>VZTF01001314.1:1988537-2041755 GCA_013397755.1 Cnemophilus loriae
CGGCGCGGCCGAGCTGCAGCCGGAGCTGGCGGTGGCCGAGCACGTGCGGTACGAGAGCACCGGCCCGGCGCTGTGCACCGTGGTCTTCCTCCTCGTCTACTTCTTCGGCATGGCCAGCTCCATCTGGTGGGTCATCCTCTCCCTCACCTGGTTCCTGGCCGCCGGCATGAAGTGGGGCAACGAGGCCATCGCCGGCTATGCGCAGTATTTCCACCTGGCCGCCTGGCTGCTCCCCAGTGTCAAGTCCATTGCTGTGCTGGCACTCAGTACTGTGGATGGGGACCCCGTGGCTGGCATCTGCTACGTGGGCAACCAGAGCCTGGAGAATTTACGGGGCTTCGTGCTGGCACCACTGCTCATCTACTTGGCCATCGGCTCCATGTTCCTGCTCGCTGGCTTCGTCTCGCTCTTCCGTATCCGCAGCGTCATCAAGCAGCAGGGTGGCCCCACCAAGACCCACAAGCTGGAGAAGCTGATGATACGCCTGGGACTCTTCACTGTGCTCTACACTGTGCCAGCTGCCAGCGTGGTTGCCTGCCTCTTCTACGAGCAGCACAACCGGCCACGCTGGGAGGCCACGCACAACTGCCCCTGCCTGCGTGACCAGCAGCCTGACCAGGCCCGCCGCCCTGACTATGCCGTCTTCATGCTCAAGTACTTCATGTGCCTGGTGGTGGGCATCACCTCTGGTGTCTGGGTCTGGTCTGGCAAGACCCTCGAGTCCTGGAGAGCCCTCTGCACTCGCTGCTGCTGGGCCAGCAAAGGTGCTGCCGTGGCTGGGAGCACAGGGGCAGGAGCAGGTGGACAGGCAGCAATCACCGCGGCAGGAGGACTTGGGGCCGGAGGTGGTGGCTCACTCTACAGCGATGTCAGCACCGGCCTGACGTGGAGATCAGGCACCGCCAGCTCTGTCTCCTATCCCAAGCAGATGCCCCTGTCTCAAGTGTGAGGAGGGGGAAAGAGGCCAAAGGTTAGGGAATGAGGGACACTGGCCTGTCTAAAATGCCCCTTCACTGTTTGGTGCCATTAATGAACCCCTAATGGTCCTTATTAGCCACAGCTTGTATAGAACAATGCAGCTGGCAGAGGCCCCAGGCTCCAACCCCCTCCTCCTTCCCCTCCATTCATATGCAGGGAGCATGTACTTCAAGGAGCCAGCTTATTATTTTGCTGGCAGAGGAGGGTAGAGGCTCACCCGTGTCTTGCAGAGGGCAAGGCACAGCAGCTTCTGAGTCACTCTGGACTAACAGCAGCTCTTTACTCATGGGAGGGAGGGTCTTCCTCCCCCCCATTCTGAGGTGGGAATCTGCTGGGGACTGCAGGTTTTCGGGATGTTGATGACCAGGCAAATGCCTTACAATATAGACTGAATCAAAACATGTCTTAATTATACACCCCAGCTAAATACGGGTTTCCTACATTAAAGGATGTATTTATATAATTATTTGTTACCTTGTACAGATGTGTAAAATATGTATATATCCAAAGCTATACAGTCTGTAAATTTTTTTGTAAAAAAGTTTAGAGGCTACCCCTGTAAGAGCAAATATGAGTATTCTATTTTGTCAATAAAATGACTTTTGATAAATGACTTTTTCAAGCTTTTCACCTACTCCTGCCCTGGTTATTCCAGCTGCTGTATCTTTAGGTAGTTCCATAAACTACGAACTACATTCATGCTTCAGTCATTACCTGTTAAAGAAGTGAGATATGTAGACAAGAAAACAAGTCATTCAACAAGTTGTTCTGAAAAAGTGTTTGCCAAAACTGGGAGGTGCCTTACCATACTTCTTTCCTTTTTTGAAAGATGACGGTATCTTTAAACTGAGCCTTTACAAAAGAGTCATCTCCCGTGGCATGTTAAGTATCCTTTTAAAATGGGTGTTATTTTAGGAATGTGCACACCCGCCTCTTGTATCTGTTGTCTACACTTCTGTAAGCACCTGCCTTTCCTGGGATGCATACTGAAGTGTAAAAGGTTAATGTTTTAAATTTATAGTTCATGTACTATGGTGGAACAGTGAGTTGAGATTTGTTAGATCAATCTCTTCTTAACAGATTAAACTAACATCTTAACTTTTGTATATCAAATATGGTCCTTTTTCAAGAGAAATGGTATTGTTCTTCTGTCAGGAGTAAGCTAATTTATTTGAGCAGAAGGCTGTTGAATTAACAGAAGAATGCTTTGGCAATTGTTGAACTTTTTACCTGTCTGCCCAGTGGCTCAGAACATCATTCCTTTAAGAGGAGCTAAATGAATAGGGTTAATCTGTAGGGAACTTGGTTTCTTTTGAGTTTGGGAAAACTTTGATCTTTTCTCTTCACCAAACGTGATGTATAGTCTGAAGTTTCTTTCCCTGCTGCCTGGTTCCTCTTGTTGCAGACCAATTGGCCACCATGGAGCCTTAAAGTTCTTCAATTAAAGGGACATGGGACTTTTTTTTTTTTATTTTAAGAGGAAGACTTGTAACAGTTAGTGAACACCAGAGGGAAAAGGGAGAACAGCCTTTTAAACAGCTTTTCCCTGCATTGTTAGCCAGACTGCAGGCAGCAAGGCATGGCTTGGAGCATTATAGAAAAGAGCTATGAATGCCCTACAGGTGGTCTGCTCACATAATCTCCCCAATTTAAAACATTTTCCTTTACAGGACAATTGCATTACAAAACTCCCTTCTCTTTTGGTCCTAATTGAACCAAAGAACAACTACAAGATTTTCTTTAAAAACTGAGTGTCCAATAAAAATTTAAAATCTATTAACTAACATTCTAATCTGTATTCTAAATTGAGACCACTCAGAATACCAGGAGTAAAAACTGCATTAGACTTTACTCCAGATATTTTTACATCTTCTGCTTATATTCTGTCAAATTAGCAATCATTTAAAAGCAATTGGTTAGGTTGTGTGCTAGCAGTGAAAAGATAGCCCCAGGTCCCTTATTAACCTGCCAATCATGATAAGAGATGGGCAGCTACCCTACTAATGACACAGATATCAGTCATGATTTGTGGGAAAAATCTTGTTTCATTGAGCACTGACTTGATTATTGGTGTCCCTTTCAAAGAACTCCTAACTTAATAGACTCCACTTCTACAAAGTTACCAGGAACATGAAAGGAAGTAATTTAAAATGCTCCTAACTCCTTGATGGGAAAAATAATTTTAACTTCTTAAGTGGAAAGGAAATTCCACTGGGATTTACGCATGGTACCTATTTATGCACCATCTGACCAGCATCAGAATATTGACATAAGTGTAAGTTGAAAAGGCCATACTATTTTACTGTATAGCTGGAAACATTTTTTTTCAAGGTTGTTGAAACATTTAAATCAACATGGCACTTTCCTCTGCTGTCAGGTCTTCCTGCTGGGGAAGCCCCACATAGCACAATCAGTTCTGCAGATAAAAATCTGAGTTCCTTCCCCTCCAGCAGGTTCTAGCAAGGAAGACAGAGGGGAGATACAGTCACAACACTTCTCTGAGAATTTGTTTAAATGGTTCTCTCGCAGGCTGCTGATACAGGTTGCTAGTTCTGAGATAAAAGAATTTCTAGTAAAAGAAAGGAAGTAGCCCTATGGTTTAACCTACTCTGGAATGAGCCAAGAGGTGCTACAGGTGAACTTAGTCAGAAAAGGAGTCTCAGAGCTAGCCAGGTAAACAAGATGCCTGCTTTGGAAGTGACTGAGTAATAATGCAAAGGTTAAACAAATGAAAATGAGGCAAAATTAAAATTACTAGAAACACAAACCTAGGGAAATGGAGCTAAATAAGTCAACTTAGAAGTGCAGATTTTTGTGAATCGGCATGAAATTTGTGGATGGGGAAAAACAATCGGAAACACCAGCAGCAAGGCATTTAGGTATACAAGAAATAGAATGGAAATCTTACAGATCTTTCTTCTTCTGCTGCAATAACTGAAAAACCCTGCAACCTCCCAGAGAGCTGGTCTAGCTTCTAGTGGGCCTCTTAAAAGGAGGCAGCATAGTGCAGGTGTGCTGCAGAGCCTCAGCAGGGACACCACACATCCCGTGGGCCCTGCTGCTCAGTCCCTGGGAGCTAGCAGGGAGTGTGCTCCAAAGTTTTCCCTGTGCAGGAGAAGCTTCCCTGAAGCTTTGATAATCAATCATTTGGTTGGGAAGGGGCTTCAAGAAAGGGAGGAATTAGGAAATTCTTGTATATTGTAATAATACGAATGTGGCCAGGCTTTCTGGGAAGGCTACGAAGGCTAAGACTGGCACACAAGGAGTCTTTTCTCCTTTCTTACACAATATTTAAAGTATTGGGGTGCTCACCCATTAAACAGTTCTTCAAATGTCCTAAAAGCTGTCCCAGATGGGGTAGGAAAGCTGGAGGCAGGGGTGCCTCTGTGCACACACTACCCACAGTGTTCTTCAGCCCAGCTTCAGAGCCTGGGCTTTTTCCACGTTCCCTCAGGAGGACACATCTCTAGACACCTGAAGGTGGCTTGTAGAAGAAATCAGCAACAGTTTTTCACAAGAGGAAATTGGTGCTGGGAGACAAGGCAGAATGCCCGAATTTAAAAAGGAATCACTAGCTGAGAAAGACCTTGGGAGAATCCCAGCTCTACTTTGAAATGTGAAAATTCAATACAAGACCACTTCTTGATCCCAGTGACTGTGCTCAACACACTTATGTAACAAGCACTACATGCAGTGCAAAAGCCAAACCTAGCCTGCATAGTAAGATAACCCTCTTAACCAGTGAAAACATTACATTTTACCTGGGATAGACAGGCCACCTAATGTGGGGGAAGAGAGAACTAGCAATAATGTACATTGAAAAATGACAGAAGATGCTCCTGGAGTGAAAACTCACCTGCAGTCAAGATCATGCTGGAGGAAAGCTCAGCGTGGACCAGTCAAACCAGCTTGTGGAATCACAGCCAGTTTCCAAAGTGCCTGTTACAACCTGCCTGTAGCATGCCCTGCTCCTGCACCCCATTCCAGAGCCACACGGCCTGTGCTTCTCCGGGCACACACTTCCACTCCCACACAATGGTCAATGCAGCTTCTGGCCCAGCAGGGAAGTGAGTGAGGAGCAATATCTCTCCATCACCCGTCCTGGCCATGTTCTCTCTCTTTTTGTCCTGCATACCAAAACTGGATGGTATGGAAAAGATAGCACATCTCTCCCTAGAATTAAAGAGGCTGGGCAACAAAGGTCACCCTGAAAACAATAGGAGGAGACTAAGAAGACTGAAGAGCTCTGAGGGTGTCAGTCCAAAGAAGAAACATTAAACAGGGCAGGCTCCCAGCATGTGGTCGTGGTGCGTTCTTGGCAGCCTTTAAGAGAACTCAATTAGAAATCTTCAGACAGCTCTATTTATTTAAGCTTTTATAACTGTCCATCATTACTGTAAACAGGTATATGAATTTCACTAGTTCAGCAGAAAGGATCACATATCATAAATGCTATGGTGGTATGGAAATAACTAGTGTCTGGTATGAAAATGTGGAGCAATAATCTGAGGTGACTAAGTGTAGTCAAATCACCTCAGAAACTAGTACCTAAGGTCAAATGCTGAACCAAGCCTTTTGAAGGCTGAGATAACACTTCTTCACTCCTACAAGGCTCTTATCTCTGATCTCAAAACCCTTTACATTCACTTGTGAATTAATAGTCAAATGCCTTCTTGTGAGGCAGAAATTGCAGTAATAATACCCAGGCTAATGAAACTTTAATGCAAGTCTAGGAGAAGAACCTGGATTTCCTGACTCTGCTCTGTGTTCTCAGTACAGCTCCATTTTACGAGCACTTTCTCACACCTTATGCCCTCCCCACCAGTGTCCCCGCAGCAGCCCCCAAAGGCCACAGCCCCGTGCCCGGAGTGCCCGGGTGTGCCGGGCACACACCAGATCAGCCACGTCCGGCTCCCCGAGCCCGATCGGGCCCGTGGATGCTGCAGGGCAGAGGCGAAATCGGCTTGTACAAGGCTGGAGGAGAATTACTCATGCCTCCCATTCCCTCAGGCAAGAAGGGTATGGAAAAGAAGGTTTACAGCAATTCTGGAGTTGCGGCGGGCAAGGAATCCGTCAGGCGGAGGGGCTGCGGTTGGAGTGGCTGTGCGGGCACGGCGGCGGGAGCGGGATGCCGGAGGGGCCGGTGGCCTCGGCGCTCGCCATCCCGCAGTGCCCTCCGCTGGGGAGACCGGGAATTCCAGCGCCGGTCCCTTCCACCGCTCCTGCTCCTGCTCCCGCGGGGTTCCCGCTTGCCGCCCTTGCCGCAGCTTCTCCTCCCCGCGGAGCGTGGCGGGGCGGTGGAGCGGCGATGCCAGCCCCCGCTGCCTGCGCTGACCCTGCACACACCACTGCTGTCACCCTCTGGGCACGGGTCGCCAGCGCTGCAACAAGCAGAGCGGAATATAGAACTGAGATGTTCTTTTTTAAAATCTGGCTTACCAGCAAAATTGAAATTTAGTCAGAAAGATGTGGCCACATTCCTGCAGATGCCTAATATATTACAAAAGAAGAAAGCTGGGCTATTTCTCTTAAACACTATCTAACTTCTTTAATATGCTGTATTTAGAAAAGGGTTTTTATCCCATCACTTTTGCCTAATGTATGACTTTTTAGATGCTTTCAGGTATGCTTTAAATGCATTAGTTAGATGTTCTTTCCTCCAAACTTCTGTCATTGATAATTATATGTGACATTCTTCACAAAGAAGTGTTAGTCTCGAATTATATTTTTCTACTTGACTTTTTTCCAAAAATAAACTTACGACTAGAATGTCCCATTTTCACATCTTCTGAAATTAGAAAGAATAGTTTTCATGCTGTGAACAGACTTGATTCAAAATGTGTTTGAGACATGATACCTTCATCATTTCTCAGTGGTTGAAATCTAAATGCTCTCTTTCAATGCAAATCAGAAAATGTAGCCATCTGGCTTATGAAACAAATGACTTGCTTTGGCTTTCTGTCCAGATGTAGGGAGGGAACAGAATTAAATCTGACTTTTAGGAAAGCAAGGGGAAATGTTTCCCGTGCAGAGCGTGCCACTTTGGGCACGGTGTGTTCTGTACATTGCTGCCATCCGGAACTGCGGCCTCTCTGCAGGGAGCTGCACGACTTTCTCTCCAAGCCTGTGGGGCAGAAAGCACATTTATCATTGTGGGTTTTAAACTGAAGTTACTTTTTCACAAAACTCTAGGGAAGCAATATTTTGCTATAACAAGTTGTAAAATCTCAGTTTTCCAGCATACAGAGCAGGGCATTAGGAATAGCCAGATCAGGAAACCACAGAGACCCACACGGAGCTTCATTGCTGCCATCCTCAAGCTCATTAGTGTACAAGAATTGTGTGTGTTGTTTTTAGCAGCTAAAGAGTTATTTATGGCTTCTATGTTCTCAAGCCAAAGTGAGTGAGGGGTGCAACCAGGGCAAATGCATCAGAGCAATGCAAATCACTGACAAGGCATCATGAATACAAGCTGAGCAGAATTTAAATACAATCCATGAATGAGAGGAAAGATTTGCATGAGGGAAAGAATCATTAGAATCTGATTTAACAAGCAGTACATAAAATGGGCCTTTGCAGCTTAAAATGAAGCAAAGCACATTCACGTTATACATTCTTAATGAAAAAAAAAAGCAAAATCACAAAAAACCTAATTTATTAGTAGAGCTTGGAATAGAAATGGTTTTCACAGAATACCTTTAGATCCTGATTCAGAAACTTGTGCTTGATTGCTTTCTTGAATAGAAGTGGATCATAAGCATGTAGGGTGGTAAGGACTATTTAAGTGCATGCCAAAGTCCTATTGATTTCAGTGAGATTTTATAAGATACTTAAAGTAAGCATGTGCATAAATGTTTTCCTGAACAAGAGTGCTTTTCTGAATTAGGGTTTAACCCATTAATTTACACAGAACTTTCTAACATAAATCCTTCTGCGAAAATAGAATAGACAAGAAATTTTTTTTAATTGTATATTTCTGCATGTCTTAAAAGAAGTTAACGGAAAGTTATTCTGGATAGAATTTTCTGTAAGGTCCAAAAGCCAACAGTGAACAATCTGTGGAAGCTGAAAGTAAATAACGTGTATACAGCAACTTTTATAGACTGTCTGTTGGTTTCATCCCAACTAAATTTTGGAAGGTTTTGAATATAAGGTGTTATATAGATAATTTCAGTCTCTTGGAAGGAAAGTGATAAATTGTTTTACATTAAGTGATATTATATTCAGTCTTTAAGAAAAGTAAGAGAATTGCTTTCAAAAAACACCTGCTGTTTTTTGTTTCTAGTCAGTGGTCACTAACATTGGGCAGAACAAACTTTTTATGTAATGTCTCCTAAAATAAAATGTGTCTGCCTCTAAATGTCTTGTGTTTTGAAGTAATGGCTGAAGTGGCAGATTTTGATGCAACTGTGTTTTTCTGATACTAAGAGATCATCTGTCTCTGTCACCACTGGACAATATTTTTGTTTCTGTAGAAGCATTACTCCAGCTGTGTATTTACATTTCCTACCATATTCCTCTGGAAATACAACACTTCTTTTATGCACTTCTCTCAACCAAGTCTTTAGCAGCAACACATACGAGAATTCGAAGAGCTCAGTGTATGACCATGTGGCCATATTGACTGTACTTGTGAAAGTCAGACTCTAGTGTCAATTTTTCTTTTGGCATTTTAGAAGATTTTGGAATGTTGCAGTGAGAGCTTGTAAGATATCTTTTTGAGATCTATGAATGGTACGACCAGTGTGATTTTTGTCTTTTCTGCTCTCTTTCTAAATAATTCTACTGTGAAAATGTTTGGCATCATATGCTATTCCAGGTCAGCAGCAATACTATTCTCTTGACTTAGCTTTCTGTGTCTCTTTTGTTGAATAAAACCAGTATCACATTTGTTAAAAGCTAACATCCTCTAGAGTAGTACTTCTCTAGCTGTTATCACTGCTTGAATATTTCTCAACATTTTCATACTTTCTTTTATTTCTTTTCTCCTCCCTCCACCCCCCTCCCTCCAAGTGCCATGTTTAGGTGAAGGCTGAGGTTCAGCTCAAGACTAAGACACATAAATGCAGGTAGGTATCTCAGTACAGGGCTTTTTTTAAGGTAAGGCATTGTATGAACCCTTACTGTAGTAAATAGAGCATTAGAAATGTAGTCAATAGCTCGTGGAAGCGGAATCCATTCTCTCTAAGTAATTTGTGGGCCTCAATTCAGTTACTCAGACATAGGTTCCAGGCGATCCTGGAGACTTTTCCAGTCTCTACCTGCCTGTCCAAAGGAGCATGGGTCTTCTGTAGGCTTCTGACACATCTGACAGACCCAGGTGAATATCCCAGGTACCCTCTGGCAACTCTAATAACATAAGATACTTTTGTGGGCAATTTATTGGAATGCAGATCTGGATTTGACCAGATCTCCTCAGAGAGCAGTGGGGCTATGGACACCGACCTCACAGCTATGTGACAAAGTGTAGGTGTCTTAACCTTGAGCTGAACCCTGCCAAGAGAGGCTGGTGATTATTTTTATCATCAGTCACATCTCTGTTGCAAGATTTCAGTATTTTTGTGGTGATGGGTTCTTTAATTGCTGCTTCTTCAAGTTTTGCATTTTTTGCTGGGCTCTCTCATGTCTTTGTACAAGCTGACCCAATGTATATTTTTTATTGTTCTGTAGAGAGGTTTCTTCTTAGCCACTGCTCTGACCTCTTTGACCCCCTTTAAAGCACTCTGCACATTGTCTGCTAAGGATTTGGAGGCAGGAGTGTTATTCTTGACAAGGCCTTTGATTGGTATAACAATAATTTATTCAGTATAATCATAGTTTATTGGAAAGGTGTTATTTTAATATCACTTCTTTTGGCAGTCCCCTCACGTGCTTTCTTCTACCTCTTTGTGGTATATTAACTTCTCTGTTCTTTACTCTAAGTTTTATTTTGCTGCTACTTTATTTCCTGACAAAATTTTAGACAGCCGTTGTTTACTTTGGTTTTCCTCCTTTTTGCAGTTTTCTTCATTTACCCAAATTTTAGGACCGCTTAAATTACATAACCACATACCTTAGATCATGCAAGTTCCATCAGCTCCTCTAGAGAGCAGCAAATATGTTCAAATAAAACAGTAGCATGATTCAACCTGTTTCCGGAAACACAATCTCTGTTAACTCCGTTTGCTAAGTACTGCTAAAGAGCAAAAAACTGTGAGGAACGAAGGTTTTATACCCGAGCCTGGCATTTTCAGACATTATCTAAGAACTGTCCTAGCCCTGGTATTTAGTGTGGAAGCCTCCTACCCTCTCCAAAAGCCCAACACCAGCTCACCAATATCTTAGGGCAGCAGGGTTCAGCCTAGGTCAGGGACCAGACTTGGATGCCCACCAGATCTGTGGGCTGTAAAGCTTCCATCTTCACACAGCACTGGCAGCCAAGAGGAAGCGCTCACTCTCAGGAAAACACCCACAAGTTCTCCATCCTCATGTCCGTCAGTGGGCGTTTGACAGATGGGGCTCTGGTTCCTGGTGTGCACTAACTGGGGCTTAAGGGAACTTGGTGCCTGACTGAGCCACAATTCTTTTACTTTTTAAGAAAAATAGCTGAAGCAATGTAAAGTCTTCCTAGCTACAGACCTCTTCAGACTAACACCACCATGTGTTTGGATCTAAATGCTACATAAATCTTCAAGAGAAGGACAGAGGTCCCTCTGTTCTTTGAGATCAGTCTCCAAGCACGACTGGCAGCTGCCTACCCAAGCACTCACACAGCTGGCACAGGCAAACTCATTCTGATGGGAAAACACATATAATACAGAGCTTCCAAAAACATGCTCATGTTTGCAGACCTGTCTCTGGTGAGGTTTTCTGCCAATAAAGCTTCTTGGTCTGTATAGACTGTCTAAAGGAGCTTTTGCAAAGGTTTTTCTCTCAGTTAAAAGCCTGGTCAATTAAGCCAAACCCAGAGCTGCAAAAGGCCCATGGCTGCAAGCACAGCAGCTTTTCCTCAGTTTGATGTAACCTACACTACATGTCGTCACCACTACCACCTGTGCTGGTGGCATTCCCTTCAAATTGCCAGGTACCAAGGTACGAATGGGAACCACCTTCCGCATAGCCATCACCTGAACTCTGTTAGACACAAAGAACACTGTAAAACAATTCTGGATGGACAGAAAACATCACCAGTGTAAGAGTGACTGCCAAGGCCATGACGAAGCAAGGGAATCCTTTCTGGAAAATGGATTTACCATGAGTTGGCATCTTCCATTGCCTCAAGGATGCTCAGCTTGTCCCAGCATGCTGGCGTAACAGGGAGGAGATGGATCAAGTCAGGCAAAGAGGGAAGAAAAGCAAGGAATGCTTTGTATGCAGCTGAAGACTGTGTTTATCATATTTTTGCACTTTCCTGTGTCACCCTTCATACCAGAATCCTGCCTCTTAAGTATCTGTGTGGCTTCTGCTGCTGGGCTGGATAGTCAGACACAGCAATGCAGACAATCTGACAACCAAGTTCTGCCTCATTTTTTGGAAGCACACTGCCAAAGATCCTGGAAACTATGGAAGTGGTGCTGCAGGGTGGATGGTGGAGGCTGTACCTTGCTGCTTTTTGAGGTGAGCTGCAGCTGGGGCAGCCTCACATAGGGTGCAGCTGGTGCACTGGAAAAACACAGCCTTCTGCACCATGAGAGCCCACCTGGCATCAAGGCAGAGAGAACAGAAAGGCACCAGCAAAACGGGGAGTAGCTGGCACTTACCAGCACTTTCTCCTTACAAACTAATTCCTGCAAACACTAACATGGACATTAACATGGAAATTCCAGGGAACAATCCACCAAGAGAGCTCAGTGCTCACTGAGATGGTGGGGGAGCTCTTCTGTCAGGTGCTGACTGAGGCACCCATACCCTCATTATATGCTCTGTATAGTCCATTTTTGAGGAAGATCCTGATGATTCTCCAGTCCAAATAAATTTATTTATAGTTAATTTTGCAGCCACAGACTCCCGCTTGCAATCGGATTAAACAGTTGCCCTGCCTGGCCTTAGCTTTGCAACAGTTTCTCAATGTAACCCTCCACCGTGGGATTAATTTCAAGTGATCAACTTTGTTCTCAGGTATCAACAGAAGTCCTCGGTGTTCAAGGTGTTCAGTCTGTATCAGCAGGGCCTGCAGGCTGCCTGAGGGATGCAGAGGGCAGCTCTGTAGGGGACTGGAGACACATGAAAGTTGTATTTTGGTGCCCCAGCTGAATTATTCTTATGATGTCTGCATATACTCCAAAATCAGGGCAGAATTTGCATAGAATGTGGTGTCAGAAGCAGTGTGGGACTATATTTCAGCTGACCTGGTGCCCAGGCTGTAGTGGGCTGAATCCCAGGTTCTACACAACAAGAATATTACCGATGGATATCGATGAGTGTGTCAACAGAAATAAACAGCCTAAATGTTTTGCTTAAGCCTTTGTTTTTAATTTGTAGCAAAACTTCTCGAAAGATAAAGTGTGCTGAGCCAAGTTGTTTCTGGAAGTGAGCCTTGTAGGAATATTTTAGGAACTTCATGTACAAATAAAGCAACTGTTTGGATGTTTTAATCAACTTTTTTCTTTCTTTCTTTCTTTCTTTTTTTTCCCCTATAATATTTTAAGGATTTTTGCTGAAGTACAGAGGGCTAACTAATTAGGGAACACGAGACTGTTTTTCTAAGGGGTTGTCAATATTTCTGTGCAAAAGTCATGGAATATATTTCTCAGACATGGGTAATTTGAAGATAATATTTCCCATTTATCTGCACATTTCAAAGTCTATTGCTATAAACTCTGAAAATCAGGATTGATTTATTCTAAATTGAAGCAGCTCTGTGTTTCACGTAACTCCAGGCCATGAGGTGGATTGTTACCACATCTGTTTGTCTGTCTGTCTGTCTATCTATCTATCTATCTTCATTACAAAAAATATCTGTGTTTGGATCATTCCTTAATACAGAGTCACCTTGTGAATTTCATAAAGGTTTGTGGTCTGTGGCATCAGTTCTGGGTGACTGATGGGAGACAGAAGTGGGGCTGCAATGCAAATCCTGTGGTTTTCTCCAGTCATTCAAAGATTAGGTCACATCAAGTCATCAAGTTATATGTGAAAGTCTCTGGTGAACCTGTACAAACGGGAATCTGTCAATGCACCACAACTGGTAAACTGTGTTACAGATATTCCTTATTTACGTTCCAGAGAAACGCTTTAGAAAGAGGCTTGCTGAAGAAGAAAAAAGCTTGGATTTGTTGGCCA
Source organism: Cnemophilus loriae (assembly GCA_013397755.1). Taxonomy (NCBI): domain Eukaryota; kingdom Metazoa; phylum Chordata; class Aves; order Passeriformes; family Corvidae; genus Cnemophilus; species Cnemophilus loriae. The sequence goes on from VZTF01001314.1 coordinate 2,001,777, forward strand.
ATGCATACGAGTTTTTCATCTGCCTACGTTTGAATATCTCCACTAGACCTCCAAAGATAGCACAGAGCTTTAAAGTTTGTGCCAGGAAGAAGGAGCTCATTGCACTGTATATGGTCTGTCAGAAGTAAGAATCACTCACACTGACTTGAGAGGAATGAGCAGAAGGAGTGGGTGTCTAAGTGGGTGTTTAATGTGTCAGGACAAGTAGGGCTCTGAAAGCATCTTATCCTGCTTTCTCTTAAAAAAAAATATTTCCTACCTTCAGTAGAAGGAAAAGGCAAGTCATCACAGGGGAAAATGCAAAATTTGGTTCTGCTAGGTCAAAATCTCCTGTTTATTTCCATTATTGTTATTTCTTTGCTAAAAGTAACATTTTCGGTGACAGAAAATGCTGTGGTGCCTAAAGTCTCACTGTCAAAACAGATGTTACTCACATAGGAAAGCCAGAAATGAGGGACATTACTTGTGATTGCTGAGCCCAAATCCCCCATTGTTCTAGAGGGCACCATATATAAACCTCAGTTTCTAACAAGCTCAAAATCTGCCATCATCCTCACTCAGGAAATTGTTCATCAGTGAAAGCTCTTCAAAGCTAATCCAGTACTTAGCCCAAAGTGTTATCTGCAGACACTGAATTAGAGACAGCTCTCTATCTCCTGGCATTTCCACGGTGTGAACAGCACAGGATCATAAAACAGTCCTAGCACTGTGTGTGCACTCCTATAAATAAATTACAGCTGTGGAGATGGCCTGGGACATCCTGCCTGTCAAACCAAATGGAAGGAAACAGACAGTAAAGTGGGAGAAATCAAAAGCTAGTGAAGCAGATTGTAATTGTAATCTATCTACATAGACACTGGATAATTTTAATGTAGAGATGCAGTTGACACATTCTGATCAGATTTCTGCCTTAGTGAACTCATTTTTCAGAACTAGCATTGCTGGGTATCACAGGCCAAGAGTTCATGCTAGGAGTGAGCAGAGACCATCTAATCTGCAGAACATTTTAACGATTCAATTACAATGTAAGACATTACATTGTAAAATTACTTCACTGTCAGTTGAACATTGAGCTATTAAAAGTAGATCAAAAGACAAAGTTAAAGAACAGCCTTTTGAACTACTCTACTCTCCTATTTTTTGAGATGTATTTCTTTATTATCCTAAAATACTACAAGCAGTAACAATTTATCTGTTCCCCATTGTAATCATGACATTGCAATAATATAATGTCCAATTAATATGCTCTTTAAGGATTTCTTCTAGAAAGCTAAAAATTGAATAATGATGTATCATGTAAGGGCAGATAATAACTTGAAAGGATACACTGAGGATGTCTCTACATTGCTAACTTCAGATTTCATACTTATTCTGGGCTGAACTGAGATATTCATGGAGAACAACTGCTGCCGACAGGAAATTATACATTCCCTAGACACCTGTCTACAGTGTCTTTCACAAGAGAAGAGAGAGTCACAACTTTCTGTTATGCTGATGAGTGTAAATCAATGTGACCCAACCTAGAGAGTACAAGAAGAGGGTAAAGTGACTATAAGTGATTGAAACTTGGCTTCTAAACTAGTTTGGCTTTTATTTTGGTATTTAAAAAATATATTATAAAACAAAAGAAACTGAAAAAAAATTGTTTAGAAAAAAAATTAAAATTTATTTTAGTTAGGGGTAACAAAATTTTCTTTCAATCATGCTCATACTGCAGAAACTTCCAGCGATACTTGATTTTGCTGCATAGAAAACATGAAAATTCTGTGTCTCCAGCAGCCTACTAGATACTTATTTAGCAAGAGAAGTGCTATTGAAGTGCAGTTGAAGATACTAAGGAAACAACATTTTTAAGACATTTTATAATTTTCCAATAAAAATTTTATTTCTTATGTGAAAACTATTTTATCATAGATTTTCTGATCAGTTCCAACTCTTATTTCTAGGGAGCTGAGTTCTTTTCTGTGTAGTCTGATGGTCAGTCCCACATAAGATTGGATGGGAAATATATATATATATATTCTGTATTGTTCCATAAAGCCACCTCAGGGTGCAAGTCATACCTGCACTTGGAGCACTAGACAAAGCTCCCTGAGGGCAGTTTTAGGAGTATTGTGCTTTCAACCCATCTTTGAAATGCTTTTCTGAAATAGATGGGTTAAGAAATGATTTAAAGGTACCTCGGTAAACATAACAAGAACCTTTTGTAACACTTTTATGAGTGTGTAATAATTTCTGGAAGGACTTGCAGAACCAATACACAAGTTTAAAAGACTAAATCTTTGTTTAAACAGCAGAAAAGCTTGTTGCTTCCTTGCTTCACATCTATTAGTTATTTTGCTTACTCTAAGACATCTAGACATGTTTATAGCACCTTCACATTCAGTGATATTGAATACAAGGAGAAATTAGAAGTGGCCCTCTTTGTTTTTTCAAACAGATCTTTTTTGCTATTTTCTCCTCCCCATTGTGGATGTCCCTCCCAATTGTCACTTTTAATTTCTTTGAGCTCTGGAAGTTCACAATAGTTCAAACTTCCTTTGCACTTCTCCCCTTATCTTCCCTTGCTGGCGAGTCCACACAGTCTTTGTAATTAATAAATGTGACTTGGAGAAATAGTAGTAGAAGACTCTAAGTCATTCCCCTAGGAGCAGGTTGTTGATGCCAGAGGTTTCTATTCACTCCCCAGGGAAAATCCCAGACCAAATTTTTCTCCTTTAATACGCAGTTTTTATAAACACATAAGGTGCTTATTACACTGCCTCTGAATTAGGTGTTGATGGATCCACAAGTCCCAAAATCAGCCAGATCTGCAGAGGAGCATCCCGAAGGCCACAATCTCACAAGAAGACTCTGCGGACTAAGGAAGATGTCCACTAATTTCACTTTCCATTTCACAAACTCAAACAGGATCTTTCCAATTTGAAATGAGACTCTTCAGTCATTAAAAAATATCTAACCAGAGACAAAAAAACTTAGACTGTGTCCAGCCACAAAGCATTTATTATTTATCCTACCCTATTTATATCTACGCTGTGGGATGTATGCAGTAGACTGAATCCACATTTGTTCCCTGCATTCCTTCTCACAGCTGAGAAGATGCAATGAATCATAAAAGGTTTCATTGTTGCAATGTTTTGTCATGGCATGCGTAATCAGCACAGACCCCACTAAAGAGGCCTTGGAGGATGAGAAGTTTAAATATTTAATGTTTTTCTGCCTATGATAAGTTTAATAATTAATGCTGCTTCTACCCTGGAAATGACAAATCACACAACAAGCATGCATGATAAAAGAAACAAACAGAGCTAACAGAGGGGAAAACCTTACTTAGAAGGTAGTAATTAAAAATGCCTGTAGCCTACCTAAGGATCCCGAAGTACTTTGCTCCTGACCCCAAGAACAGTTCTGTCTATCTATTAAGACACCTAATTTTGGAGGAATGCAGAAGAGAAGGGATAATTGCTAGTGTTTAGCTTACACATGCGAGAAATGGTACATTGAGCCTGTCTTGAAGACTTCTGCACACACGGGAGAGAAAAGGAAGAATGTGAAAGCTGTTGTCCCTTCATGTCCTGCACATAGAAGCCAGCCCTTGAATTATTACAGAAACTTGTTACACAGCAGCCCAAGAGCAAGACTAGATCTGTGCCTGGTCTAGACAGCATCGTAGCTACTCCAGCTCCAAGCAGTATCTACAAATACAAGTTCTTGACACCCTCTGAATAATTTGTTTTATAAGACACTACCACCAGGACATTACTCTGAGCACATGCTCCTCCACATCCACTCCCACCGATGATCTGCAGGTATGTGCAACCTTCAACCCCCCACTGACTTGTAGCTAAAAGCAAGTTCATCTCACGCACTGCTGTGCTGCAGTGCTGGACCACGCTTATGCAAATGAGACAGAATTAACACTGAAGGAAAGCACAAAGCATGACTGTAATAAAATCTTCTGTGATTCATTCAATTTAGATATGTTTTCAAATTATTAGCATTAGAAGTCTGTCAGACAAAGAGGGCGAGCACTTCGATGTAGACATTCCCACTTTATCCTTCTTTCAGCATAGAAACCATTTTCCCTAAACCCAGGTCTGAGATAATCATATTGTGGGAGAAATAGGTATATCTATAAAGTGACTCATGTTACCTTTAGAGATGCCTAAAACAGGTCAGGTGACTCATTCCCACCTGCTGAAACTGAGAGCCCCGTGTGACTATTTAAGGCTGAGAAGCAACACCGCGTAGATGTGTCAGTAGCACATCTACACCAGGGCACAGTCAGTGGAGCCAGAGCATGGGCACTGCTGCTCAGTCTCTGTCAAGCTGCTGGAGCACTCCCTGACACCCTTCTGGCTCACACCTCCTCGTTGTCTCCTGAGAGGTTCTCAAGCACAGGACCATGCCCAACAGCTAATGCGGATGTTTTGGAGGTTATTGTAGTTCGTAGAATGGTTTGGGTTGGAAGGGACCTTAAAGACCATTTTGTTCCAACCCCCTCTGCCATAGGCAGAGACACTTTCCACTAAACCAGATTGCTCAAAGCCCCGCCCAACCTGCCCTTGAACACCTCCAGGGATGAGGCATCCATAGCTTCTCTGGGCAAACTCTTCCGCTGCCTCACCATCCTCAAGTAAAAAAATTTTTATTGTATCTAATCTAAATCTACCCTACTTCAGTTTGAAGCCATTCCTCCTTGTCCTGTCACTACATGTCCTTGTAAAAAGTCCCTCTCTGGCTTTCCTGTAGGCCCCTCTAGGTACTGGAAGGTGCTATAGTTGAATATCTCAGACGTGGTCAGACTGCAGCTGGCATCAGTGCCAGAGAAAGGTACTGCCCTGGCACTGCTAGCTGGGCGAGGTATCACCTTCAACCAATAAAATCCAGGGGTTTTTACACATTAACACTTCGCTAAAAAACAAGTATTTTTATTTTATTCACTGTCTGGTCTTCTTCTTGAATATCCTGTGGGCTTTGAGAATTTAGTATGAGGAGATAAATCAAGCTACTGACAGTAGACAACATACAACTGTGTTTAAAAGTCATATCTTTGCTCAGCTTAATCTTTTGCAATAAAACTAGGTTAGAGTAAACCGGTGTTCACACATACTCCTGGGAAACCAGGTCAGTCACATCAGCAACAGTCCACAGCTTTTTAAAGTCATCTACAAACAGAAGAACATAAAGATGTCATATTTTCTAAAGAACATGTCCCTTAATGTAATATCCTTCAAACTCTTATCCAAAGGTTTTTCTTCTTTTCTAATGGAGGTACGTAGCATAGTAGAGTGTCTCTGCAGCATAACCACAGCCAAGGGATTCAGCTGAAACTCCCTGAAGCCTCTTCAGAGTGATGCAATGATTTGCCCTGTCAAGGTCACAGCATATCGTTCACTCTAGTTTCTATACCCATTCTGACTTTTTTGACCTCAGACAGCTAGTGCTGCTATAATCTGATTGTGCATCCGGGCTTTTTAGCTCAGCTGAAGGGTAGAATCCTAAAAGCTTGCTCTGAACCACAGAGGAAGAAACTCCAAGTGAAGACTTGATCTGAGGTCTCAAAGCCAGGGCAGTATCTTTAATGAAGTCTTGGTGAAGTCTGGGTCTCACTCGGCTGCAAGTAGCTCCTTGGTGGTCATCGGCACACAAGGGTTCTTCAGTGCTGTGTTGCTTAGCAGTGAGATCTCCTGATACACAGCACTTATTGCTGCTGCTGCTGAGGTTGGTGATGGCGCTTTGCTGAGGGACACCTTCAGGATGAAGAACAGCCTCTTCTTCCTCTGCAGAGAGAAGCGAGCAGGAGCCGTCACTGGTCTGACAGCTGTTTGCTACTGGGCCATCTCCATTCTGAGGTGGAGAAGAGCTACTGTGCTGGACTGGTGGAAGATGTAAAATACACTCCTTCTCTGCGCAGAGGTTTGCCAGCAGCTTGTTCTTTTGGTTTCTTGCTGTCATTCTCCGGACAGCACAGACGAGATCAGCAAGGCTAAGCAGGAAGGACAGACTGCTGACCCCCCAGATAAAAATCATCATGATGGATTTCTCAGTGGGCCGGGAGATGTAACAGTCAACAGTGCTTGTGCAAGGTGAGTGGTAGCACGAAAAACGGTCAGGAACATAAAATCCAAAAAGAAAATAGTGCACAGCTGCAAAGGCAACCTCAAGTAGGGTCCTAATAAAAAGATGAACGGTATATGCCCCTGAAAAATTAAGGACACTTAGGTTGCCTGCACCACAATCTATTCTTTTGACAACAGCACTTCTACAGAGCTCCTTCATGTCTTTGGGGCTTGATAAACCCTTGTTCCCCTTGCACCCATGCACCAGACCGTGCCTTCTTACAATGTACATAGCTACCTTGTGCAAAACATAAATGCTGAATGCAGCATAAGGCAGCAGGATAGACACGGTCTGAATGAGCCAGAATCTAAAGTGGGATATGGGAGAGAACAAGTCATAGCAAACGTTGGAGCACCCTGGTTGCAGGGTGTTGCAGACAAAGCGCTCCTGCTCATCTTGGTAAAGGGGGTAGCCTGCTAACACCACCACTGCCATTCGCAGCAGAATTATTAACATCAGCCAGATCTTTCCTGCAAGAGAAGGAAAGGTAAAAAAAAGAGTCAGAGCCCAAGAAGGAAGACAGGTAATGCAGTGATGCTCTTTTTATACACAAGACATTCGAAGAAATAGTCTCCCCTCTTACTAGCACCTCTTTGGCTTTTTTTTTGACTGGGACTGAAAATCCAGTGAAAATGTGCAGCTGACATATTCCATAATCTTCATCTAGAATGTAGGGGTTTAACATACACTAAGCCATGCCAAATGAAACCTAATGAAAACACTCTGATAAAAAGAGATCAAAACCGACTAAACAATCCCGTTTCACTTACAGTTTTTCCTTGTTGTTGGGTTCCTACCCCTGCACCTGAATTTTGTCCTATTTCAGTGATACAGATCAGGTAATGCAGTATGAGACTCATCTAGATAGAAAAGATTGCTCCATGACATAGTATTTGTTCTTGGTTTTGGCCATGACATTATATGTAAAGTTTACTCTGGCCAACAAAACCTCTCCATTGTGTCTAGAATGATATTTACTAGCAAGCTATTAATTAGTTAGTATTTTTATTATTAGCAAACTTATGCAAAATGTTCTACAAATGTACATTTGTGTGTGCACATGTGTACCCCAGACATTTCTCTTGGTTGCTCCTTTGGTTGCCCCATCTTGGCCACGATTTCCGACCTGTGTTCAGCTCGGTGAGCAGCTTTTCTCCACTCAGACCTAAAGTTCCCTTCTGTCAAACCATTCTATGATTCTATGAAAGTCTAAAACCTTTTCCTGAGCAGGATGGGAAGACTTAAAGATATACCATTCTACTGTCAAAAGTTAAAAATGCATTCTGTACAAACACATAGAAAAATTCAACATCTGAAGTTAAGTTTAGCATTTGAATTTCTCATGTTTCCTTTAGAATTCTGTCACTAGTTCCCTATATAGTTTTGAACAAGTAATTTAATTTAATAATCCCATACAAGAAAAGAGGAAAAAAACACTTAAAAACAAAAAGAGGGGGGAAAAAACAACATAAAAGAATGATAAGAATAATTCTGTTTTAAAGAATTGTTAAGACACCGATTGTTAACACAGGCAGAGAAACAGCAAGACTCAGTGACTAAAGAGAAGCATATCATACAGAGTTAATGGCTGAGAAATCTGCTGAAAAGCTCAAATCATTAATAGTGAATGCACATCTCACATGCACACAAGGTTTTGTGTGCAATCTGTGAAATAGCACCAACACACACTATAAAGGCTTTTTAAAAATCCTGATCACAAAGCATTTTTCTATAAACTATACAATTATTTATAGGTATTGTCTTGGAGAATTTTCTTCTGTATTTCCCATAAAGCTATTTTCCAGTAGTTGGTGTGAATTTAAAATATTCAAATATTTCTGCAACATTGTGTGATACCTATTATTGTACTGAACATGCAGTTCAAGTGCCCCCTAAAAACCATTTGTGGCCAGTAGACTGATTGTGGGCTAGAACAGTAAAACTGCACACTGTAGTGGAAAAACGTGAAAAATATGTAAGGTTTATGAGAGATTATCAGCGAAACTGCTGCTCCTGCCCAAATGATATATTACCTAACCATAAATAAATTGAGGCCTTTCCATTTTGTCTTTCATCACCTGAGCTGTAGTGGTGGTTTTGCTGTGTTTCCAGCTTCCTGTGTTTGCTGGCAGGCTGTACTGTTACTCACCTTTTGACACAGTGTGGGTCAATAGGAAATACCAGCTCTACAGAATCTGTCATCTTTAGCAAGCCATGTTTCATCCTTAGGTAGCATTTTTTTCCCTGTGAGGACCTCAAAGTGGTCCTCATTAGTTAATTAGGCTCAAAATACTACATGCTATTTCACTATCAATTTTTAATTAGAACATGTACAACAGGGAGCGCTGCTTAAGAAAAATCAATGGCTCCTCAGGAAGTAGTTTAGTGTGACATACATTCGAGAGATAACCCCTCCATGCATCCCTGTCCCTAAAGACCCAATCTTGATTAAACATACAAGAACAAGGCTCTCCAGCAACCCTGCTGGGGCTCAGCTGGATGCTCCCTGCAGTGCACAGCACAAACTACAGCAAATGCTGCAGGAAAAGTCTTTAAAGGGCCCTTGAAAGTTTTTCTCTGGCTCACACTTTGCTCAAAGCAGCCCATGAAAGAGGAACAGCATCTTATTTAAATAATAGGAGTAAAAAAATAAACAGCAAACAGTTAGCAAAGGAAAAGACAACAGCACTTTGCTTTGGTTTGCTTTTTTTTAAAAAAAATGCATGTGATCCTTATTTGTTTACAAAAATAAAGAATCAAAAGCAATGATAATTAACCACAATGGCAGTAACCACAAACTTCTTCCTGTAAAAGAGAGTGGGTCTTCTGTCCTCTTCTTTAATTTGTCACTAAAGCTATTGCATACATTCTACCATTCACTTTATGTAGCGTAAGTTTAGTGTTACTTCTGTGTGTTTTTACCATGATCCCTTCTTCCAGCTGACAGGAAGCCCTGTCATCAAGAAGACCAAATTTAAAAACCTTGCCAGAATATTTTACACAATGTTCAGGAAAAATCTTTCAGAGAGAGAGAGAAGTAATCTGTTTAACAAAAGAAGAAATACATTTACCTCTTCTATCAGGCATCAAGAAAACAACTTACTGTACAGATCACGGAACCCTAGCCTAAAGTTAAAGTTGATTATCAGCAGGACACTTGGGTGGCTTTGGGATACGAAGCAGCAAAAGAAAGAAGAGAGCTCTTTTAAAGTACTTACCCACAATAGTCACATTATAGTTGAGTGTGACAATCAAAAATCCCAGTGAGTCCCAGTGCTCCATGTTTGAACAGGCTCAAAACACTTCCAGCTCCTGATATCCTAACAGTTTTGCCATTTCCAAAGGAGATTAGACCTAGAGAGGGAAGAAAGAGGGTAAAAAAAGGGAAGAAAAAAATAAAAAAAGGAAGGGATTTTTGCTAAGGGTCAAGGACAGAAACCAGGAACTCAGCCACAACAATATGTTGATGAAGGATTATTTTGATGATTTGAACAGGACAGTTAGTTTTGAATGTTGGAATAAATCTTCTTTGGGGTTTAACACGTCTTGCAAAAGCTCTAGCTTATCAAATCCAATTGCTCCTACCTCTGTGTGGATCCTCTGTCCAGGCAACTGCAAGTGGACAAACAACAACAGGAGTGATCTCTGTCATTGTAGACTATTCTTACCCTCCCGGGGCGTACCAGCCTCCTGGCATTGCTGAGATACTTCAGTGGTGAAAGATGGGGAGAGAGGAAAAAAATAGCATAGACTAGGAAATAACAGAGACCTCTCTGTCGCCCCACAAGAATTGCAGATGAGTAAGAGAAGGAAAGGGGATAGAAAAGGATGAGCATCCCTGTTTTTGAAAAGCAACTTCAGTTCAGGTCAGTGGAAGCTATCCCATTGAAATTTCCCAAAACCACTTGGTTTCTAAATCAAAACCTCCCTGACAGCAACACCATGGCCCTGTCAATCACAGCCACACCAAACTCTCCTCTGTGTGCTGAGCCAGCCAGCAGGCTGAGCCTCCCTGCAGGCAAGATGAAAAACAGGGGAAGCTTTAAAAAATAAAAATCCTAAGAGTGCAGCTGGTTTTCAAGATGCCATGAGTCACTTACTTTTAATTTATATGAGTCCTTTCTGCTGAAACTGCTTGGTACTTCACTCAAACTGCTTGGAGATCACTCAAAAGATCTTAGGGTTGATTGACCAGCACTCTGACACCCAGCAGCCCCTCAGCATTGGTGGAGGGAGCTCCCCCTTGGAGCAGGATGCCCGTGGGGTCAGCACTCCTTGACCGCAAGGTGCAACTGCGCAGCACGTCCTGGACATCACATCACTGTGCTGTACCCCAGGAAAAAGCAGGCGTGAAAATAAGACTTCCAGCTTTTCATTCCTAGCCTCACTTTTCACACAAGTTACCTTGGGGAAAATAATCTACCACCATCTTCCACCCACTGTAGCTCTGTCCTTTTTAATCTGTGCTGTGGCAGGGACAAACATACCGCAAAAACTTAGTCAGGAAACAGTAACAATCCCTAGAAAAGCAGCTGAAGAAGGAGTCTGTGTGTGATATAGCAAGGGAGAGAAGGGATTTCCTGACACTCGTGGGGTGCCAACAGCCCAAGCACAGGCTGGGCACCACAGCCCTGCCCGTGAGCTTCAACCCATGACTGCTCTGGGGGAGCAAGGGCAGCTCAGAGGGAGCTGTATCGAGATAACACATGACTTAGGGGCACTGCAGCTGGGCTGAGCTTTATGACTGAGCACGTCTTACCTGCATAAAAGGTAAAACTAATAGTTTCATAAAGTAAAATATACCTGCACAAAGACTTTCTCCCCAGGTCTCCGCTCATAGGCTTTGCAATGCTTCGGCAGAACACACTGAGCATCTTCTCTGTAGTAAGGCCCATCCTAACGAAACCCTAAAAGTGGGGTTTGAAAGGATGGCCCTTAAAAACCCTTTGTCTGTTATCTGTGTAAAAAGATTTTTTTATTGCAGTAATAAATACAGAAATTTTATTGGTTTCAGAATTTATTTATGTAAAATATTTGCCAAACAGCCATTTCTTCCATTACCAAGTTTTATTTATGGTTTGTGATGATGGTTTTAGCTTCATTTACTTACACACACACACACACACACACACACACACACACACACTTTTTTTTTTTTTTAACCAGAGATATGTGTGTGTGTAAGAAATATGGGAAGGAAGGAAAGCTGGAGAAAGTCCATAGAGAAAATATGTAAATGGCCAAGATAAAAATTATGCTGAGATATGAAGGTATTCCTGGTTAAACACTCTTTGTCAAAAATAAAGTCAGGAATGCCAAGATGGCGGCAGGATACGAATGCTCAGCAGCTGCATCCACACAATAGGCTATAAATTGTCTCTGTCAATATTGTCAGCTAAAATATCCTTGCTTGTTGTTGCTGTGAGACCTCTACCATTTGTGTAAGAGGGATAACAGATAGGAATTTAAGCCCCCAGACTGTTGCCTGAGGAACTATACCAGGCAACAACATCTGATCCCACGGCATGGATGCACTGAGATAGGATGGCCTATTTTTTTCTAAAAGAAAGTAGCACCCTCCAGAGTCACGGAGCAGCTTAGCTTAGGTCAGAAAGCTTGAATTATATTTTAGCTTTTTCAGGCAACTTTATCTTTTTTTTATTTTAGCTTTTCTAGGCAGCTCATTTCTCGCTTGAATCCAGTGCTTCTCCTTTCTGGTGTGTCCTCTTCCCAAGCCTCTGTCATCAGTCCACGTTTGGGCTCCAGTCTGTGGCGGTTGTTATAAAGTGTTTGGTCTCCACAAAACCATAGGCTTTAGTTTCCTCACCCCTTGGCTCAGCATTATCTTCCAGGCCACGGTTCCCATCTGAAGATTTTCCACATCATAGCTGAAGATATTCACCATACAATACCTCTTGTTTATTATTTATCTTTAGCTGTTCCCTGTATTCCCTGTTGGCCTGCAAAGACTGTAAGGAAATAGGGAGAGCAATATTACAGACATGGATGTAGCAGCAGCAGGATCCCAGCTCTGCAGTGCCACCGGTTGGTTTGGCACCATCTCCCACACCAGAGGATGGGCACGTGGTGCACAGCCTCACCACTCCACACACACTCCACTTCTAGAATCTCACAAACTCTTTCCAGCCTAGAAAGCTGGCAAATCTGTGAACTTGCACTGCATTTTACTTAAAAAGAGAGGCAGGTAGAAAACACCGACATGGTATTGGGTAAAGTTATTTGAAACCCAGCAGTACCTCATCACATCTGATTTTAGGAAGGGCCCTAAAAGCCACTGGAAAGCTTTCAGAGACAAAAAATGAAACATAAGAAGACACAATTAAATCTATTTTAAAATTCACAACTGCTGTCCACATTTATAACCCCTTACCACAGGCTTGACCCTGCAAAAATTCACAGATGTGACTCCGTCACTGTGAGAGACCCACTGAAACATTTTGAACTGCTAGAACTGCATCTCACTGCAGTGGGGACCTGTCCCACGTCCCCAGGCTTAGACCTGGGTTATTTACTCACAGAGCAAAGACACTTCAGCTAGTCCTTGGCTCAGAACGACATCCAGAGGTAAGGCAGAGTTAGCTTGAAGCCACTTCAGGATCAAATCAGTCACCTGAAGGATGCCACAATCTACATCACACGTCAAAAAAACTCCCAGAAAATAAAGGCATTCCTCTGGCATAGCAAATCTCAAACCCATCTGTCTTACCCAGTCAAGACCTACTCTAATGACACCTAAGTGCAGGGAAGTGGGAGTTACTCAGGGAGACTGCACCCTACACAGCACCTGGCAATGAAGCAACCTCCCTCTACCAATTTAATTAATGTTAAGGCAAAATGGGTCAGCACAGCAGCTTCCCTAACAGACAAAGGGATCTGGCATTTCAGTACAGGTTCTTTGGCAGATCATAATTTAAGAAAGAAAAAACACAGATGCATATCTAATGTTTTAAAGTCTAATTTTAAAATCTACTTAGAATTTTTCTAGTTAGCAAAACTTATATATTAGTGACAAATCTTGCAGTAAATCCAGCTGTTCCGAAGGTGATTTGTAAATGCGGGGCAGGGGGGGAATCTATTTGGAAGGGACAGTAAACATTAAAAGGCAATTTATCTTGACGGCCTTATTTTAAAATTTATGAAATACAGCAGAAGGGGGTGAAACACACTATACATGAAGGACAATAGCAAAGTAGTAGGAAAAGCTGTCCAGAACAAATGCTTTTTGTAAGACATATGTGGTACCCACACACACACATGTATGTATACATGCCAATCTTCACAGCACACACACAGCCAAGGAGCCAGCACAGCGTGGAAAGCCCTTGGCTTTACACAGGCACATTCAGCACTGCACACTTTGCATTCCCTGGGACATCTGTCCAGCTGCCACTCGGGTGTTGCTGCAGGGAAACAGATTTGAAAGTAGCCTGTGCCCAGAACAGCCACCATAGCTATTCAGACATGGAGAAGGCAAGGCAAGAACAGCTCCAGCTTTTGGGCTACAGAGCCTACACATGCTGAGGTAGGGGAGCAGTGAATGTTTTCCATCATGAACCATTCCGTGGGGAGCTTAACCAACGTGCTCCTACTCCCCACTGCTCAGCCTCTGACCCATCAGTCCCCAGAAGTGGCAGAGTTCAGCGCAAGGAAAGGAAACTTTCAACAGATGCACGTCCCTCTTCCCCATCTCTTCCTGCCTTCCATTCCCAGGGAGGAGCTGCATGCACACATGCTCTAATGTACATAACTGCCTATGCACGTGAGTCTGAAACAGGCCAGAAGGACATCCAGAACAGTGAAGTTCAGCTCATTTTTTAACTGCTCATATTGATTGGATTCGACCTTGCTGCCTTCCATGCCAGCTCAGTCCTCTTGGATGCTTTAGCCTGGTGCCTCAGTTCCTCACATATGTTGTGTTGTTTCACTGTTTGTCTACTAACTTAGTAAATCTAAAAAAAGACTGTTTCACTGCATGCTTTTAGGGATTTAGACCATTCTCCTACATTGTCTCAAACAGACCCCCTTATTCTAAATATTTGAATATTCAGAAAGGTCATATTTCTAAAGAGAACCTGCTTCTAAGAGGATGACAAATGGAAAAAGCAGCTCTTCTTCAGACTTTGGTTCAGCAACTTCACAGCTACTCAACCAAGAATTCTGAACACTTCAAGACAGATATGAAAGAAAATTAAGTAATGGAAAATATATTCTCATTCAGGAGCTCAGGGCCAGTTTCTGGAAAAGTATTTAATTTACTAAGTAGCAGAAGCACAAAGTGAGTCCACCGGATTTTCAAAAGCACATTATTAGTATCTGCTTAACTCCCACTGAAATAGGTAGCTACATGAGCACATGACATTATTACTGAAATTTGCTCTGCTGTACCATAAAAAAAAAAATCTTGTATAACAGAGATTCCAGCTTTTTTAAAAATTTTGCACTTAACATTTGACACTGAGTTTTACATTTGCCTTTCTTCACAGTACCAAATGCAAAACTGAAGGTTTGGAATGTTTAAGAATCCTGTATTTTATGACGAAGCAGGTGATTTCATGTTTCGTTAATGCCCAATGTTTAGCACTAAGGAGTTCTTCCCTCAAGCAGGTCCACATCTAGCAATAGTCAGGCAGGCAAAAAGCATGGTGAGCTGATACCATGTGAATTGTTTAAATAAGAAAAATGCCTTAGGTAATTGGGAAACAAGATTTTATAATAAACAGAAGATGGCAAGAATATCTTTGGGTCACCATGCTCTAAATTTAATACTTTGTTTCTAAGAATGAATATTGCTAGAGCTGTGGAGCTCAAATATCCCTGTTTGCAACATGCACAACAAAAGGGGTTACTGTGTTGGTTCTGGATTTCAGTAAATAAATCTGTCCTCTTAGATTTAACATACAGGCAGCCACTGTGGATTTAAAATAAGAGTTCTTTACACCTTCTTGTATTTCATGGCTGATCATTTTAAGAAACAAACCCTATACTGTTGTCTCTGTTATTGAACACTGACACTGCTTTTTCTTTCACCATGGACAGATGCACTGTAACTACGTGGTCATTAAACCAAGCACGGCAGAAAAGGCTAAACTAACACAAGAAGTGAAAGTGGGATGCTGAAAAGAGAAATGGGATTTTTGTCCCTCTACCTCACATACAGCTTAAACTTCAGGAATCGCTGCAGGCAGTACCGACTGCGGACTTCTCACATGTGAAGAAATGTCATTTTCAAGTCAAATTCATTCCTATGCAGAAGTCAAAAAGTACATTCTGTTAAATCTCATCTACATCTTGAAAATATGGCTTTAAATAAATAAAAGCTGTATCCCGTGCATAATAAAATCCTTATCCAGATGAGTACTTCTGTCTAAAAAGAATGTATACATCTATCATACTGTTTCATAACGAGAAATTTTGATCTTCAGCTGTGTTTAACGAACAATGAAGGGAAAAATCTAATATTCCTCATAGCTGCTACTCAAAACTTACTAGAGAAAAGAATTATTAGATTTCTTGCATCGATATGAGGATGTACAACTTATTTATGTACATCTGGCCATTTAAAGAACAACACAAAATTGAGTTTTAGCACCTCACCTTTATGAGATGCACATCATCTTATGGTTTTATGAGGTTTGTTTTGACCTTAAACTGTGACCTGCTAATAGCCAGTTTATTTAAGTTTAGTGTGTTTAGTGTGGCCTTGTAAAAAGTTATTTAAACAAAGTTCAGACAGGTCAACATCTACAACATTAGGAAAAAATACCCCAAATTTTTGTTTCAGGATTTGCGCTTCACCCCAAACCTCGGCTTTACAACACAGTCCTGCCATGCCAGTTGCCTACAGTTTCCATGGTTTCTGCTTTGTTTTCTTCCAAGAGCCATTTTTAATAATCATTGCTAATGAACTCAACACATACTGGGCAGTACACAAGGAATTCTCTCGTTAAACTGCAATAGTACTCATATTCTGTGTATTCTATCAACCAAGATTTTTTGTTTTCAAGAGAAAAGCACCATAAAATTCAGCTTGACGGCTCAGACCTTAGCAAAATTAATAGTTCAGTACCCAACTCTCATTCATTCCTTTGAAAATTTTTACCACAACGTCAAAAGGGTAACATGGATCCTGAAGGATTTATTCTGATGTTTTAGAGAGCAAAGGAAAACAGACAGGAATGAGCAAGAGTGGATTTTCCCACAGGACCCATCCCCAAGGCAGGTTGGGAACACACCAGCACTGCTCCCTATCCCAGAGCAGCTCCTGATGATATCCAGAGGCAGGGAAATCTCACACAATGGATAAATGCACTGGCAAACGTCCTACTGGCATCAAAGCAGAGAACAGTAAGATTTTGCTAGGAAGGTAAACCACCGCAGAAATGGGGAAGAACACCAGTTTAGGTCCTGTTTGTTTTTAAATGATAGTCTGACAGTCTATTTTCCATGAAAGAGCAGTGATTACTGATTATGCTCCATTTACTTACCCATCACTTGCATGACACTTCAGCCTCTCCATTCGCTGTGCCCAGCACAAACACAGAATAAACCATTTCCCATTTCTACACTTGCTCTCCTTAAGCTTTCTTCCAAAGGCAGTTCCCCCCCAGAACTGTGAAATATCTCCAGCCAACCAAGCTTTGCCTCAGCAAAATCTTTCTGATCACCTGGGTAAAGAGATTTTGTCACTCCAAGACAACGAACGGCTTTCACTGAAAATTCTTTCAGTACCAGTAACAGAAATGAAATTTTGTTACTATGGCAAGGCACAAACACAGCACCCAAAGACAAAATAGGACCATTTGCTTAATCTTTCTGCCTCTTCTGCATTATGACAGATACTTTGCCATTTCAATCTAATCTACAAAATTGCTACCAATTACTGTGTTCCTGACACTATTAAAAATTGTATTAGTTCTTTTAACTGGCCACAGATATTTATGGATATATTCCCCTGTGACCTGTATTGTGCCTCCTAACTGCTGTTACTATTTCAGTTTCTCATCTTTTCATCCCCCATTTTTCACATTTTGCTGCTTTCTCTTTTGGCTGCCTTCACTTCCCTTCCTAGGGAAAAAATATTTAGGCCATCCAAAAACTCTTAGGAAACACCTCAAAGAACAGTTGTTTAAGTACATTAACCCACACAATTTACCAATGATGTTTTCATTTCTGGGGAATCAATCCAATAAATCATGAAACAGAATCATGGTATATGATACACCTGCATTCCTGAATAAACTGTATTCTTTTATGTACATGACAAAGGAAGTTATGTTGTATTTATACATATATATAAGATGATTGACCTTTCTTTCAAATGCCACATTTATTTATATGCAAAAATACAGAACTTAGAAGGTCTTACATCTTTGAAATTTAGCATGAGTGCTTCAGGACATGCTTTAACTGCATTCCTCCACAGTAATAATGTGGTTTCTCACATAGAAAGAGTCAGGAGGACAAAGTTTTTTCATTTTAATGTTACAGCTACTCATGTATGGACCTTCTCCCTCTAGAGGTTTGTGGCAGAATCCCCCAGACCCCTGTTTCTGATCTGCAGGAATTTCTGTCCCAGGTTGAGATGCTCAGATAGGCAACAGCAATTTTCAGTTCAAGTAATGCGGCCCCCTACCATTCCTTCCTGCCCTCAGCAATCATATGATTCATCCCTCAGGTTTAGAGGTTTCAGCTCTTCTAACGTTGACTTCTGGTGCTGACTCAGCTCAAGGGCACCTTTCCACTGCCCCAAGAGATCCTCTTCCCCAACTCTCCTGCATCATCCACCATTTTGTATTGCATTTCAGCCTGATTTCCCTGGAAATGCACCTCAGGTCTTGAAGGGTTGATGGGGTTGGGGCTTTCTGTTCAAATCTTGAGCAATCCTGCATTCAGGAGAACACAGGACATTTGGCAACAGATGCTGAAACTGTTCCTAAGGACACTTTATGAAGAAAAGCTGAGGGAGACAGACACCAGAGTCCGCTCTAATTTTTTTTTCTCTAATTGTTAGAAATCAAAGCCACAGTTTTCTTTGTTCTCTGCACCCCCAATACTCTGAAGCTCTCAGTTTATACGGAAAGTATTGGAAATTCGTAAAATTTCTTACAAATACTGGAAAATTGTAAAAATTTTACTGTTCATGTAACAGGATGAAGGGGACAGGGCGAAAACCTGCAATCTTGTGTCCCTGGATTTACCCGTTCTTAGTAAGTCAAAGAATCCAGATAAATGCATTCCTCAGGGGGCAAACAACAGGTTCAAATGACATTTTAAATAATTGCTTTTACTATTAGAAACTGCCAGAGGAATTCCTTATCTAATGCAATTAAAACCAAAAATAAATGCTCGCATGCATACTCGTACTGAGTTGTCAAGGAAAAGCTCAAGTCTGAAATTACAAAAAAAAACCTGAAATGGAGAAAATAAGATGCTGATTTGCTATATATTTCAGAGAAAATTTAAAACTGATAGCTTGCCCTGGTTCACTTTTCTAAGAGAAATTTATTTTAGAAAAGGTTAAGGGAAAATGTCGCAGCTGGGAATCAGATATCTGAGCACACAGTTTCAGCTAATACATGGTTCAGCTATTTGCACACTTTAAGGGGCAGAACAACTTTGTTCTGCCACATGCCAGCAAAACAGAGCAGAACAAAAAAAGCCCTTCTGATGTACAACAATGACAGGCCACCACAGAAAAGCAACGATTTCACAGTCTAGATTTCTCACAGGTCAGAAACACTGACAATGTTCTCACTGAGATTCGTGATTAAATGGGGAAGCAGAAGAATCAGGCCAGTCCTTTGTTCCCTGAAGCTCAGTGTCAGGGTGACATGACCACAATCTCTCTAGATGAAGTCAGTACTGTTGCTTTATGCTTTGTAGTATCTATTTCTGTTCAGCTGAAGGAACCATTGATCCAAAGCCTTGAATCAGGCACATCTGGAAGATCACCTTACCCGATAGCATTCAAAATTATCAAGATACACCCAACTATTTTCCTAGGTTACACGAATCATTCCTCTAGTTTCTCTGAGGACAGACCTAGAATAGGTGCCCTATAAAGCACTGGCAGAGAACACATTCAGACTGTGGACTCGTTCCAGTGGCAGAGTGGAAGGTACGTACCTGTTGGCAGTAATAAGTTAAATATTGAACATTTCAAATGCTGGTGGTGATTTACATATTTAAACCATTCTCACTTTTGTGCAAAGCGACTATGTAAGTTGGAAGATAATTTTCCATCTCTGTTCAAAACTCTCCTAGGTCTAATGCAGAACTACTGTAACTACAAAGGACTTGGGGTTGGGTTGTTATTACCTGGGGGCAGGGGGGGAGGTTGTTCTCTGCAGTTCTTCTCACCTTCCCAACCTGTGACTTCAGAAGTGTGACTGACACATACTGAGAGTTGTCACAAGCAGGAGACTCTCCTTACTTAATGTTCATACTGATGAAGCCCCACAGCAGCACCTCCCTGCAGCTTCTGTTCTTAACAGGAACTCTAACTACTTCTTTTATTTTAACTTTTTTTTTGTAAAGTCTACCTTCAGGTATTACTGATTATATTCTAATACTTGGCAATGTGTACTAAGCTTTTGCCTACACAGGATGACCTTTTACTGGAAGGCCACAAAAGGAAAAGGACGTTATTGTGGAAGTAAGGTGACCACCAATACTTTCAAAACAGTGCAGTTGTGTACCAACACCAAGATAGTTCTGCCATTCTAACACTTGATGTTCAAGATTATTTGGTGTATATATTTTACATGCTTTTCTGTACCATTTTGCTCAGTACAGCCTGGTCTTCCTCCTCCTTGGATCTATGGCAAAACACTCTGCATTATCCTGTCCCGTTGAAGGGAGACAATAACCCCTTAAACTCTTTGCCCAAGAGATTTAACACCATCTCACTTCTCAAAGTATCATCAATGCCTTTTGGTATTGACAGCACAGAAGGTACAAATACCTTTCCCCATCTTTATTTCCTGGATTATTTTAAAAATATACACACTTAATTGTGCCTCATAGCCCTTGTAGCACACCAATCCCCATCTTTTTGGCCTCTCCTTTTTCTACAGCAGAATGGTTCACTTGCCTGAAATACATGGAAGACAAGTATGTGGCCACAGGATGATCTGTATTGTTTAAATATAAGACAGCAAGGGTATCACAGCTGCCAGTTCCCAAGATACTGTTTCCATGGAGAATAATTTATATTAACATCTAAAATACAGGAGCATGAAAACCCAGAGCAATGAAGCATGAAAACCTACAGCTAAGAGAAGAATTAGCTCTATACTTAAGTGTGCTGTGGAATCTCTTACGTGAAGGTGATGTCTTACTCTAATACCTGTTTAGAGAAGCCCTCACGTCACACGAGTAAGTCTTCATCTGTGTTTTGAGGATTCACTTCACTGCCAGTGAATTCAAAGGGGTGGCAGTGCTAGTTCCAGAGATTTTCCAGCTTCAAAGTTTTACTGCTCTAGTTACCACAGCACCCCAGTCTATGTGTCAGAGATGCAAGGAAAAAATGTCCAAAACTAAATTAAGTACATTAAGTAAATGATGTAAGTACATTGGGAAATTGTATTTTACAAAATACAACTTTTCACATTTTGTTGTTATTTGCTGCTCTCCATCTGTAGAGACCACTGATGTCTTGAGCTTTACAAATGCTTTACAGAGATTCTGGACAACTCATAGATATACAGTCACATTTCACCACACCAAGAAGCTTGCTTAGCGTATCTTCACCAAACAGTATCTCCACGGGTAACCGCTGAAAGTCTCTGCTGGTGATACTCAAACACATTACACATGGTGTAAAGGGCATGAAAAAACAACTCTTTTTTCACACCGAATTGCATCAGGCCAACTATTCTAGAAGGAACACAAGAAACACAGTCTATTTGTACTGCTCTGTCATCTGCCTTTCTTCAATTTGCCATCCTGTTGCTTCTTTCTTTAGTGGGAAGAGACCAGTGATCCAGGCCAGGCAACAGAAATAAACTCAAGCCTGGCTTTCTTGGTTATAATCATAGAATCCTAGAAAGGCTTGATTTGGAAGGGACCTTAAAGATCATTTAGTTCCAACTCTCCTGCCATGAACACTTCCAGGGATGGGGCATCCACAGCTTCTCTGGGCAACATGTTCCAGTGCCTCAGTGCCCTCAATGCATTCAGTCCCTTTCAAGCTGTGGTTCTGCAACTCACTGGTTACTTTTTGTGGATTCTCATAAGGATCCAGAAAAGCAGGTTCACACACACTGTGAAACAATCCTTTTCAGCATCATAGTCTACGTCTGCTACCACTACTGTTTTCCTTATGAGCAGCAGCTTTTCTTCTAAATCTTGTTTCCCTTTTTAAAGCATTTTCTCTGAACAGTGGTCACTACATATCTTCTATCATTACCTTCAGTTTATGCAGCTCAGAGTCTCACCAGTTCAGTGATTTCCTCAAGATGGAGTTGAGTTGATGAGAAGAAAGACAAAAACAGCAGAAAGCCACTTACTGCGCTCTGGGTGTAGATACATTTCCATGTCCATCTAGGTGCATTCACACAGGTACGTTTGTGTTTGTAGTTGAGCTGATTTCTCAGAACCCATTAGAGACACTAAGTGGGAACTTCACTGCAGAGCAGGCAAATGTGGTCAACAACTGCCAATTCACGTAAAAAAAATTCTGATTACAGAAAAATGTGTTTTACACAGAAGTGAGGAAAGTGCTAAAAGCTGGGCTGAGTGAATTCCACATGAAGACCAAGAAGAAGCAGACACAACATGAGTCTGCAGCAGATGTGCAGCACTTCAGTAAGGAGTTTAAACACGTCACTGGGAAGTGAAATGCTCATTACCAACTAAGGACGACTGTAAATAATTTGTTGCTTCAGGTGTTAAGATTTTTGGGTTTTTTCTGCTCTTTCAGTTCCTCTATCCCCTCCCACATACTGCTATTTTTATATATAGCCAGCACTACCAGATGTCATTTTGTCATCTGCCACCATTACATCTTTACCCTTTTTTGATGAGATTTTTGTTACTTCTAATCTTTATATTATAGCTAAGGTTTCTGGCGTTAGGGGAGCTGGAGAGAAAGGTGTTAAAACACAAAGTCTTAGTCCAGACTCCATAAATAAATGTAAACAGTAATTATGCAATATCTGCTAATTTCTCTCTCTCAAAGAAAAATCTCAAAACCTTAAACAAAACAAAACCATTACCCTGCTATATGATGGAATTTTATATACTTTTAGCAACAGAAAACACGTATCTTTTGAGGAGCTGATTGGGTTTGTGGAAGGTGGAAACAGGTTATTTGACTGTTTTGTTTTTGCACTTTATCCCATGACTCCAGTGCTCTCAGTCCCACATGACGGTATCTGTCAGAATGATATAGGTCACTGCCAAACAATGAAATACAAACAGCAAATCAGATATAAACAGGTCTGCAGGTGGGAAGAGGAATTAGGGAAACAACTCTGGGCTGCATATGGATGAATAATTAAAACCCTTACAAGATGCTTTTTTCAAATATTGGTCCAATTATCAATGCATAAATGACCAAACAAGTGGCCCACTAGCTCAACATATAAAAATAATTCATTAAGACAATGATGCTTGAAGGGACAGGTTTATTATATCTCCTACACCTTTTCATTTCTGAGCCAGTGACCAAAGCAATAATGAAAACCTTAATCCAGAAAACATTTACAGCAAAACACAGTATCTTTGTGCTGTTAATTAAAATGTTATATGGTTGTCCTCCCTTCTTACATCTCTCGTGATTCTCTAACTTTGCAATGGTATTTTCCATACAGTAGCTCTGAAAAAACTACACTAAACACAACATAATCCTAAATAATAATTCATTTTTAATTACCTGGTATAGAATACCTTGCAAACAAAAGAAACTTTTCAGATTTACTGACAGGTACTGTATTTTTGGCAACCCTGGAACAAACCAGAAGAAAAAGCAAAGAATTATTCTATAACCATGAGGGAAAGAAACATCCGTCTAAACGCAGAGGATTCATATAGTAAAACTAAAGAAAAAAATCCACACTTACAGCAGATTTTTTTTTTAATTCTTAGTGCAAGAAACATAACCAAGTTAATCACAGAATCAGTACTAATTAAGAATATGGAAAATTCTCCTATACAGAGGTAGAGTCCAGTGCACAAGGCTAAAACGATATTCAATAGTCTAAACAAGACTGAGCCAGGTTTTACGGAATCCACTTTTTAAAGTATCAGACTGTATGTACATACATACAATAAATAGACTATACAATCTTTAAAGTAGTTTAATAAACTTCACAAAAATTATAGTGGATGCATTGATATCTTTACATAATCCAAAGTTCATATCTCTATCACCCAGAAATGGATAAAACCAATATTCCTGATATCAAGTTAAATGGAAAATAGTTTAGCAAAGTGTTGATAAATCAAAATATTTTACATATTTTAAAGCCTAAATTTATGCTTATAAAGGATGAATTTCAAATGCTCTGAAAATGTTCCTTTTGATACTATCTGTAAAGAGGTTTCAAATGCTGTAATTCGTTATAAACACTTGCCTTACATTCCATGTTCAAGGGAAAAATGGACTTGGATACTCACAGTTCTGATGCATTGGCACAACAAGAAGTGATGAGAATTAAGATTATTTTAAAGGCCCAAAGAACATCAGGAGAATTTATGGACAAAGCCTTCATGTCTCAAACTAAACAAATCACATTGGAAAGTCAACAGGAAACTGTTTGGTTTCACTGCTTCAATCCTGTCGGTGCCTCTCTGCCCGGAGGCCCCGGATTAGCATCGCTCTGGGAGTCAAGTGTGCATCTCTGGGCCCCCAGGTTGCTACAAGCCCATAGGGCTTAACAAAACAAACATGGGATCTTTGGGGGTTACAACAGTAGTGCACAAATCAGGGACATCTGCTGCCATTCCCTTCAGTGATAGCCGCAAGGACAGGATTTCAGGGAACTGAGAGCTTTCAGCTGTATCTTTCTAAACTGTGCAAAAAAAAACTGGGGAAAAAAAAATCACCCTGTGGTGTTATGAAGCAAATATACTTATACTGACAAGTTATTTTGTATAAAAGGTTCTTACAATTGCCAAGGGGGCAACAGCCACAGTAAGAGGGCTACAATAATAACAGCCTAGAAGTTTAATAATCGGAGTTGGAAATTATATTCACAGTTTGGTTACCTTTCATTTCTATAAGCACCTGCACTGAAAAACATGAGGGTTTGTATTTTAGCGTCCAAATTCAATCTCCTTCTGACAGATACCTTGTCAAGATTTCCATTCTGCTCTTCTACAGGCCTTCTCATTGGAACAATTTTTTTTATTATTTTTTATTTTATATAAACAGACTCACTTTGATTTAAAGTAAACATATAAAAATTGAGAATATTGCTTGCAACAATGGACCTGGAGGTGAAGGAATGAACTTGTCAGGCCATACAAAAAAAAAAATGTCCTTCAAAATGGATGAATTCTGCTAAACTTCTAATGCTATGAAAATCTGCAAAAAGGATCACAAGATCTGTTGCAAATTTCAGAGATTTGGCCCAAGTCTTATCATCATCATCTCAAGACTTTAACAACTGTATCTTTATATTACGGAAAAATAAATGATTCCAAGAACTCAGGAAGGCACACGCACCCAAGTATACTATAAATAAAACACATCATGAAATTACGAAGATCTTCTGATCCCTGTACACACTTTTGGTTCAGCACTATGGTCAAGTTCTCTCTTTCAAAATACAATAAAAGGCATACAAGAAATGTAACATATGCATAATAATTAAGAAGAAT
The DNA here is from genome assembly GCA_013397755.1 of Cnemophilus loriae. Taxonomy (NCBI): domain Eukaryota; kingdom Metazoa; phylum Chordata; class Aves; order Passeriformes; family Corvidae; genus Cnemophilus; species Cnemophilus loriae. The sequence continues at coordinate 2,026,746 of VZTF01001314.1, forward strand.
AATGCTAATAAGACAGGTTACAGAGAAAAGTGCAGTGAAAAAACCCAACACTATTTATTCAGGGGCTTGTGCTACTGTAAATACAGACTTTGTATTTCCTGCTGTGCAAGGGGAAGAATTTATCCTGGGAAGCAGCAATGAGGAATGCAAAAAAACAACAACAACAACAACAACAAAAAAAGATATTAAGAGAAACCTTTAAGATGGAACTCTCCCAACGTCATTCCTCTAGTGCACAGTCATCTGACTACATGATTTTTTTCATGCTGCCATTTCGCTTCATGAGTATACTATAATAGAAAATGGCACAGTTCTTAAATAGTTTTCTGCCTCTACTTCATTTGTTTCTTCTTCCAAGCACCTGATTTGCTGTTTCCGCATAAAAAGTGTAAAGCTGTTAGTTGAAGTGAGAAAATAATTGTTGCCAATCTTCTCTCCCGAACACCGATTTCTCCATTTCTCCTTCCATTAGGTATTTTACTCGTGTGCTACACAATGGGGAGGCACTGTAAAGGCAGCTTGACAGATTTAAAAATAAAAAAATCAAAAGTCTTTTTCTCTTTATCCCCCTGCCCCCAGCCCACTCTGAAAAAAATGGATGGATGAAACAGTACGTCCCTAGGAAGATTCCAGTCTCCTGTGTTAGGAAATAATTGCAGGGGACCATCTAACCACAGTCAGATTGTCAGCACTGACCGACCGTTTCTTTGCAGCTTTCCTGAAGTCCTTGTATTTATCTTCACATAGGCGAGAAATGGCCTGCAAGAGAAAAGATGAAAAAACCCTCAATTGCATTGCCCACAGCTGTAGGGGTAAAGCAAGACTAAATGCAGATTTCTACGTACAAGTGGAATTACAAAAAGTCACTTCATTAAGCAAAACACATAAAGAGCTTCTCCTCAAATCCCAGTTTTCATTTCATTAGTCTCAGAAGGAAGACTTGCATTGCCTCACAAGGCAGCTTTAGAAGGACTTAGCATATCCCAAGCCTTTCCTTTGCAGGTGAACCATCACAAGTCTCACTGAGGGAGCTGACAATGCTTATCCATTTCTACAAGGTAACTGATGTATCACACTTCATAGGTGAAAATTATGGAAAACTTAATAAAATAACTATAGAAACTGTAAGTGTATTTGGAGAATTTAAAATTAGGGTGTAGTAATCATATTTTTCTCTGTTGAGAAATGGTCTTGCAGAACACTCGCTCTGCTTTGCCTCCTGAGCTGATGTTTACTCACCTTTCGGAAGCAGATGATGATTTCTATGTGACCAGGCTATCTTATATAGTGCCAGAGGGAAATGTAACTCATATTCAGAATAATTTAATTCACATTATAAATACTTAGTCATTTTTAAACCTTTCGAAGACAAAGGTTATTCAAGTGTCGACTCCTTTTATGCTACACTGGAGTTAATGTTTGATGTTTCTTCTACTGTTTTTAGCAAAGTTTATAAATAATATTTATTATGGACCTCACACGCATGAATATACTGCTCCCTAAAATAGCCTGTCTATTAGAGTTCATATGGCTGGGACAGGCTGTGGTTGGCATCAGTAGAGATGTTAACTCTGGCAATCAAACTGCAGAACTGCAGAGAAAGCTCACTGCAAGGAGCACTCAAGGTCAGATTCAAAAATACGACAAACTAAAGCACCATTTTTTATTTACTCAGGAATGCTTTCAAGTCGTGCCTTAAGATAAGATGTTTAATAAAAACTACTGTACAAACAAAACCAGTAGAAGTGTTTGATTATAACACAAGGCATTACAAATATTTAAACAGCCTGACTCCATGGGTCATCATTTTCTCTCTTGGTCTTCTATAGCACAGAAGCTGTAGCAGTGAAGAGTCCTTTAATTTTAATAGTCCTGCAAAGACCAGAGGCAGGTATGGCAGAAGCACACAACTCGTGTATCTGAGAGCAAGTTCACCTAGTGCTAGTCAAGCCAGCCACAAAACATCATCAAATTAGAAAACAAAACAAAACAAAACAAAACAAGAAAGCTCAAACCCCAAAACAACATAAAGCCTACCCCTACCAAGAGACCAGTTGCTACTTTTCAGTTGAAAACTGCATTTCCTTTTGTTAAGACTACTCTTGAACACAGTTTTCCCTCACAGCACACATGAAGAGAACAACAGAATAAAATAACACAAGTATCCATATTGCTTTTTAGACTGTAACTTCACTCACTTTAAAATGCTTAATAAAATTTTGTTTAACCAGGAACTTCATAGACTAAGAGAGTTTATGCAATTCAATCGGATTTAAAATTCAATAGGTTAAAAATGTTTATCCATGAAATAATGTGCCAAGGCATGGCATGGCAAAGGGGTGTACTGAGGTGGAGCTCGGCTTCTTTCAGCTGCCAAATCAGACTATTACCTTAGGCTTCCAACAGTCAGAGAAGGTAATCACTTCAAAATTGCCAGTGTGACACAGGAAAATTTCTGTTCTGGCACTTGGTCAGACAAAATGAAATGTTGCTTGGAAGTGGCACAATATTTGGCATCTCTAGGCTATGCTGATGAATCATATGGATAAGAAACGCTGCCATTTAAAGCAGTTCTGTATCTAAAGATCCCTCTTCATTTTCAAGTAAGTTACAAAATTGACGTTTGGAGCCTACTTGGCAAGGTAGTTAGTCAACTTTAGCATAACATATGGGGAAACAAGACAAAAGCAGGAAATTGTAAATATTTATCATTGTCCTTCAGTTAAAATAAGCCAAAATAGCTATAAACACCTTTTTATCATCTGATAATTCTGTTGCTTTTATTGCTAGAAAAAGAAACCCATTTTTGACTGTTGCAAGTGACCATTTCTCATGTCAAATCAAAACATTCTTAAAAACCAGCAACACTAATCCATCATGTGAAGTTTTGTTGGACTTGGCTGTAATGTATGTAATCAGCTAGAATGCATACACATATATGTTCTTGCATTATATATATGCATACAGAACTAAAGTCAGTTCCTCTGCTGAGTTATATGACTCTTCTAGAGATTTCATCACTGGAGGAGGGGACAAGTAAGGAGAAAGAAGACTGGAGAATGGCAGTAGTAGGTAGTAGTAATAGTAATAGTAGAAGTAGTAGCACAAATTTTGGCTGCATGCACGTTTGTGCAGGGCAGGAAAGCAGCATGGCTGGCTGTGGGCTCGCTAACAGGAACACACAAAGGCCCACGACTGTGGGTGCTGCACGCCCTGCAAAAACTGACAAACCAGAGGAAACAGCAGGGACAAACAGCACAAAGTCTGGAAAGGTTATCTATGAGGAAAATGTAATGTGATGATGGTGGTTCTCATTAATTTATAAAGCATGAAAAAAGCATAACTGGTTACTCCCAAAACCCAAAACGGCGAATTTTGCTCGGTTTTGCTCTCCCTTTTCTTCCTGGCTTTGAGGGTTCTGGACATACAAAACACACAGAACTGCAGTCAAGTCACTGTGACACTGAAAAGCTGAAGAGATATAAAGACACTTCTCTGCTTGCAACTTACATATTTTTCTCCTGATTTCGTCTGTTTGATCTATGGGACTGTATCTCTTTAGGGTCAAGAAAACAGCACACATTTCAAAGGGTTTGAACTACGTGCTCAAGTACCATCCTAACAATGAAGATCTCAGACAACATACAATCAGTTAAATTGGGAGGGCACTAATGAATGCTCTTAGAAAATCTAACCTTGAAACAAGCACAGTGCTAAGATCACAAGCAGCAATAGGACAGACGTTTTGTGTACTTAACCCAGAGAAGAGAATCTGACTCATATTTAGCTCAGTACATGGGAGAATAACCAGGTGCAAGAATAGGAAATGATGAAATAGTGGATTAAGGCTGGACACCCAAAAACCTTCTTGGCAGAAAAAATTCTCCCATATTAGAAAACAGTTCTCAGGAAAAGCAAAGGAAGCCTTGACATTTGACATAATTAAAAGGAAGAACAAAACACACTATAACATATGCTGGTTGGAACAAACAGCATTGGCAGGTGGACAGACTGGATGATCTAATTAAAGTTTATTTGCCATTTTTAACTTGCCTGATTCCATAGAACAGGAGAAAAAACCAAGAGGGGTCATAAAAATGGTTTCTGGCTACTAGGTGGACTGGTATAACACATTCAGGACATTTTAGTCCACAGAAAATTAAAAGGTAAAAAAAAATTGCTTTCATTTTGTCATTTAAAAGACAAAGCTGCTTCTTAAGTGTCAATTGTGAGAACATTAAATAGGAGAAAACATCCACTGCAGATGCTTGAGAAAGCAATGTAATTTTTCGTAAGTACTGCAATCTCCCGTAACACATCTAAGCTGATGGTTCTTGTCCAGCATTTCCTTTTGATGAGGTGCATTTCTGACTAGCCTTGTCCTTGGTCTTTTTGGGGTGGTTTTTTTTCATCATCATGGGTATGTCAACCTCATGATGTTTGCAGAAATCACAATGCAGACTCTGCCATGTCAGATCTAATGCTCCTGCTTTAGATATTCAAAAATAGCTTTAAAATGCAAAAGTAGCAAAAATGTCTTATAATATAGACATTTCTCTATGCAACACCTTTTGTGATCTCAAATGCCAGTAAACTGCTTTAATCTTAGGACTGAGCAAGGTCTTTTTAGTTTATAACACAAGGCAAATCCTTGCACTGTATTAATACATTTGCTGTGAGGCTGTTGTCTTTCATCACAGACTACAGCTTTTCTCTCGGTATCAGAAATATCACAGCCTGCGTGGTACTGCATCTACTCCACCTGACAATCCAGGCAACTGTTTTAAAACAGAGAACTCTGGTCTGAACAGCACACGAGAGACTACAGAAGTGCTGCAAATGCATTTTGATAACTCTTGGCAAGCTAAATGCTTAACTGTGCTCAGGGAACTGGGCCATGAATTATGCTGTCAAGTAGTTTCAAGGGCACACTAATGACAACCACATACTGCCAGGGAACAAGGCAGTTCCCTTCCTTCTGGCCACAGAATTTAGAGGCAAGGAGGTGGCAGACCAAGCTGGTTTCACAGCAGATACTCTTCCTCTACCCTGAAGACATCCTCTGGCTAGCAGGGTTATTTACAGCCAACTTCTGCTGGCAGCTCAAAGCGTGCCCAATGGGGAAATTTTTAATAATACAGATTTATTGAAAAAATATTCCATTAGTTCTTTTTAAATATGTCTTTTCTTTAGCTAGTACAGAAGATTTACCAGTATTCTCTGGCTATTTACAGTAATTTCCTATTTTTCTTTCCTTCTAAGGTTTTAGGAGCCATCATTGCTACCTTCATTTGTGACCTCCTGTTATACATTGTGTGTGATACAGAGTGACAGTTTTAAGAAACTGTGGGGTAAATCAAAAAGTAATTCACTTAATTTTGATATCTGTAATAGCACTTACTATCAAGACTCCCATAACTCAGTAAAGCACCTCTTTTCAAGTAAGATTATAATCCATAAGAATTTTTTTTAATATTCTCTTTAATAGAAACAAAATCTGATGCAAATTTAGATCACACTCCATACAGAGAATGACACTCTTATTGGAGCTACCTGTGAAATTTAGGAAGAATATTTAGAAAGAATACGACTTCAGTGAAATTTGCTTTGATTCTTTCTCCACCACCTTCAGTTCCCATTAAAGTCACAAACAAGTCAATTAACCCTTCCGCGCACCATTTCCCCCCACAAAAACGTGCACAGAACTGCCTGCCTGTTCTACAGGAGCACTAGGAACTTCAGAACATGCAAAGCTCAGTCTGACCCACAGGCAAACAACCTCCAGTGCAAAGATGTTACGTAATTAAAGATGTGTGCTGTTAAAAGCAGCCAGCATCTAATGAAAATTTTCAAAATTAGTAACGAAATGCACACTCAGTGCAATAATGCCCGTATTTGACAAATGTATCAGAAAAATCAGGAAAAATATATTGCAGTCTTGCAAAGGGCCCACAATTATCTTATAATTTAAATTCCTCCTGTGTCTGTGGTATTCACAGTGCCCAGCACTTCACAGGTCCAGACCATCCAACAGTGCTTCTGGCATATGGTCTATCCACGTCTCATAAGCATTCATGACTTACTCACTGAAGGCTCATTTCTGTTCTCCCTTTACTAAGAAGAACACCATGGGAGATAACAGACCTGTATCCATGTGAAGTTGAGCACTTGCAGATAACAAGAACATGGAATAACTATTTTCAGCAACACTTGTTAATATTCTGTCATTTAAGGTAGATAATCAGTTTTAAGAAACCAAATGAACAAACAGCACTAGACTGTGAACAGAATAATTATAAAACTTGTGGGTACTTTCACAAGGCCAATACAGACAACCGCAACTGAAAAAGAAACGGAAAGCAAAATAAGGTATGAAGCAAACTGGGTCATAAAGCTGTCCCCACAGCCATGAACACTCAAAGCACAAGCAAGACCATTACGAAAATCAGGCTCATGATATTCTAGTATCTCCTGGGAGTATCTGGAAAGAGATGGGAGAAGGGAGAAACAGCACAGAAATTCCAAATCCCTCTATATATTTAACACCGAGCAATCTAAAGAGTCTTACCTCAAGTTTATATGCCCTGTCCCTGCTGAGGGGCTCCAAGGGAGAACTCAGGTTATTCGCTTCTGCCAGGGAACGCAAATCAAAATAATACTTGGCATAAACACTGGAGGGAACATTAATATTGAACTGCAACAGCTCAAGAAACTGGCGTTCCAGCTCATTCCTGCAGAAAGAAGATAAACATGGAAACATATTTCAGACTGTGCATTCTGGATGTAATTTTACTTTAAATTGCAAATGGTATAAACCAAGTTCATTTTGTATTCTTCCCAGATGCAATTATCTGAGCCTAAGGTTTGACCTTCTCTACCAAGTTCTATCAGTGTACTCACACCAATGAGGAATACGAGAGATGCTGCACCTTGCAGCTGCTACTGCAATGCCAATCAAATCCAGACACAAAGTTTTGCTAGTGGAAGGGCACCTCTATCAGTTTAGCTAATACAATTTTGGAAAGAAAACCTAGCAGGGAAAAAAACTTCTCGTAGTTTCTGCTTTACCTCCACTAGGTGGGCCTGCACACACAGCTATGCCACAACAACACACACACACCCCTGCCCTAAATTTGTCAGGCATCTCTCATAAACGCTGCAAATTACTCTAACACATAAATTACTGGAGAACTTACTTACTCCCTGCAGCTCTTCATAATCAGTCATTTAGAATTAGTCATGGGAAACCTGAATTTTTCATCATATTATCTTATCTTTATGAACAGAATAAAGCATTTTTTCCTTTATATGCGCAACCAAAATTCGGAGTGGTGATCACGTGTTTTCCAGCACCTAAACCAAACATCAAAATACCTGATAGGAACAGAGGTCCTGTTTGAGCTCTCACCCTGTAAAACTTTGGTATACAAATACATTATTACCTACACCAATACATTAAAAAGTACATTGAGAAATAAGCCAACTAACAAAATTAAGGACCGGAAATTTTCATAAATTGCACAGTAACTGGATATCCTACTTAATACTTATGCAGGGACATGATACGTACAAAACAGTGATTTCAAGATATGAGAAATAAAAAAAATAAATAGGTGGTGAAAGCTGTCGATGTTTGCTGAAGAGCCCAGTGACTGCACTGCTGTGCTACCAGAGGGCATTGACTCATGATTATGTTGTCTTTAAATTACATTTGGACTGCTGTGTAAGTGTGCAAGGAATATAAAATAGAAGTTGCACAGTTGGCAACAGAAGAAGAAGGATCTGAAGATAAAAAGTACTGCTACAGTAGTTTTTCAACACTGAATTATTTTTCTCCTTCTCACTCTTTACCCTTATATAACTCTTACATCATAATCATTGTCCTTCCTTATCCTCACTCCCACTGTGACAAAATTCTGTGTTTAATTAATGCTAAATATTAATTAATACTAAAAGACTAACAAAAAGCTGAATATGGAGTCTTTGGCATGAATTCACATTGTTGAAGATTCCAACTCAAAAAATCCAAATAAAAAAGTTACATCTTAAGATGTCTATCAATAGAAACAGAGTATTACCTTTACATGTCGTTTTATACTGTCAAGATTGTACATTCTGCAAGCTAAGCCTGAAGTTCCACGTTAATTGAAAATATAAAGCCTATTTTAACAGCAGAAGACATTGGCTGTACCCCTTCTGAAGAGTACCCTCAAAAATCTCAAATATACAGTCTCAGATTCTGTCTATCCCTTACCTCCAAAAGCTGGAAGTTGGATCAGCAGATTAGCTACAGATCAGAAAGAATGAAAACATGCAAGTATTTCTTGCTGAACTTATGTAATTCAACAAACTACCATACCTTCTTACCCCATACACCTCCCTCAGGCTGCTTCAGCATGTGCTTTCCTGGGCCACTCCTCAAAAATTCAATGTAATGCCACATACATGACTACAGGTACCCACTGCACCGCAGTCCTCCCAAGTTCTCTGCTCGCTTTTAGGCACAGTTAACTGTACTGATGCTGACTTACAAAACCCTGAAAGGTCTGCCTGATGTTTTGCAAGATACACTTAAGCTGAATGATCCACACCAACTGAAGATTTTGACCTAGAGCTCTTCTTCTGCCTGACTAAAACAGTGAAAGGCCCTGTCTTGCTTAGAGCCAGACACTTCAAAATCATCATACTGTACTGTCCCAACGACCTGAAAAATAAGAAAGAATAAAAAATCCACCACATTGCAGATAGGAGGAAAACAAAATTTGCAAAAACTGACAGCAGGAATGTAAGCACCAGAATCTTTGCTGGGGGATTCACATAGAGCCCTAAACACAAAGCCCATGAACTAGATCACCAAGTAACCCTTCTGGGTTTGCAGTTTGTGAGAACCCTTGAATCTGTTAAGAAAAGAGTAAGAAACTAAAAATCTTGAGGACAAGGACTCATCACAGTTTGGCTTAGGGAATGTGCAGTGCAGAAAGGGGCTGATGTTAGCACGGGTCTGCCATGTGAGTATTGGTGTTATATAGCTCAAGTGCAACTTCTAACAGTAGCACCATCACATGCATTTGGCAGAAACAATAACCTCTTTTTTTGTTTCCTTTCACACCGCCTTCAAGAAAAGCCCTGAGAATTAGCAACTTCAAACCTCACATTTATAACTATTCCTGATTAATACTGTCATACGGCACAGTCAAACCTGTGACTCTGCTTCAAGCTGTTCAGCACTTCAGCTCATATCCCAGCCTCAGGAACACTTTAAAAGCACCTGGATTTGCCTTGGAGGAGAAGTGACTGGAGGGAGACCCTTACTGCTACTGAATACTCAAAAAGCATGAGGAAAGGATCGAGGGAAAAAGTAACTCTGCAAAATCATTTAGGAAACGCTCAAACAGTTAAGGAAGCACTAGAAAATTATTCTGCATGGAATATAACACTGCACACAGAAATGTGAAGGACCTGATTTTGGTTCTTGTCCAGCTTATCTCCCTCTTTTATTCTGGAAACCTTATTCTGTCTGGATTTTTAACATCTTGAAAACTAATTCAGTAGGACACCAGGGGAAAAACCTCAAAACCCAAAAGAATAAATTTTAAATAATGGTAATAGATAACTGGGTGATCATCTAAAGGTTATTAAGATAACTTCTTCTCCTGTCTTACATGTCCGTCTATGTCCGTATGGAGAATTACCACGACAGTAAATGATGCTGAAGTGAATACACGCAAGCTCGCTGGATGTGGGGGTTTTTGTCAAACCATACATTTTAATATTCTGTAAATTGTTTTTCATTACTGTGCACGAATATCCAGTGGTAAAATACACTTCAGAAAACAAAAATAATTCATGTCTTCTATGTAAGCAGCTGTCAAGCAGACCTCATGCCATCTATCAGCATTCACCATGTTTAGATACAACACAAACATACAAACTTCAGATAATTTATGAAAGAACTTCCTGTCACCCTCACAGACACAGATCTTGGCATTCATTGACAATGATAAACAAACTGCACTCACATGTCTTCGACCGTGATATCCTTCAGGATCTGGCAGTAATCCACGTTCCACACTGCCTGGTCGTCCCAAACTTTAGATGCCAGTAGAATTGCCCCCAGTACTATTCGCTTCCAGTTTGCTGGACAAATATCTATCTCTGCATAAGTTAAAAGTCTTTCAAGATATACCTGGGGAAACACATCAAAAGCAAGATTTGATCTATTTTGCTATTAAGTAGAAATGAAAAAGAAAACTACTCCCATACCAACAATTCTAAACAGTAATCTGCTTTTAAGAGGATTCTTTTATTATAAAAGTTGTAGTTTTCAATACGCTTGTTAATGCCAGGCCCAAAACTGGATGTGATAAATCCACTTTAGTTGGCCTTTGGCTTCTGATCCTATTACCCATTTAAAGAGGCCAGACACCTGACCCCTAAATATGCCATACTGCACAAAGCAACTAATTAACTTTGGAACCAAAACTGCTCCTTGAATTATGAAAACACAGCATTCCCTGGAGTCATCTCTGGGAAACAAAAAACTTCTTTAAAACAATACATTCACATAGGAGCTTCACAAGCAGAGAACATATGGAAGCTGTAATATTATGCCACTCAAATTAGCAGATGAACTTAATTTGCTTCACATCAGTGCACAATTTGACTCTCTACTGTTAATGCAAACCTTTTAAATCTCAACTTTTCACATCCAGTTTTAGTAGATTTTGAACGAATACTCCACATTTATAGATATATAAAGCATACAAAAATCAGAAAATATATCCTTTCTTACATGCAGCTATAGCTTAGAAAGAGAGAGAAAATAAAGAAAGAGAGAAAAAAGAAAAACAACTAAGTAAGGATTTTGTGGGGGCTGAAATTCAAAGGCACTTAGAGAAGAAAACATGAACAGATAAGAATTGTATTGCAAGGAAAGACACAGAATCATAGAATAGTTTGACTTGGAAGGACCTTCAAAAGCCATCTAGTTTCAACCCTCCTGTCATGGGCAAGATCGTCTTTCACTAGACCAGGTTGCTCAGAGCCCCATCAAACCTGGCTTTGAACACTTCCAGGGATGTGGTATCCACTTCTCTGGGTCTTTCTAACATGTAATCTAACCTCTTTCAAGTTTATAGCCCTTGTCCTCTTTCATTTATAGCCCTTGTCCTACCACTAAAAACCCTCATAGAAGGTTCCTCTCCAGCTTTCCTGCAAGCCTCCCTTAAGTACTGGAAGGCTGCTGCAAGGTATCCCTGGAGCCTTCTCCAGGCTGAACAGCCCCAACTCTTTCAGACTGTCTTCAAAGGAGAGGTGCTCCAGCCCTCTGATCAGGTTCATCACCCTCCTCTGGACTTGCTCCAGCTGATCCATGCCCTTCTTACACTGGAGATCCCAAAGCTGGATGCAGCATTCAGGTGGGGCCTCAGGTGAGCAGAGCAGAGGGACAGAATCCTCTCAGCTGCTGCCCACGGTGCTTTGGACATAGCCCGGGACACGTGTGGCATTCTGGGCTGTGAGAGCACACTGCCAGGCCACATCCAGCTCTTCCCCAACCAACAGCCCTCAGATCTTCTTGGCAGGGCTGCTCTCAAGCCATCCTCCATTCAGTCTGTATTTGGTACTTATGATTGCCCTGACCCATATGCAAGACCTTTCAGTTGGCCTTATTGAACTTCATGAGCATTGCACAGGCCAGCCTCTCAAGCCTGTCAAGGTCCATTTGCACGGTAAATGAAATTATACCTCAGTAAAAAGGCAGCATAGACTTGCCACTATTTTCCCACCAGCACATACTTGAGAAATCAGAACTAAAAATTAAATACGAGTTTGATAAGACTCTATTCCTACACCACCTTCATTACCATATTGATGCATCTTCCAATAGCATGTTGAGGGTTGTGAAAAATCACTCTTGCTTCCTTGGTGATAATTTGGGCTTGACTCCAGATACACTGTTTGCTAGAACGAGGCTCTTTATCATCCTTCAATAAACCTGAGGATGATAAACAGCTCTCCATGAGAAAGGCACTTAGTGTAGCTTTCAACTCCTTTCTTGAACATGCCTTAAATGAGCATTTTATTTTGTTCACTTGCTGTGGCCTCCTTGACTCAGTCTTGGGTTTTAAGTATATGTGTTCAAGTAAGAGAAGACAAAAAGGAGAAGACTGCTTGTAGCAAACACTTGTAAAAGTTTAATAAGGTGTTCAGCCAATATGAGAACTCACTGTAATCTAGGATTTGTGACATCATCAGTGTGTCTTTGGGAGACATTCGTGTAGGTCTTCAATTTTTAATCAAGTTCACTCAGATACACACAGTCTTTCTCCTAGCTCTCCCTATCTCTCTCTCCCAGACAGAACCCACTGATCGCAGATAGGGAAATTAAGGCAGAGGAAAGGCTGGTACACAGTTGAGTTCTTGCCCTGCTGATGTAGAGCAACCTCATAACAGCGGCACACACCGAGCTAAGCGAGCTCTGTCTCCAATGTAAATGTGCCAAAGTTCATTATTCCTGACAAATGAAACCGGTTTTATTTCAGAGCATTTCAGTATACAAGGCCCTAGTGGGGCACAGTACCAGCCCATGATGTCCCATGATGGAACATCAGAGTAGGACAGGTAGAGCCTGCCATGCACTCACTACTGCAGGGGGTGCTTCTGGCTGCTGCAAAGATGTGCTGAATCAGGAGAGACTTTTGGAGAAGGGCCAGGTGGCTCACAGCCTGTTTGAAGAGGAAGGCTGGTGGGGTGGTTAATCACTACGCTACTCATCCTAAACAAACTCATGGCTGGTGGGAGAACACCACCTGCTTCTGCTGGCAAAAGCCAGCGAGTCTTCCCACACACACACGCAGGCATGCTCCACCTCATTAAAAAAAAAATCACTGAAAATGTTGGCCCTGTAATGGTAAATGTGAGATACGGAAATATTATTTGTATGCAATTATGTCTACACATTGAACAGTGTCTTAAACACAAGGGTCATTTTCTTAAATATGGGTTTTGTATCAAACATACTGGGATTCTGAGTGTACTGTGTGGTTCAGTGTATTTGTCTCTTGTAATAAATTTCACTGACCTAATTTTCAAAAGCAAAACACTTTCCACATCTTCTTTAGAACTAGCTGGTATGAAGTAATTTAATAAAGCTGAATTTTAAAAGGACACAGTAGAAAATAATATTATAACTTGCATCCCAGAATGCTGGAATAAATTGGCTTATATGTCAAAAGACAAAAAATGCAGAAGAAACTATGTGAGAAAGACTGTTTTTCTTTTTTTTTTTTTAAACATAAGTCTAAGAGACATAAGTCTAAGAAACATCTCTCTTCTTGATTATTTTGGGAGGTGTTCCTTTATGGAACTAGAACTAAAGAGCTTTCAGTGTCTAGAGGTTAAAATATTATTTGCCTCCACCAACTTTTAACAGCTGTATCCATGCTAAAGAACAGAACTAAAGCTTAAAACAAATTGAAGCTGTTACACCATTGTTACTTTTTTCCTATTTGCTTCATCCTTTGTAGTGCCTGAAAGTAAGCCTTTATGGCAAAACTTTTCAGTAGTTCTCTATTAAACATTCAAAAGCTGAATTCCCAAAAGACTCAGATTTATTCTGCATGAATTTAACAACTAGTTCTGCTCAATCACTTTCATAGCATCCAAGAGCCATCTTCATCACATTTATCATTGCCCACTTAGTTCTATGACTGTATGTAGATATTTTTTACAGAGTGATAACAAGACTACTTATACAGATTAAAGTTACTGATGTGACATGAGCAAAACCTTTCAGTGGTTTCAGTCAAACAACATATCCTTCTGAATTCTTTCCAGCTTGCAAAGAACAAATACAACTCACTAACAACAAAACTACAATATTCAAAACTCATTTGTATCGTAATTCAAATCCTAGCTGAAATGAAAATACAATTCCGACTGGGAAAATGCCAGTGGCCATTGGCCTGTCAATACATTTTTATTTACAAACTCAATACCTCACAGTCTGGTACCTCCATCATTAGTCTACACTGTGCATTTGGGAATGAATCACATGATTTTACATAACTGTCAGTCTTAACAAGCTTTGATGGACAACAGTTGCACCTCATTGGAGAAATTTTAATAACTAAGCACATGTCAGAAGACACACTGCACAGAGTTAAGATTTCAAAGGAGCAATATTGCATTTTCCATCTCTTCCCATAGACTAACATCAAGATTTCACAACGACTAACCTTTATACTTGAAGTATCAGCAAATTATTATTTAATCATAAATGAAACCAATTTGGTGATTTGCCTCTGTTAACTGAATGAAAGAGAATTTATTTCTACTAATTAAATAAAATTACTGCTCCATGGGTGTAGATAATCCCAAATTGGCTGGAAGTTCAATGAACTCCAGAGAGGTTCATTAGCTTAGATGTAGCACCACAGGAATGTAGTTAAATGGCTTCCAAAGCCATTTCAGGTCCAGCAGAAGTACAGAACTGATTTGTTTCAACACATATCTTCAGCTCTTAAATCCGCAAGACCTGAAACGACTCCATGCTGACCTAGTTTTGATGCCTCTGATCTTGACTCCCAGGAGCTGGAGTTGCAGTGGCACGGTGAATAGCACTAGGCCATCCATTATAATTACTAGTCCTGGCGGGCTATTTTTATCCAGACACAGAACTGTAACATGGCACAAACTATCAGGATCAGCAACAGCATCCAGGGTCCAGCAGTGCTGCTCCAGCAGGGCCACTGCTGAGTTTGAACTAGTATTTTTTAGTATAGAACTTAGTATTTTTTATTTTTTTTTTTTTCGGTCTTTACTGGAAAGATGGTTGGTCCTCAGGACAACTGTCCTTCTGCATTGGTAGATAGTGTCAGGGAGCAGAATGGTCCCCCTGTTATCCAGGAGGAGGCAGTCAGGGAACTGCTGAGCAGCTTGGATATTCATAAATCTATGGGACCAGATGGGATCCATCCCAGGGTGATGAGGGAGCTGGCAGATGAGCTTG
>VZTF01001314.1:2042200-2145979 GCA_013397755.1 Cnemophilus loriae
GCACTGGTGAGGCTGCACCTCGAGTGCTGTGCCCAGTTCTGGGCCCCTCGGTTCAGGAAGGACATTGAGACGCTTGAGCATGTCCAGAGGAGGGCAACGAGGCTGGTGAAGGGTTTGGAACACAAGCCCTGTGAGGATCGCCTGAGGGAGCTGGGGTTGTTTAGCACTCTCTACAACTTCTTGAAAGGTGGGGTTGGTCTCTTTCTTCAGGCAACAACTGACAGAACAAGAACACAGTCTTAAGCTGCACCAAAGAAAATACAGGTTGGCTATTAGGAAGAAGTTTTCTGCAGAAGGAGTGATAAAGTACTGGAATGGTCTACCTGGGGAGGTGGTGGAGTCACCATCCCTGGATGTGTTTAAAAAGAGATTGGATGTGGAGTTTGGTGCCATGGTTTAGTTGAGGTGTTAGGGCATGGGTTGGACTCGATGATCTTGAAGGTCTCTTCCAACCTAGTGATTCTGTGATTCTGTAACTAATGCCCACAGGGTGGTTATTCAGATGGGTGAATCCATCCTGCCCTTTCCAACTATTTAATAGTAACTAACCACAGTATCCAGTGTTGTCCCAGTTATCTAAGATGTCAGGCTTCCCATGATCCTGGATAGCAGTGTTGGTTACACAACATCCCAATCAACAGAACATAAATCATTTGAAGAAACTGAAAACTAAAGATAGCACTGAAAAGTTCAGTTTTAATTAGTGTGAAACAGTATCTCATGTTTCCCATCTCAGAGGATATTATATAATACATTCAAGTAGAAAGAAAAGTTAAAATACTGGACAAGGTTTCTTTCTCTTTTTTCCTCTCTTCAGGAGGATATATAGCAAATGTGAAAGTGTCAAATAATTTCATTTCAATATTTCATAATCACAAAAACCACCCTTTTTTTTTAAAAAAAACTATGGGCTCCTTAACAGAAGTTTTGCTTCTTTTTGTTACTTTATCTTGAAGCTATTCAACATGAACTTCCAATACTCCACTGATACCTCTTATCATACTGGAGTTGCAGTCTAAGCACTAAAAATCCAATAGTTCTTTTTTTAGGCTTCCCTAAAAAAATGGAGTAGGTTTTCTATGGAGGTTATGAAATTTCCAGTCTCAGAGAAACTCCAAACTCAACTGGTCAAGCCCTGATCAGCCTGGTCGTGCTCTGAGAAAAGGCCAAACCAGATGTGACCCCTAGAAGTCCCTTCCAACTGAAATTATTATGCAATTATATTTGTATGCAATACTAGAATTTTCTGTGGTGCCACACTAAGAGGTCAGGAGTTGTGTGTTGCCCCAAGGAAGCTGACTGGGAGTCTCAGCACACTCAGGCAATGGGCAATCACTGAGGAATGTCACTGACATGTCTAGAATAATTCTAAATTTTGAGCCAGCAGCAAGAGAAAGGCATTATCTTCTCCCATGTGGTTTTTATATGGCTTTATGTCAAATTCTACCTCTATTTTACTAATAAAACTCTAGTGGCTTTAATTATTTCTCTCTTGGTTTACACTGACAGAAAGGAGACAATGGCTTTGCTATTTTAATTGCTATAATTGAGAATCTACAAATTAACCTGTATTGGCAAACACCTCATTCCCTCCCTCACCAGGTAACCCATACTGTAAGTTGCAGCAGCAAAGAATAAATAACACAGATATTCCCATCCCAGCACATTATGGAGAAATACAGAGTCATCTTTCTCTAACGAGAAAACTTCAGTGTGTCACAATGCCTTGAAATTAAAATGATATCTTTATGGAAAAGATTATAATTGGTAGCGGGTCTCATACAGCCAAATCACAGCTCTAATCCAATCACTAAACTGCCATATGCTCTGTTCTAAGCAATCAGCCAGTTCCCTACCACGACTCTCCAGAAATAACCGTGGTTTGCAATTGCCCAGCTGGGCATTTAAAATATTCTACAAAGGTCTGGTGGCACCCATTTGGTGGAAAACGACATCACATGATTGTGGTCCTTGCAAATTCATCCCATTATTATTTCTGAGAGCAAATGGTGAAAAGAAGTAACGAAAGCAGTCACAGAACTATGAAAAAAGGTGAACAACTGCAAAGCACCATTACAGATATTTATAGAAAGCATGAATGGAACTGAGAGGAAAGTCACACATCTCCAGGTTTGCCCCTTAATTTACTCATTTTAAGACAAATACCTACAATCCATGTAAAATGCACTCAAACTGCTAGGCAACATTGACTTTCCAGTCTAAAACTGGGATCAGTATTCGTTCTTTGCCCACACAGGAGCCCAAGAGGTATCAGCAAACAGACACCCACTCACTGAATGTCCTCTTCTCTTGCAATTTAAAAAGAACTCTCTCAATCCCCACCTTAATTGTTCTCTTTTCATTAAGTGCAGATCCCAGCAACTCTAAGGCAAGAATTGACTAAAGAGATGGATGTGTAAGGATTAACTGATAATCACTCATGTGTTGTACGTTAGAACTGTACTGTTCTCTTTTCATTAAGTGCAGATCCCAGCAACTCTAAGGCAAGAACTGACTAAAGAGATGGATGTGTAAGTATTAACTGATAATCACTCATGTGTTGTACGTTAGACTGTAGTCAAAAGATAAGAATAGCCCTAAAACCAGGGACCAGAATCTGATCCCCTCATCCTGCCAGTGCCCAGGGCACAGGTTCCTCCTGGCTCCTCCAGAGTGCACTCTGAGCCATGTCCAGCTGCCACGGGGCTCAGGATCAACAGCACAGGTCGAAGGTCCTTCTCTCTACACCTTGGAGACCTCCTTCTGATGTGGCCAAGAGCTAGGCTTTGGCCACCTCCCCAGGAATGCTTGAAGACCAGGACAAAGGTGGACACCAACAATACTGGATACACAGAACTCTCCTCACGGGTTCCTTACACAAGACAGAGCCTGGCTTCACTGCTTGGCCTTGCTCACACCCTGCCACGCTCAGGCTGCCTCACAGTCACACCAGGCAACAAGCACTGCTTTGGATTGCACTCCAAGGTCTTCAGGGAAACCTGCATCTTCCATCATCTGCATAAAGGTTGGTAGTTACACTGGGCCAGCTGAAAAGGACCTCTGCAGATCAAGTGTCTCTATGGACTCTGGACACCTTTTGTGTTTACCTTTCCTTTCTTTTTAAACAAGTATCAGATTTTTTATACCTCAATTGAAATATACTTTTTTTAGAAAGTATTTTATCAGCATTCCAAAGTAAAAATATCCTAGTGAAAGGAAACCAATAAGAAACTTTCTCTGTTCCTCCAAACACACACAAAACAAAACAGAATTCTCCTCAAATACAATAATTCTCACAACGCAGCTCAGCAGTATTCTCTCTTTACCTAGTTGCTGAAAATGTGACTGAAGAACACAGTAAGAATTCAGGGACATCTGGCTGGATTAATTAAATCCCTATTTTTCATAAGGAGAATTTATTCTTACATACTTCAAATTTCGAATTCCCCAATATCAAATCCCTTTAGTCACAGTCACAGTATGAACTCTGTAAGGTATTCCAAAAGCATGCTCCTCTGAACTTCTCACAATAATTCAGTTCATGTATTGTATGTATTCACATATCACTGTATCTGACCAGTCTACAGAATACAGACCCAGCATACTTGCAAATGCAAAATGCGTCCTCTCTGAAGCTACTATGGACACAGAAGTGTATTAAAAGAGCCTTAAACTTGGCCTGTTTGCAAAAGAAAAGTCGTGCCAAGGCAAAGCAGAAAACTTGGACTATTCAGCTCTTCAGGTCTAGTTCATAGGATTGTTTTCACAGTAGAAAAGCACAAAGCGTAAATATTTAATTCTCCTGACATGCGAACACTGTATTGTTTTCCTGTTCATTGGTAGCACTCCTGTTCACACTTTTCTTTGCCATCCAATTAGTAGATTAACACAAGTACAATTTCCCACCTCTGCACTGGAGGAGATGGTGAAGAGAAGACAGGCATTTCTCAGTTTTAGCAAAGGTGGGAATACTCTGGGGCAAGAGAAACTTTTTTCAGAATACAGTTATGCTGTTCACTGGGATTAGAACCACTATTCACAAGCTTTAAATTGGCAAAACAATTCTTAAAACTAATTTTATTCTTATGGTATTATTTTATAAATAAATAATGTGGATTAGTATTTAATTGTTTCAACCCGAGATTTTAATTTTCCACCTATCAGTATGGGAAATCTCTTGGCAGCTCTGGAGGCTGTATGAAAATTAAATTTTTTGTTTAATTATAAATTGGTTTTGCTGTAATAGTGGAGGCTTTAACTGAAATATTTTAATTAAGTGCTTGAAGCCATACAATGCCAGCTTTTTGCTGCAGAATAGCTTATCTCAGAGTCTGGAGTTTCACATTTACTCAGCTCCTGTGCTGAACACAGACTGCTGTAGAACTAATTGTTACTGCTGCTTTTACCTGGTTAATGCATGTACCAAGACAAACAGTGGGTGCATTCAACCACACGCTTTGGACCATATTAATAATGCAGGCAGTAAAAAGGGGTGCTTAGAACTGTTTAAAAATAATTAGAGTGAGTGAAAGAAAGATAAAGCTGTAGCATCTTGTTCAAAATGTCCCTGATCCCCACACTTCCAGCCTTCTGGCAACCCTCCCAGGAGGAACACGTGGCAGACAGGGCTATCAGATTGCTCTCTGATGGACAGCCAGACTATGGCAAAACATAAGCTCCAGCAGAGAATGCTGATCTCTTCTTCTCCAGACAGGGTATCAAAACTGAAAGCACTTGCAAGGTTCATAAACAGCAGTATCAACATTATTAAGATTTCAGGAGTGTGGGAAGGGGGAAAGGGTCGATCGCTTTTTCACAGATTAGTTTCCACATATGAATATTTCAAAAACAACACAATCTGTGTCTGGGGCCCCTCCTGATGATGCAAACTAATGAAGAAATGGGATCTAGAAGTACAGAGGAAACTGAGAACAGCCGCAGAAGAATTTCATACCTGTAAAACACTGTGAAAACTGAAGGTTTCTGAAAAGAAGGATCAAGCAGGTGTTATTATCCCGACAATACAGGCAAGAACAGCAGAATGGTAAACACTGATCACCTGCGCCAAATCTATCCATAAACATCTGCATGGCTGCTCCGAGAACTAGGCTATAATACATTTTCCTTGGAGAACTAGGCTATAATACATTTTCCTGTTACCATTGTACTGGGTAAAAAAAAAAATCCCAAGTCACCTAAGTTTTCAAGCACTAACAACTACAGAAACTGCTTCTGCAATATAACAGATTAACTAAAAACATTTATACTTCATTGGAGATCACACCAAAAGAGTTACTTGCGAGGAAACCACACAAGAACCTGAAGAGGCAAGGAAGTAGTTATGTAAGACTTGCGGGAAAGAACTTTCCATATATTGCAATAACAGAAAGGTAATGCTATTAAAAGAAGAAAAAAAAAAAAGCCCCCTTCCTTTCTACTAAACAGCGCCCTCACTGATCAAATAACCTAAGATTGAATAACAGATAAATACAACAAGGTATTCGACAATAGATTAATTAAATTACAGAAGAACATACTGATTCACACAACATATCTTGTCTCTAGCAGAAAACATTTAGGAAGAAAAGGAAGAAGGACAAGCACTTAGTACAATTAAGTAAAAGAGACAGGCAAAATGTCATTTCAGAAAACAAGTAACGGCTGGATCAAGCCACTAGGTAGAGTAATACTACAAAATGTAAGGGTGGAGCACTGTAGGGTGTTTCGTGCCCTATTTCTCTCATATTCCTGTTCTTTACTGGCTAGTACAATTCATTTTGACTGTCTGAAGGAGAAAAGCCTGCCAACTAATCTCAGAAGCCAAGGGAAATAGATTAACAGAGGAAATGAGTAGGCCTGGGCTTCAAAATCCACCTTCTCCAATTTCTCCTTCTTCCATCTAAAATGCATAACTAAGCTGCTACGAAACCACATGTTGTAGTGGTAAAAAACCATTTTGTTATTTTAAAATCTCTGAGTGAAGTACACGGCCAAAATTGCGACTGAAAGCTGAAGAGACTTGTCAGAATTGGCAGGACATAAATTTCAAGAAAATTAAGAAATTCCCAGCTGGTGGAGATCACTTTAGCTCTTGCAATTCACACTGCTATGCTGATCCACACCAGCTGAAAATTTGAACCTTCTTTTGTGTTGTTCTATTTTTAAGTAGCTAGACTTCAGACTTGAGTACAATTGTTCAATCCCATGACAAGTATAGTGGACGTAGAAGAGAGCCAACATGTCCCAGTCACTCACTGAATCCTTCATGTGCCTGTCAATTCTTATTAGTGCTATCAAATTACCTACAGCTGTTCCCAAGTCTCTGCTGGGAGCTGCAGTGACACACAGCAAAGCCCCCGGAAGTTGAAGTGTTTGTGCTTTAAACATTCCCTCGTGTTCAGACCACCTATACCACCTACGTTTTCTATGAGTCACCATGCTGGCCTGTAACACTCTCACTCTGTGAGGGCAGAACCCCAGATTTTGTGTCACATGTTACCCAATCCCTTCTTCCATCACTTATTCTACCCATGAAAATGAACTGTGGCATCTCCTCCCATCAAGAGATTTCCTCGGTCTCCATAGTGAGAAAAAATTCCCTGGCAGCACGTAGATCTATTAAATCATACAAACACAACCTCTGAGAACAAAACCGGGTCTGTCAGATGGCTGATGTCATCCCTCAGACACTCACCAGGGTGACAATGGCACATTCAGCAGTCAGTTGAGCAGCACTGAACAACGTCCGGACAAATCGGTAAATCTGTTTCTGCTCCGGGTCATGTTTGTCATAGTCTGGTGGCACTTCGGATTTCTAAGGAAGAAACACTTCCAAATAGGTGACTGAAACAAAACGAAGCAGACAGAAAAAAAGACAGTTCACATGAAAGGGAAGGAGAGGCAGATGAACTTACCGAAAGGGGATGAAGGTTTTCATCAAAAATATCTAAGAGCATTCTTCCGTCTGTGTCCCTAAAAGCATTAAAACCAAAGTACTGTCATTATCTGAACACAACAGCACACAACCCTCATAGACACAAGTGCACCATTAAAACTCCAACACTCCCCATGCTGTAGGGTGCTTAGAAACACTAACGAAATGTGATTTTCAAAGAGAAGTTGGACCTATTCTGCCATAAGGCTCTTGTGTAATATGAAATTCATATTACAAGGCATGCTAAAACACTCAGCTTTCAGTGCCCAAGACACAAAACTGTTGTGCTCTTTACTGTGAGGCTTAAGAAGTACTACTACAAACTTGTGATAAAATTGCCCAGCTTACTCTCCTTTTTTTAACGTAATCATGTCCACCCCTGCAATCTCTTAACTCCTCTTCTTCCTTTACTACCAACATTGTAAATGCTTACTAATGTGCAATGTTATTTTTACAGTAATCTTTTACTTAATACATACATACTTCACTTTTAATTTATTTGGAAAATCCTATCGTACTAATGATTTCTGAAAGCCAAAAGAAGCACATATAAAAAAAATCAGACAAAATAATATTCCTATTCATTGGTTCTATTAGATGTTTCTCTGAAATCTCTGTAGCTCAGTATCAGCATGCATGTTGATGCAGCTTCACAAGCCTAATAGCTAGGATGCAATATAAGATTTTTGCTGTATGTAACTTTGGCAAGGACACTAACAAACACAAAAGCAAGGGGTATAACTGTACCAGAACTGGCACTTTCTGGACAGATGCATCCATGTGACCTACTTATTACAATACCACCTTTACTTTTAGCATCCCTGGTACTCTGATCATACAGTTCTTAAGAAACAAACCACTGAATATATTTTCTATCTTTACTCAGCAGCACGTGTCTCTCAGAACATGCAAACCACAAGTTTTACAGTGGATTTATGTCTGCAAAATGCATTTATTAGCAGCTAACATTTAAACCTCAGCATCTGAAGGGGCCATTTTTTCTACTAAAATGGAGGCTAACACTGGAAAGAAACACTTTTTTTAATATAAAAAAGAGTACCTAAATTAAAAAAAAAAACCCAAAAAAAAAAACCACCCTGGACTGGGGTAATTACTAGAAAACTCCTATCAGCAAGGATTTTAGGCCAGACTCTTTTACGCCTACCTAAAAAAGGCAGTATCTTAATGCAGAAGTAGTGTCCCTGAAATGACTGGGGTGCTACAGTAAACTATGGCACTTCACAATGCAAACAGAAATAATTTCCTATTTTATCTCTTCAGGTTGTAGCTGCTGTATGCTATGAAGTCACATCCGAGTGCCCTCAAAAACCTATTTTAAAAAAGCACTTGAGAGGTTTTTGTCTTCACTACAATTCACATTATACTCTTTCAAAAATGGACCATCTACTGATTGCCCAAGCATTCTTTATGGTTAGTTTGCTGGGGTTTATTTTATTTTGTGTATTTCTTTAGCAAATTCATCAATGCTTATGCTTTAAAAACAAGATTGATGCAGTTCTTTATCACTTGCTGAATAGCTAAGACAACAAAACATGCAAAAAACTGATCAGTATAACCATCCTAGGAGACACCAGGAAAGGGAGAATTGATAACTAGAATGTTACAATCAAATGAAATGTGAGAAACATGTGAAGAAATATTATATTTCGTGTATAGCTCCTCAAAAATATTAGATTGGTGAGAGTTTGAAATACTAGGAAGTAATTTTGTTTTAAGTCTCCTTTGCAGGAGAATAGGACTAACTAAATATTGTCCAAAAAGAATTCTTCTCTGGAAAAGCAGATGCTTGACTCATTTTCTGTCAAAATGAACCTTGAGTCTAAGAGTCACAGTGGTTTCATACTCCCCATCCCCCATAATGAACCAAAATCTCCCACATACGTCAACAACTTCCTGTTCACTGATAATAGCAGGAAACAGAACATATGTTTTGCTCCTGCTGTTTCAGCAGCAAGCACAACTGAGTGCTGTTATCACATCGTCCCTCCATTCCCAAATCAGAGACAACCCAAGACCGAACAGCTGTTTCACATCCCTCATTTCAGAGTCACTAACTGACACATGTGAACCTGGCTCCAGCATCACTGCTGGGACCGTCTGTCCCAAGTGCAGGCACAGCACTTCCCCACCCCAGCCACATTCCAGGGAAAGCAGCAGCAACCAGTTTCCCGAATAAATCACCTCTCCATCCCAAAAGTGAAAGGACAGATAGCACCTTTCAAAAGAAGGTAACAGTCAGAATGCATTTGTTTTCAAGATGCTGACACAGGACTCACTATTTCATAAAAGTTTGGTCTCTCTGCCTACCAATTGCAGGCCAAATTTACACCAAGCTCTGCAAGCTCACAAATGGGCATAATTTACTGCAGACAGGAATCAGCTCCATGGCAATCAACATACAGAAGTCTGGCGTATTGTGGCTCTGGATGCCTTTGGCTCTGGATTCTTCCTGCTCACTTGTGAGCTCTTACTGAGGTTTTTTACCCTTTGTAGTCTCTAATGTGCCCCATTCTCTCAGGCCTTTTACTCAGCTGCCATGGTACTCAGCAGAGCACTTAAATTATTTCCACAAAACTTTGGAGTCTGATTATCTTTGAGATCTCTATTATTTAGTCAAGCATAGCAAAAATTGACTAGTTAACCAGGGACAATGGAAAAAACGGGGAAAAAGGAACCACAGATGGATAAACAAGTAATCCAAGCATGACCACTCATGCCTTATTTCCCAGTAAATGAGATTAAAAGGTCGAGAGAAGATTTCACTCCAACTTTTGCTGTATATATTGCCATGTTTTAGTCCAAGGCTCACTAATGTCTTGGAAAGTCTTCTAAGAGCTTTCAGCGGGAATCAAGCCCTAAGCCTTTCTGCCCCTGTGTACGTTTAAAGGTTGCTCTTGAGATGTCAGCCTTGTTTCAAGAAGTGTGATGGGTTCCAGTGACCTGAACCATGGTCCTGAATGACGTAGCAGCTGAACTTTAAACTCATGAGTAATTCCTTTTGTTCTAGTTGGACTTCTTATAGTCCAGAAGAAAAAACACCGAAGTGGCCTGGTAAATCAAGATCTAAGCCAAAATCTCTGAAAAGGCCAACTGAAAAACCATGGACACAAATGTCACCTGAAGTATTTATAAAACCTCTCCTTAGAAATGTCAGGAAATATTATTTTAGGATACTGTGACGTATCACGAGGACAGGGAATTTAAGATACAAAAGCACAATTCAGCATGAAGAAAGCTTGTTTATGTGCCAAGTTACTTTTTAGAGAACCTTTCTTCTATTCAATTTCAATCAACTTGACTGAGCAGAGATCTAAAACATACTACACCATAGGAGATAAGCCAGGACTGGCTCCGTTTCTGAGGCATCTTGAATTACATCTGTTCACAATGTCACTCTTACCATATAATTCATGGGTTTTATTTCAAAATCCATTAGCTAACTGGTCACTGATATGCACAGTTAACTTTACAAAGGTGCAGCTAAAAATACAAAACTGAAGGACACTATTCAGATTTTTCTACATGTAATTGCAACATATGCAACAATGCAGAAGTGCCCAATATATATAAAACCAAACACTGAATCATCAGAGCTTTTTAATGCTGAGCTGTACTTCCAGATTTTTATGGTACTTAATCCTCTAATTTTAATTTTTCTATGTAAAATAATATACACAGAAAATGTCTGCGTTTCTTATTGCTAGCACGGGAGTTAAGAAAACCACTACTCAAAGACATTTTGGAAGGAATAAAGCATGGATTTTTAGGGTTTGAGCAGTTCACTTGTTTCAATAAAAGATATTTTCAGTACAAGATTCTATTATTCACGTACCTGTTTTTGATGTGGTAATATATTGCAAGAGCTACACTGTAAAGAAAAATACAGAGTTAATATGTCAGGACTGTCATATTATATTTTCTGTCATATTACATGCAAATTTAAAACCTAGCACAAAGCATGACAAACAGTATATGGTCAACAGCCTATTTTCTTTTGTTTGCTTAGATACCAGGAGAACTGCTGCAAACAGACAATTTTATAATGTACACTCCAAATACATCCTTTTCAATAGTCACTAAATACTTTACAATAATCTTCGTATCTCTCATATCAAGTTGCACATAATTTCCACTTAATGCCCTACTCCACTAAACTCAGTGATTAAACTCCTACTGACTTCCAAGGTTGAAGACAAAGCATCAGAGGCATTGGACACTCTCTTTAGTTTTGCTAATGTTACCACGTTAACATGAAATGTTTTAATCGCCATTGGCTTATGACTGTATATTTAAATCCATTAGCTTGTGTCTGTCTTTATGTAGCTGCTCAAACAGCAGACTCAAATACCATGCTCCTACAGTTTTATGGCATCAAGTTACTTATTTTAACTCAGGAAAGACGACTCCCTGAATAAATTACTGCATTATGCATTTCCCCTACTCTCAACCACACACCAAAGCACCCCTGTTTATATTCTGGACACAGACAAAAAGTATCCTTATATTCACAGAAAGTTAAGATTTTGATTACATACACAACTAACTGATCTCATTCACATTTGAGATGGAAGAAAATTAAAGCATGGATTCTTATGATTATCCTACAGTTTCCAACTCACAACTCATGCTTTACTCATGATACATTTTTATGGAAGGATGAAGCTGAGCCAGCACTCTCCCTGCTTACTGCAGCAGCATAAAACCAATCTAAGCTAACGGGGAAAGAAGACGGAGGAGGGAATTCACTGACTCTCCTTGTAGAAAATTTGTTTCGTCAGTGATTCACTGTAAGATGCTTATGTCTTATACTGTTTCAAAATTCCCCCCTTTTCTTTTCCCTAAAAGACCTTTTTAGAGTCAATTGGTCGCTCTCTAATTCTGTTCCAGAATTTTTACACGAAAATTGAGACATTGAATGTTAGGAAAACAATATGCTTGAGCTAAAACGCTAGTAAAATTTTTAATTATTTGAGATTTGGTTGGGTGTTTTTTTGAACAGACATATAGTGGAAAATATTTTTCTCAGTTAAAAGTATATATATTTTAGTAAATTTTTATGACCTTTAACCTGGCTGCATCAGAAGTTCCTAGATCATTAATGCTTTTTAAATCTGACCTTTTTCTACAATACATATTTCAGGAATCAAGAGATGCTGTGTACCATGGACATTTAAAGGCCACAGTTGTTCCTGAACACAAGAAAAACCCACATTTATGAATGAATTTGATTTGACTGAAAGCTATTCACAAAATGAATTAATCCTAAAATTTAATTTTAAATTATGCCCCTAGGAACACACTTGCAGCTCCAGTTCACTTTATGAAAGCAGATGCAAGAATCTATGTGCACAGCTCTGCTTGGTGGCCATATGGTTGCCTTTGTAACAAAATGTCAAATTAAATTTAGAAAGTATTTACTATTTAGAAATCTGTACCAGAATCTGGAAGTCTCTCAGGGCTGTAATAGAGTAACTCATCCAAGTTTCATTCTACCTTTCATATGCTGGTTCAGCTGGCACTAAGTGTGCAGAAATGATGATTATGGAGCTTTCCATCACCCTACCCCAGTCACCCCTCCTGCTGCAGATGCTGCAGTGGATACAGTAATATTTTAAACACAGCAGTGCATAACATGACCCAGAAGAGATAAATGAGCTGAGCAAAATGCCTCCCTACTAGATTTACCTATGTGCAATAGTCATTTTTCTGCTGAGACTGAAAGGTGTGGGGAAAGAAATGAAGTTGTACTACAAAAGCAATAATCCTACAATCTCCTCACCCTTCAACCTGTTAAATGTGCAGCCAGATAGAAGATGCAGAGACTTGTGTGCCAGAGTCCAGTTTCTCACCCTCTGTAGGCCCTTTTCAAGCCCTCTGACCCCTTGCAGCTTCCAACCCTTCTCAGGCTAGCAGCCTGGCCTCAGCCCTGCACCACTCACCCGATCCCAGCACGGGCTCTTCCAGCTCTTCTGCTCTGCACAACTCTGCCCCCCACCATGCATCCGAGTCTCTCCCAAACACACCGCCCTTCTCCCCGCCACCAGCTTGTCCTTCTGTGTCCTCCTCACAAGGCTTCTGCCAGCCACTGTGACGCCCCTGAAAATGCTTCTTAGCTGCTGCAGCTGAACCCATCTCTTCTTCCCACGAGCAGTGGCAGATCTGATGCAAAAAGGGACCCAAAACCCACCCAAAAGGCTGCACTTATTCTGCATACAAAGGATTTTAGAGCATAAGAGTATGAGATACAAGGAGGAAAAGAACCCAAACACCTCAGAAATGCAAAACCTTTTTCAAGTGTTAATCAGAACTATTTTTAAGTTAGTAGTGACAGAAACCTGAAGAAAAGCAAGACTATATTTCAGGCAGAAAGAGCTGACGAGGAATCAGTTTAACCAGAAAACCTTCTTCTTTTAATAGAAAAATTAAGGACTGTCTTAGTGACCAGCATTACAAACCCCTTTGGATGTGTTAGTCTGAATAGATTTGTCTCTCATGTAAACACCTCTGCAGCAGAGAGGTGCTTTTCATAAATAATAAATTTTTGCATTTGCGTACACCAAGGTAACCAGCCTGCAGACAGCTAAAGAGAGGCTATCAGCAACCATTAACAAAGAGCATAAAATGCCTGAGCATTTGGTCTCTATTTTCCCCTTACTATACAAAATGTAAAGAACAATACTCTATAAATACCAATTTCATTTCTCTCCAAAAGTAAAAAGGCACCAGTGAAACTTAAGATGCTCATCTGAGACATCACCCAGTAACTCTGGAGCATGACTGATTAAATAAAATTATTACTTCAAAAACTAAAACCTTTGAAGCTTGCTTAGTAATGGTTCAGAAGTATGTATACATAAATACACACATAAGGTGTAAGTTCTAGAAAAAATAAATAAATTGTAAAACCCACCATTTGATGGTATACTTGAGGTTTGGTTGACTGACTGTGCTGTCATCCAGGAAAATAGTGGAGCAGGAACTGTATTTCCTTCTCAACTGCCCAGGCGGATGCTATGAAAAACATGCAAAAGAACAATGGCAATTATGTAATACCAAAGCATTTTTTTGGGGGAGATATAAGAATTTAAAAAAAGACAAATTTCTGTCTCTCACAATGACGCACACAGTAATGTGATCACATTTTGAAGCAGTGCAGAAAGTTCAGAAATAATTAACAGTGCAAAAGTCACAACAATCTCTGCCTCAGACTTGCTAATGCTTTCAAGTCCCAAATCCCCTGCATCCCTCCTTCCCTAAAACCATGCAAAAATTTTTCTGCAGGCTTACTCAAATACATACATACACTTGGAAAGCAAAGATGAACAAGACCTATATTTCTGTCCTCCTTCCAAAAGAGTAAATGGAAGAGTGAAAAAGAAATCATGTTAGCAATGAAGATTGGTTTAGCAACAGATATAAAAACCATGCTTGCAGGAAGAAAAATTTAAAACCTTCAAAAAAGCTCCTAACAGAATGAAGTAGGGGAAAGAGGTCTTTACAGCAGAACTACTAAATTAATAAGGAGAATTCAGAAAAAATAATTCACCAATAATAGATTGTTATCAGAAAGGAAGAAAACTGATCAAAGCACATAAGAGAAATATATAAGCAAATTTAAAAGAAAATCTCTTAAAAGAAAAGGTTTACAATATATTTCAATCCTTCTTCTGCACTATCATAGAATAACCTTGTCAAACTCAGCCAAAAAACTGGCATTTGACAACACTACTGATTTCTGAACATTTTTTGCTGAGAGGGTTTCTCCTTCAGCTGTTTAGAGTAGCCAGCACTCCACCAGGCTGAAGAGAACAGTTTCATCACGTCAGCTAATAGCTATCACAGTCATTAACCCTCTTTGATTTTATCTTTGCTTATTCCATCTACACTAGCAGATAACTTGACCAAGAACCGATGTCAGGAACGTGAAGATCAGTCAAATTACACATTTAACTCACAACAGAATAGGTTTAAAATTCAGTTGGCATATCAACATGGAAATTTTAATTCATCTTACAATTAATGGTGTTTCCAGTGTTTCAGTGGAGAGACCAATGCCAATACCATCAGCGGAATTCACAGGTATTTACCAGCTCAGAGCAACTGAGTATCCAGGATACGGTCCTGTGACTCCTACCTCAGTACATCTTCCCCTGCCCGATTTCCAAAACAGGTATTATTACAAGTACCAGCACCCATCAGCTCACCAATGCTCCACTTTCCATAGGCAGCTGACTTGTCAACAGCATTCATTACACAGACAGACAGACTCCTGGTAAAACCTACACACATCTAAGTAATCTTTTTGTATTTCCCAGCTATGAGTGAAAAAACATACAGAGTCTTCTGTTAATTGAAAAAAAACCCCAGCATTTTCTGAAGCCGCCACAATTGTAGAAACATTATGTTCAAATTATCTGAAAGCTTACCAACAAATTCTATTAAGGTGCTTCATTTGACCAATAAAATTGTTGGCTGAACTGCTTTTCTTGGAAGTGAAAAGGTTTACTGAGAAAATGAAAAATACCCCTTTTCAAAAATCCTCCAGGACTTTGGAAAGGTACTTTGTAATACTTTGGAAGCTGACAATCCATCTACCTTCCAAGCTACTGTATGTTAAGCAAGGCAAGAAAGAGAAAAATTAGAAGCACTGTGAATATTAATGCCATAAAATTTATTATCTAGCATTGATGCATACGGAGAGAATTAGTAGGGGACTGGTGATTCATAGCTCTTACTCTACCACAGTTTAGTTTAAATATCTGCATTAGTCTGTCGAGCACCTTCCACAGGCATGATAAAGGCAAAGCAACTTAAAAACAGCAAAAATGAGACTCTAGTGGTTGAGGAAGAAAAAGGGAGATGTACAGACATCTCAGCGTTGTTATTTAAAAAAACCAACACATGGAAAGTTTTCTTTCTGCATAATAAGTGTCAACATGCTTTAAAGGTTTAGATAAAAATTTAAGATAAATATACCGGATTCATTCAAGAGAAGCACAATTAAAAAACAGAAAACAACTCTGTAGCAACACCACTATCAGATTCAAATTTCCTTATGTAAACACACTCTAACACTTGACACACGTCAATAATTAGAGCAACGCACCTTATTTCTGAAACTACCACATCACAGAACTCTTCTTGGATTTTCAGCCCACATCGCACTTCGTTAAGCTTGGAACTTTTCACACCTCAGGAAAATACGTGGTGTCTCATGCCTCACTTTCTGTTCACAACAACTCGGCAGGAAGGAGCACCTCTCCCAGTCAGAAGAATGGTGCCAAGTATAAACCTACACCCTCGGGTAAATAGACACACACTGTGCCATGCGAATAACTGACCTGCCGGGAGATCAACATTCACAGCTTCTACTCTGATGTCCAACTGCAGCCATATGGTGCAGCAGGTAACAGATTTTCTGCCTTTTCCAATTGCTGGAAAACACCCTCAGTTTCATGTTTTATCTTGACTAAGCTGGGAGACATCTGAAGTCAAACAGACTTTTCTGAGCCCCCATAAAATGCTGCACAGGAACATTCTCCATCCTTGCAAAGGATGAAAGAGGTTCCTGAGCATCAGCTCAGTATTCAGCACTGTCCTACAGACAAACTCCCTTCTGTGCCCATTTCAATGGGATAAGTCTGTGACCAAAATTGTACAGGAGATTAATGCCTTTGTATTTCAAATCCATCACAGCTGACCACAAAAACTCTCCCATTTAGGTAAGTCAAAGAGGCTCTAATTAAGAAAAATCAGAAGAGCTGAGACTAACTATACAGCCTTTGGAGAAATTAGCCAAACCCTCTAATGAGCTCCTTCCAAGGTTCTATCCCACCACAAGGCTGGCACAGGGACAAGGACAGACTGGTAGGCCTCCTTCTGTAAATCTTCACGTGCAAATATGAGCACAGGACACACATGGAGCCTTAACAACCTCTGCTATTACAAATATTTACTAATTCAAAGCACCTCACTGATAGGAAGTGGGATTCACTTTACATGTATTTTGAGTAGCTGTAGTACTATTCCTGCACCCAAGCTGAGATTCCGTAGATGTCATGCCTCTCAACTTCAACAAGACTTCCAACTTCATCTCACATAAAATTCCCAAAGGGCAAAACAAGGAAAACATGGCAGGTAAAAATTACTTGAAAAATTATATTCTGGTTACCCACAGGTCAAATTGGAAGGTTGAAGTAAGGGACATTCCACAGAGGTCTGGTCTACTTCACATAAAATACTGAGCAACAACTGTGATCACAGTATCAAGGTATTTTTTTAATTGAATTTGCAGCTGACATTAACTTGCAGAGGACATTTTTCTTTAAAAAAGCAATATATCAATAGAATATATAGAGCTACCATGTATGCAGCAGGGTAGAGCACCCATCCACTCTGCTCAGCTGGAATTTTATGTCCAGTTTTGGACACTGTATTTCAAGAAAGATGAATTTATTTCAGAGAGTCTGGAGGACAGAGAAGTAACATCGATCAGAGATTTGAAAAACCTGATTAACAAGGGAAAGCTGGCAGGCTGAAAAGACTTTCTCCAGGAACAAAGCAAAAATGACAGCCTTAAGCCATCCTGAAGGAGTTACAAAGAAGAGGATGTTGTTCTCCATGACTATTGTGGATGGGATAAGAAAGAGCAAGCTTATATTAAACTATGGAAAATTAAGATTGGATGAGGAAGTGTGAGAGGAGGTGATGGCAAAAAAACCCCAAGTCACCAACTTTTTGTAAAGCAGGGATAGGTTAAATGACTTGAGCAGTGATAGAAGCTCCATCACTGAAAGTTGTGAAGAAGAGGTAAAACAAACATATGCCAGGAATAGCTTAGACACAGACTTCTGCTCCTAGACAAGAAAACAGACTGAACAAGCTCTTGAGATGAATTCTGGACCAATTTTCTATCATTTGGTGATTTCTTTTGGTGGAGAGGATTTGTAGCTCTTTACTCCAGAAGCAGTTGCTATTTTTCTCACTTCAACCAAAGACATTCACTAAGAAATGCTGACATTATAAGTCACAATGAATACAAAATAGGTGTTTTGTGAATTTCCTTCTTAACAGGAAAAGATGTAGAACAGAAAACTCTGTTTTATATCTTGCTAAGTTTTTGAATGCCTCACAGAAAAAGCCCTAAGAGATCAAGGTTCAATGTATTTCCAATAATGCAGGTGTTCCTAGCTCTTGGGACTAGCAGTTTTTTCCCCTTGCACAGCTAGTACTAAGCAAATATCACTGCTGTATTTTTCTTCCAGCTTCATCCTGACACCTTCAAATTTTCCAAATCCTGTGTGTTTTAAGATGTTTGAATAATAGGTTTTTACTTGAAGTTTACATAAAAACATTTTATCAGAAATCTAATGGCTTAGTTTGCCATCAAAATCACACAAACACTTCAGAATTGCTTCTAGGTATCTGCTTTGAAAGGAATTACAATGAATTCCTAACTTTTTCACAATGAGAATATACAAAAGAGTTAACCTCTCTCAGGAAGCATCACTTAGACATTAAATCTAAATTTGTGAGGAAAGAAGAAACGTTACTATTTCTTTTGTTAAAGTAGGCACTTCAGAGGGGTTTTGTGTAGAAATATCTAATGGATGGTGCATACTGGCCAAAACCCACACTCAGAATTGACCAGAAAGGCCAGCTCTGGCCTCTTCAGCAGCGCTAGTGTGGCTCTCTGCCCTGATGCTCAGCAGGATTCGTTTGTTTGGGCACAATGCTCCCCTAATGGAGCTATACGGCTTTTGTAACAGCGCTGGCCCTCAGTCAGTCAGCTTCCAGTTTGGCAAAGCAGCTGCAGCCTTTTCCAGTGTTCTTTTGCAGTTGTCCATCAAAAGATAATTTGGAGCTTCTGTACTAAATAATGATAGTAGTGTCTCTTCTTCCTGCAAACCAGGTGTAAGTTAGTGCATGATTTTAAAAAGTACTATTAAATAATATTTTCCCCCATGGAAAAACTGAGGCTTGCTCGCTCCCGTCTGTGCAGACATGCCCATTAGCTTCCAGGCAGTAGAGGCTGGCCAAGATGCTAAAAGGCAAAACTGGCACGTAAAAGTGCATATGAAGCCAAATTACAACAGTAAGCAAAAATACCAGGACTGTCTCTGACTTGGAAAAGGGAGGTTCCTATCTTGAGGATCTTCTGTTGCTGCAGGACATGATTTAGTTTTGACAACATTTTTCACGGAGGAAACATGATTTTACAGGTCAACAAAGGGCTTCCAAAATCAAGCAAGGCATGCAACACAATTCTCTGCATGGTTCTGCAAAGCTCTGCACCTATTTTCATCTTGCATAATGTCAATACAGCAAAATTGTCTACCTTTGGTGTAGATATATTCACCAGAACAAAAGTAACAGGAAACTACACCATTGTATGTTCATCTTCCTCTGCCAACAACTACAATTAAAAAAAATCCAACCCAACTACTCTTAAGTAATACCCCTCGTTCCTCATGATTCAACTTTGTCCTCTGTTGATTAGTTTCACCAATGTTTGATAATGTCCAAAACTAGCCTAGCTTAGACTAGATCTGTACTTGCAAGTTTTTGGCTCTCAAAGCTTGTCCTTACTTATGTCAGCTATAGAAAATTATGTCAGCAAACCACTGAGCTCCTCAGGGGCTCAGCAACTATCAGTACACTCCTCTGCAGCACATGCAGGCCCTATTTAACCACTGATAAAGCACCCTGCTTTACAAACATGAAAGATTAAATATTTCTTTGAATGCTAAAATCAGCTCAAAGGCTTATATTTACAAAGCATGTAATTGCTACCGTTGTGCAATTTCACCAGAGGGACTTTATTACATTCCCAGCAAAGCAGGTATTACATAGCCCCTTGTAAAAGAACTCTCCTGCATGTTGTCATTCTAACTCAAAAGTTAGCTTTTGTTTCTCCCCGTAAAAAAGTTTATCACTTCATATAACTTAGTGCCTTGAGGCTGACAGGAGAGGTAAAATGCTTCACCCTAGAGGACAGGAAAAGAAGCCAGGGAATAAAAGACTTTAGAAAAACACTTTTCAAACAGTAAGTTTAGGTAAGTCATTAAAGAAAACCTGTTAATTTTAACTTACTAGATGCCTGGAAAGAATCTTATGCTGCATTTATTAGGAATGGCATCAGTGTAGGGAATCTACTAAATGGACCAGGTGGGCTACAAAGGCCGCCTCTAGACCTGCCTTTTCGTGATTTTGCAATGGAGAAGAGCAAAAACCACGTTAAGCAATCCCTAAGAGAACTTCAAGAGCACCTGAGAAGCCTCTAATCTATCTTCCAGTTTATCTTGTTCTTCTCTTCAAGTAAAGAATGTCAATTAAAATATCTTAAGTAATTTGGACAGCAATTATAAGTCTTTACAATAGTCAGCCTCAGGCAGTCCACTTGAAAACAACATTTCACATTTTATGTTGTGCTTTGCTTTCACAGATTAAACTACTTTCCAGGCTGTGTTCCCATTTCAGCATGCATCTTATTTACTTGTTAATCACTAGTTGAAAGTGTTTGATCATCAGCCACATGTCCAATAGTTCTACAACAGGGAGGCAGAACAGCCTCTTTATTCAATCTAACAAGAAA
Organism: Cnemophilus loriae; assembly: GCA_013397755.1. Lineage (NCBI taxonomy): Eukaryota > Metazoa > Chordata > Aves > Passeriformes > Corvidae > Cnemophilus > Cnemophilus loriae. The sequence continues at coordinate 2,062,750 of VZTF01001314.1, forward strand.
ATTTGGGGGCTACATAGGAGCCATACATCATTCCAAGCATGCAAAAAGGCTCACAGAAATTGCTCCTGCCTCACCACGTACAGCAAAAGACCCCTCTGTTCTCTGCAAGTCCCCAGTACTGTGTCTGGGGAGAAGCTTACCCTAATGTGAATCACCACAGGGTCATTGACAAGGACCAGGGTTGTGACATGAGTGTTGCCCCATAACTCTTCCCCAGGATGATAAAAAAAAAAAAATCTGGTCTATATACAGATGTTAACTTTTCTACTTGGAATGATAAAAACAGTATTAGATTGCTGGAATTTGAACATCAGTTGCCAGCTAGCACAGTGGAAGCCATGTCCAGATCCCTAAAAAAGACAGTGATGAAAGGATGCTGTTGCTACAAGGCTGGCAAAGAGTCTCCAGAATAAAAATATGCAAAAGTGAGACATTACTTCTTTTTATTTTCTTTTCCTTTTCCTGCCCTTTATCTTCCTTCAGAAATATACCAATATGCGAAAAACATCCCTTATTTTTAAGGGGTACTACAGCTCATAAACACAGATTCATTTTAAGAGTGTATCCTGCCTAGAAGAGAAGAAATTACTTGGGCTAAGAGAGCATTTTCTCCTTGTCTGAAAGGGAAAATGTCTAGAAAAACTTGAAAGGGAAAACAACCTTTTTTCTCCTCCCACCCTGCTCCCTTCCTCTACAAAAAACACAGTAAAAAGAACAACCTACTGCAACAATAATAAAAGATTCACTCTTTCTCCACCAGCTCCTCTAAAAACACAAAACGTAACTGTCTTCCTGTTTGCTTTCCTTGTACAGGCAGAGATACTGATGCAATCTTTCTTCTCTGAGAAAGGAAACGCCCCTATCTCAGTCTGCATCTTTATCCCTCTCAGCAGCTTGACTAAGCAGATTAAAAGACACGTGCACACCAAGGCAGCATGAAAGTCATAACAAAAAACAGTGACTGCCAGTGCAATGGGAAGGGGAGGCAGAGTCTTCTGCAACTGCTTAGAAATTAAAACAGGCTGGAAAAAAGCAAACAGGTCAGGTACATTGTAGGTAGAGAACTTTCAGCACCATTCCCAACCTGTAATCTGCCTCCTTGGGCTCTGTGGGAAGACTGAGAGATGACAGCTCCTCCATTGCACTCTGTCACTCCCTCCTTTCATTCTTTCCCCATCCCAAAAAAAGAACAGCTGCTGGCTTCTTCCATCACACCTACTGACAAGGTGAATCTGAAACATGGCAACTGTCAGCCCTTGACAAAGTGTAATAAATCAAAGCAGGAACCCACTATTTGTGTTTGGGGATCAAATGAAACTATTTAGCCAAATAAAATATTCTACAAACAAAAGCAAGTGAGAAAGGAAAAGAACAGTGGTGTGAACATGCTAAGAAAGTGCATTTTCAAATGAGGAAGAGTCAATATTAATTTTTCTTCATAAGTAATATTTCAAAATTGCATTTGTATAAATTACTATTCTCATCTGTTACTACAGAAAATTTGGCAAGCAGTTAAAAAAAAAAAAATAAAAAAGCACAGCTTTTCTAGAGACTTCTCTTTCTAACCAGTCCCACCATATCACTTAGCAGAAATTCAACTCTGCCTGCAAAATAACCAGTTTTGCAGATACTGCACAAAATGATAAAAATATTTCGTTGCTCATATTGGTTATTTATCACAAAAGGAGATTAAGCATGAAAAACAACAACAACAACAAAGATGACATCGTGGAAAAATCACAAAAGAAAAAAAGGCTGCATTATGATGGTGAGGAGTTCTTTCAAAAGAAAGACAAAATAACGCTACAAAATTTATGTCCTCTGGCTTGTTTCTTCCAGAGCAGATGTGGGGACCCAGCACTTCACATCAACAGGGAAACAGATGAGTAGCAATAGCTCCTGCTGGCACACACTGAGAAACAGTGGAAAAGAACTGATCAATCAACAGGGTGTATCATAAACCACTGTACCATGTAAATAAGACCCATCATTTGTCACATACAACTGTTAAATCTAATTCCTTAAATTTCTTCCAACAAGGTGGTCTAGGAAAACCAAGACAGCTCCCTGCAGTCTGAAAACCTAAACAGTTTCCAGTTACAAGCCACAGCTACCCCTTCAAAAATGATCACCAGTTTGTGCACCAGCTTTAGCACACGGAAGATTTAGGAGGTGCTGAATGAATACTCACAGGTGTGCTGAAGGAACAACTTAAATATTACCGGACATGTCTGAAAATACAGTTTATCTATGAGTATTGTCTAAAAAACCTAACTGACCTGTAAAGACTAACAGAGAGAAAGCCATGGTAAGGACTTCAGCTTCACAAAGGTTATTTTTAGCTTTGTAATTCGGAAGTACTTTATAAGTACAAAGAAGTCAGACTTAAGGTAGCAGTAAACCACTGGGGGAAGTTTACACTACTGCAACTGTAGCCAATACTTTGAATGGTACTTGGGGGAGGAAAAAACAAAACAGAAATTAAGAAGAGGTACAGCACTTAGCACGTCAACTGCATATGCTGCTACATTGAGCTCCCAACAACACAACTCCTCAGCGGTATGATCACCCTTCCCTTTTCTGCAACATGTCTGGCCTAACCTAAAAACACTTTATACCAGGGTGTGCAATAGTGTGCTTCCAGCAGCATCTGTAATAGTAACAGTCATCTTTGTTAATCTGCTGGAGGAATCCACTCACAGTCTGCCTAACTCAGAACACAATTTTTACATATGAAATGCGCCGTACTGAGAACACATTATTAAGTTTACCGGAACCCAGTACACTGGCTTTCCAAGTAATGTTGCAACAAGACAATTGCTCTGCAAACTACCCTCACATACACTATAAACCATGGGAATGTTTTACAGGGGAATAGAAGACGAGGACCAATAACATCTGCTAACCTAGTGAGGGCAACTTTAAGGATTTCGTAAGCCTCACAGTATCTCATAACTCCTCAGAACCTTAACTCTTGGGAAACTGAAAATCTCAGCTTGCTTTGGAAGTCATGCAGTAGATTCAGAAATACTCAACACCAACCAGTTCTATCAATAAATGAAGCAGTCCTGCCCTCTCACCCCACACAGCAGTTCATTCCTGCCCTCGTGCCTCCCTCCCTTTCTGCAGATGTGAGCCCTGGAGTGAATCACAATTAGGAGCCCCATTTCAGCTTTCAGCTGAATCCACCTGCATTTGTGCCCCAATCCAGTTTATCTGGAGCTAGACAAATGTTCTCCTCAGCACAAAGATGAAGAGGGTATAAACCACATCCGTTTGTTTCAGTGTCTTAAAAATGAAATGCCAGCTTTTATTTCCAGATAGACAAAAACTTGAGAACTTCTCCCCATTCACCTTAAAGGCAAATAACATTTGGTAGACAATTAATTCTTTCCTTTCTCAATTTTACTGAGCCATGACTCCAAATACTTCAGCACAATGCTTCACATATTTGGAACCACACTGGTTCCAGGTGCTTCAGCAGTACAAACAATGCTAACTGAGGCGAAGAGCCTGGTCCTGTACCCAAAGAAGGCTACAAAGTATTTGCTCTCAGCTTCACCGAGAATTTGATTCAAACAGAAGAGAACTGAACTGAAAAATGCCCAGGGTACATAAGCATATCGAACCCCCATTTTGGTACTCAGCATGTACCACATGTCAAGCCACATTTACATTGCATCAACACTGGTCAGGCACTTCAGAACAACTGTGTAAATATCAAATGCTCTAGCTGCCTGCCAATGCAAACTGCATACAAATGTAATCTAAAGTTTCAAGAGTTTCTGTAGGAATTTTAAAAATCATACCAATGTGTGCAGCTCTTTTTCCCAGATACCAGTTACCTACGTACTCTGGTTGTGAGCATAATACTGTCTTCAAACCAACAGTTTCGTTCCACTAACTCAACAATCAAGGCCTATACTTCAGGATCCTGATGCAGAACAGACATGTGAAGCATCAGCACCCTCTCAGCGATGTGGAAATCACGTGTGGTAACTCTCATTTACTGTATAATATAGACAACAAGGAGAAAGCTGCATAGCGAGGCATTTTCACTTACGTGGTTTATATAGAGACTCTTGCGTTTTTCTCTCACTGCAAAAACACAAAATATGATAGAAATATTACATGACTATTTTTCCCGATTAAGCTTCTTATACACCATTTACAATAAAAAGAACAGGAGACTATCTATGTGCAACATTATAATTGCTTTTGCACTAACCAAGTATATTTATATAAGCAAACACAGAAGGAACATATATCTGTACGCATAAAGGCATTTATGCTCACTAGTGTGGTGATGGGTTAAAATTCTCATCCATTCGGGTACTTCACCAGGCGCTGGTCCGCATGGGCAAGCTAATATGCAGTAAGCTGCAGTCCAAGGTAGCAGTGGCTTGGCCATTCTTCCCCAGTTCTCTGTGTGGGTACTCCTGAGCCACCAGTGCCTTCATGCAAGGTACCTCACTGCAAAGTGGCCTACACTACTTTGCAGGTATGAAAGCACCTAAACAGCTACACCATGGAGTTAGGAAATTCTCATCATAGCTTACTGTGCGCTAACTCCCACAGAGGAGCCTTGAAACCGTATGGATTACACCACTGCCTTCTACAGAGATCAGGCACAAGCCTGAAACTATTACTCATGTTGGATGTAACAAGGAAAATGTATTTCTTTGGTGAGTATGAACCAGTCACCACAAGCAATGGTTGCAAGTCAAAGCCACAATTAGCCAAAACAGTCAGAAAGTAAATAGCAACAACAAGGGAGATAGATGTATAAAGTCTTAATCGTCAGGCAAATGTTTATTACAACTGATTAAATATACTCTATTTCATTTTTTGAAAGCACTTCCCCAATTAACTCACCCCATAGAGAGCCTGCGGAGCTCTGTTCCAGTGAAAATACCACAGCATTTAGGATACAAGTCTGGAGGCAACTAACACATAAATCAAACTGCAGGATTAAAATAATAATGGTTTCATGCTGTAGGTGATTAAATGCACTTTGGTGCACCATGATTTGAAAGCTATGCAACCCAATGCACTTAGCAAAATAAGAGTGTTCACAATGGTGGGATAGCCTGTCCGTTCCCTGTTGGATGAGAAGCCATTATTTGTGATTTATTATAAGCAAGCAATCTCACATAAACAAGGCTGTATGTGTGAATACTGTGAAATAATTGTGTTTAATGCAGACATAAAATGAAAATAAAAAAATAAGAAAAAACTTTGAAAAATCCTTACATAATTTTCCTCCCAGGGAGCAGAAAGGAGAATCACACATGACAGATGTTAGCCATGTCACTTAGAATATGCTCAGATCCACAATTATGGACATCGTATAAGAAACAGAATTAAACAGGAACAGAGGAAAAATTCTGATGATCTAGTAAATTGTTAAACCACTTGAAATCCTGCTAAAACACTGCACTACACTTAAGTTCCCCACACTGCATTTATCACCAGCAAAACACATAAGACATCTATAGAGAAACAACAAAATGATGGTAGATACTTCTAAGAACAGCCAAAGTATTTGTCTAGTATCACATATTGCAATGCACAGGCAGTAAACAATTCCAATAAGCTGTGTGCAAACCTAATATAGTACATAACTCAAAATTAACACCTATTAACTGTGAAATTTTGAACACAGTTAAGTATTTAACAGTTTTAGTCACAAATAATTATACCGCATTCAAAGTTCTTCAAATCCTACAAAGACAGTTCTTCAAATCCTTCAAATCTACAAATCCTGCACATATACTCCAAATTCCATTTTAATTACCTTTATTCCCCTTAGTTTTTTTCTTCTGTATTTGTATCCTTTATTCAATTCTCCATGAAGGTACAATCCTCTATTTCCCAAAACAATAATATCACTCACAGCTCAATCCCGTTTTCTATTGCCAGTCTCCAGAAGAATATGTTTACATATTTATACACACCTTTACCCTTTTGCCTGCTCAAGCACTTCTTGTGCACATCTTTGCAAGCACCATGCTGACCTCCTTTCCCTATCTCCCCATATGACAGAAATTCAGTTAGCCTGGACTCTCAGGTGAGGCACTACAGGAAGGCAGCTGCTTCTTTCTGTGCTTCTGGCTCACTCTGCCATAGAATAAGGCTCAACTCTCTCCAGAACACATGCCAGTGGGGAATCAGGGAGAGCAGAAACCCATTCTGTCACAACCACTCTCTTTTGTAATCACAATCCCCCCTTTAAACAAGGGGAATCCAATTATTGCACAAGGCAAAATGACTGTAAAGAGGTAATTCCATCACTTTGCTTCAGTCAGACTAAAAATGCTTTGCTGCTCGCACAGCTCAGTACGGTCTGCAGCAGGCCAAACCATCATGTTAGAGTTAACCAGCATTTTGCAGCATAAACTCTCTACCTTCTTTTTAACAATTTAAAACTTCAAAGTTGTAATGAAACTCTTCAAGTGGAGCCTGAGATGCTGCCAAATTGTCTTAGTTTTCCTCAGTCTAAGGTCGATGACCTGTTCCTATTGCTGCAGGCATTTTCCACTGTTATTGCTGAGCTTTCGCAATAGGAGGAAAGTATCCTGAAATTAAAAAGGAGTGAGGAAATACACACACACACAGAGGCACCTGTGTGTATATGTACGTATATATGTATTTTTCACTGAGCTGTAATAAAAACTTTCACTGCACAATAGACTATAGACTATAGTTCCTATAGACTTATTTTAATGTTAACCATATCAGGATCAAAGACAAAATCTTTGAGGATTACAACTATAAGAACGTCTTGTGTTTTGGAAGTTGGAGTTACTAACCATTGTTGGTAACTCACCTATTTTTGTTTTAATTGAGAAGACTGGTCCCAGCTAACATTAAAGACTAAGAGCAGCTTACTCCACTTCTGTCTGCCTATATAAATACAATTTGAAAATCTTTTTTGTTTGAAGTCCATTGTTGCACTGATACTGCAAAATTTAGCCAGTACACTGAATGTGTAAAGCCAAATCTAAGTTAGGAGAGGTGCATAGCTGGAACGCACTGACATGAAACACCATTACCAGCACCCTGGAGGAGCAAACGCTGCCTTCTTGCTACCATGAAAGAAAGGCCGTTACATTGTTGGAGCGCTGTTTGGAAACGCTGGGTTAACCACAGGCACACACTAAATAGTGCAAGGGTTTCCAGTCACTCACAGCTCACTGGCCAAGCTCAGCAAACGAGGGAGAACTTGCATAAAGCACTCACAGAAGTTAAAAACATAACAGGTAATATTCCGTATTAGCTCCCTAAATAGGAAGAATTCCACACATACGATTCAGCACCTAGAAAATTCCCAGAAGAGGTGGAAACATTTAGAAAAACTCCTCTAGTTAGGAATCAAATTAATATTTATTGTGACTTTAACTTTTCTACAGATTTACTGAATACTCAGGTAATTAAAGGTTCACTCAGACTACTGACTAAGAGGGCAGGACAATTTAGATGCTTAGCATGGCATCCAGGCTTCACAGAACAAAGACAATTAGAGACCACGTAATAAACCGAGATGCCACATCCTGTCTCATTGTATTCGTTGCTCTTCACTCAGGTGTTGATCACACGCAGGTCGAGCACAGCTCCTATGCCAGGAGAATACTATAAGGCTACCAGTGAGGCTCAAAGAGCACAGGGCTACTAGAAAGCCAAACACGGAACTGCCTGAAGGTAACATCACCAAGTCACTCTAGCACCTAGTGATGGACTTGGCCACTTCCCACTGTAAAACCATGAGATGTATGCTCACAGCCAGAGCCAGATCCTGGATGAAACCTGAATCCTGATGCCACTCAACTGTCTGTGTATTGTATAATGTGTATTTTAAATGTCCACAGGTCTTATCTATAGAAATATTTTCAATTACAGTCAACAAGAAGGTTTACCAGCCCAATATTATTCAAGTAATGGTGCAGTTATTTGCCCAAGTTAGGTGTTCTCAACACAGCCAGCTTGGCTGTCCTCCTCTACATCGCCTGAAGAAGTCTTAGGGGTCCCCTAGATTCCACAGCAACCTGTCGGATTACAACCCTACATGCCCTAAAAAAATCCCTCTATTTTCCCCTTAACAAGCACTTTATTGCATTTTGTTTAGGCAACATCCTTGAACAGTGTGGTAACTCCTACAGCTCACTTGGTTCAACAAGGGGCCTCAAGTACAGCCAAGCAAAATGCTTAGTACTGGGATCTGTCCCACCAGAACACGATGGTTCTTGGCAATACATCAGCAGATAAATGTTTGCAGAATCTTTTTATTTTTGTACAAACAAAATAGTCTTTGTATTTTTTCCAATGTATCAAGGACAGCTGAACAGATCTTACACTCCCATTGATAACACTGCTATAACATTTCACTAAATTCATTGTTCTTACTCAAAAATATGTTCTTCACATTATTTAAACTAGAACAAAGCTTCATAGACCAACTCTAGCACGGGTATAAGCATTTTTATAAAATGCTCAAAATTAACTCCATATTACAATAAATTAACTGCTATTATTATAAGTAAGAATAATCATCCAGTCTGGTCAAAATTTTAGTTGTCGGACTTGGGTCTATTTTGTCCTTTCTTTCAACAAGCTGTAACAAGAAACAAGTAGCATCCATATGGGATTAGACAGTTTCAAAATACAGCAAATTCACTATAAAATAGACATCAATCTTCATAATACAACAATGGAAATATTATCATATTCATTTTACAGACTACGAAACCAGATTAGTATGGTAAATCACATCCAAACCCATGTAACGAGGCATTGACAGAACCAGGGCTGAATTCAGAAGGACAATCTCAAGGTCAAAGGAGGTACTCACATAATCAGCTCTTCAATTAGAGCCTAAATGTATATCCTCTTTGTTCTAGCCATGCTCAAAAACTAGCAAAAAATATACAGTAAGTGAAAACTACATTATTTTTCAAGTGATGCGTTTGACACTGCAATTTACTATGTAAATCAAAAGCAGCATTTATAGGCAGCAGAAAGGAGGACAAAGAATTCACACTGAACAGTCAGAATTACAATGCAGGAACTGCTTTGAAAGTCCTGCTACAAAATAATGTGTTTTGCATCCATTATTCATTTATTTCTAAACCAACATGTCATACATGTCCAACAGGGAACAAAAGAGCCACAGTAAATGGCTTCTATTCTACTAACTCTATCAGGAGGCTTGTTTAACCAATGCTAATTTTAGAGATCATTTTGTCTACATATGAAAAAATCCAACTAAACTCCAGACAAACATGATTATATCAAATCCATAACAAGAAGAGAAGAAGAGAGAATGTTACGGTAGGTTGGGGCATTTTGTTAAGAAAATCTAGTATTGAACTCATTTACAGTATCATCTATATCAGAGAAACCCTGGAATGTCTTCCTAGCTAATATAAACTGGCATTTTCTGAAAAAATACTTTCTACACATTTTTCAGATGCCTAATGTTCAGAGTTAAAAACAAAATTAAGAAACAGTTACACAAAAAAATTTTGATTTAGAGAAAATATTTTAAAAATATAATTATATTAAGCTTCATCCATATTTGTACTACTGGTCTGACAAGACAATTAGCTAAAGGTGTGACTACTTAAAACTCTACATGATGCCTCTAAATGCCTCTTTTTGGGGGAGAGGGGGAAATTACATATTAAAGGACTATCACATGCATTCTAACAAAAGGTTTAGTGATAACTACAGTAATAAATTCAGTAACCTACCATCTGTTTGTGATTTACTGAGAAATATTGTACTGGCCCGTGGATGATCTGAGGGGTTGAATTCCATGTTCAAATCTGGAAAGAAAGAACAGCACAAAAAACATTTATGATTATTCAATGGCAGACACAGATTTTCTCATTCTCTTTAATAACACCAAGTTTACATACTTAAGCAGCTACTGTAAAACAAAATCCATCTTGAGGACCACTTTTTTATCCTTCTTTGCACAAACAGTTCTTTTTGGCATGCAAATCATTTGCCTCAATACAGCTTTAGGATTAGACTTCAGTTCTAAGGGCTGCTTTTGGATTAAAACAGATAAAGCAGCTTGAGAAGTTGGTACACAAGAAGTCAGGAATTTCCCATTTACCATCACTTTCTTCCCACCATGCCCCAAAGCCGCAGCTCGGCACAGGAGCATAGCTTGTTTTATGTAATTAGTGAAGAATTAACTATTACAAACAAATGCACAACCCTCTACAGATAGACAGATTTTCAATATTAGACATGATTTTAAAAAAAGTAGTTATTGCAACTGAATATAAGTAAGTAAAATCTAAGCCAGAGTGTTTTATATGGTCAAAATTAGAAAAACTTGGAACTTTCACAGATTAACATCCTCTTTGCGATAACTTTAAAAAAACAAGCAAAAAAACCCCACAACAAAAAAAAAACCAACAAAAAAACTCAAAAAACCCAAACCAGTCCTAAAAGATATTTACCAGTTACAAATTCAAATCTATCATACACTATACAAACTTCTGTGGATGATTTTCCTTATCAAGGTTAAAATCCATTGAATTTATTTGTTCCCAAATTCCACTCCACTACCAATTTGCTAAAGCTTACATGCCTGTATCCACTGGAAAACCCGCTACTAAAATAGTACATAATTTTTTAACATTTCCTTGCTCTCCCAGCGCAGCTTTCTCAACCTTAGTTCTCTTACATTCTCTCTGTCTCCAAATGCACATTCTCTTGCAGGCATTTATGTGAAACTACATACGAGCACTGATATGTTTATCTTCTGTGATTATTCCAGCGTTTCTACAATTCTCTCATTCCCCTTTCATATCCTTGTGAAAGCTCAGTAAAACTGGAAATTAAGCCCGAGGTCTCAGGAAAAGAAAACCAAGTCTTTTTGCCCCAGGGTCAAGTTTTCCTGTCTATAGCTTTCCCTGTTCCTTCAGCATCCATGTCCATACTCTGCTCTCCTTTCCCTTTTATTAATAATTTACTAGGTCTTCCACTTCCCTGCGTTTTTCTCCTCACCACACACCTCTTTACAAATGTACTTTCTATTTGTATTTTTCCCTTTTATGCTCTCTTGGTTTCCTTTTCACCTCCCTGCATCCTGTAGCCCATGAGATGAGCAGTCTGACATGCTGCTGGAAACTTGGGCATAACTTCCGGAAAAAACTTCACCTTCTTTCTACAAGGAACAACCAAGAAACGCGGAAGTGCAACTCCTCCATTGCAAATGGTCTTCTTATTACTATTATCATCACCATCAATGCCACAAAGGAAAGGGAATCTAGGGATTTCAAGGGAAAGCTATTTTGATTCTTCCAGAAATCACAGACAAGTTTGGAGAAGATCCTAGGAATGTCATCTTATGCTAGGAGTTCTGACTTCAAAGGACTATGAACTAGAACATTTTCATGTTCCTCCATGCATCTTATTTAGACATACAGAAAAAAAAAATAATCACCCATTGAGATAGACAGTGCTGGTAAAGACTGTTTTCTATTTCAAGACAGTTTTTCTGTTAAGCTGATTTCAAGATGCTTTTCATTACGTGAAGAGTAATCGGCACTTAAAAATGCAAAATACATTATCTTTTATCAACCTCTTCATCTTTTATCAAAGAGCACAATACACCACCAGAACAAAAAAATGCACCTTTTCTTTCTTAAACCACTACAGATATTTTTTCTGGAAGTATTTCAAACTACAGCAGTGCAAATCAGTCAATAAAATAGGATCAGGAACACAAAACTGAATCCAGCTTGCAAAACACAGAAAACCAGAAGAGCGCTTCTTTCCTTCAAGCTTAGAAAATTACCTGCTTGAGGAATAACAACAACCTGGTACAGGCTCACAGTTTGCTTGCAGGGCTGAAAAGAAAGGAAAACCAACTGCCACATCTTACAGTCAAGTGCCATCTCCCGAAGATGCCTGTGCTACCAGGTGCTATTTTGCAGAAGCAATAAACCAACAAGGGACTTAAAAGTCTTTCTGAAAAAAGCATGAACTACCAAAAAGCACCAGCTCCCAGCTAAACTGTTCTCCTGACAGGAGCTGAAAGAAGGCCAGCCACACCCCATCTCAGAAGCTGCAGAGGACAGTCCAGAGATTTTTAATTATCTTGGCAGAGGCAGCGGCCCACAGCCAGGGAGCAACTGTGGCTCCTTCCCACCACTGAACCCTACAGAGCAGCACACGTCCTCCTCTCTCCACATCCCTTCTCTCACATCCTCCCCAGCAACAGCAACGACCAAACACATCCATCTGTCTTTCTCAAACTGCCTGCACAAAACTCAGAGGAGGAGAACATGAGTATGGGGAAAGGTAAAGCTGTTTTACCCAGCACACGGTGGCCAGAAGGGGACAGGTGCTGCTCAGACGGGGTGGCTCCCCACGCCCCTCTGAGGAACAGCACAGGTCTTGCGGCAGAAGCAAGCACTGTTTGGTGTGTACCTGCAACTCTGCCACTCCCAGCTCCTCCAGGGAAAACGGTTAGGCAAATCCAAGCATCCCACAGGCCACCTGTGGCACCACATCACTCCAGACCACGACCACTGGCACACTAGAGTATTGGAATGGATGCTTCAACACATGTAAGACTAAAGTCTCTGGTGGTCCTTAGATGTCTTAATTCATTGTACAACTTCAAACAAATGTCTTTTTGAATATGGCAACAAATCGTTACAGATCTGCCACTAGAAAACACGTCACAGAAGAAAGAGATCAAATGATATACAAATACCTGAAGCTAGTAACTCATCACCAAAGGGCATTATCCATAAAAAAGTTAATTCCATCCTAAAGAAAGTAATATATTCATATTGCTTTTGTGTTATTAACAGTTCTTTCTAGTATTTTAAAAACTACCATGAAAACCAGCCATAATAGGAAAGTCTTACCCGTTTCATAATGAAACAGTCAAGGATAAAAACAGATTTAAACTCATACAAGCAATAGTCTATTATTCAAAAGAGAGGAAAATGAGAGCCAGAATTTTAAGTCTCAAAATCTGCACAAAAATGTTCCCCATTACTAACAGTCTGCTCTGCAACTCCTCACAGCCTTCAAGTGAAAGACTGACAGTGGGTACTTCTTCCAGCAGTTACCCAGCACTCCAAAATCAGCTTTTAAGAAAAAGCCATGGTCTTGCAGATAGTCCAAAGCAGAAATCTTTCACTGTAGCTCTCTTTCCTGTTAAACAGAATTGGAATACTTTTCTACATCTTTTCTTAGTTCAAAGATCCAGTTTGGTTTTGTTTTTTTTTTCATTACTGCAGGACTGTTAAATTATGCAAAATATAATCCACATCCTGTAAACACTTCAACAGTCTGGTACCCCATGAAAATTTCAGGGCTTTTGTCTTCTAGGATTAGGAACCAGAGCTTTGTGTCTATAAATACATGTACATATGCACATATCTATATCTATAGATTGACTGATAGTTGCATATTTAAAAGAAACCTAATTTTTGGTTAGCCAAGGCAAAGTCAGACTCACACACACTTTGAATGAGAGATCATATAGCTAACAGAATTCACACAGTTTTGGAGGATTTGGACAAGAACAGTTACAAATGCATGCAAATATACTTAAAATTGCATTTTCTTATTTGCTTAGCAGTAGACAAATTAACAGTTATTATAATGGCCATTTTTAAACATCACATCAAAATAAAACCGCTCTCTGAGAAAAAAAAAAGAGTAGATGTTGCATATAATTTAATTCGGTACATAACTGTACTGAAGTTTAAGACAACCACTAGAAGACCTGAACAAGATTTACCCTGTACACTATGAGAAACTTAATTCCTAAAGCTACAGCAACTGCATTCAAATATGGCCATAAAAAGAAGTGAACTGTAAAACAGTTTGGCTTCAGACTTGGGCTAAAGCCCAGGCCAGATTTTAAATCTCAAAACAAGATCTTAAAAAGCATTACTGAGACCAAAAAAAACTGAACACAGCCTCAGTTTGCACTCTTTAAAGAGCAAAACTAGTACGAATAAAGTTTAGATGAGTGTAGAGGTGAGCTACAAGAGCGACAGACTGCTGAAAATGCCTTCAAGTGAGAGTCTTGAGCTGAAACTTTAGCTGAAGAAAAAGGAAAACTAAGAGGTGTCTGCTTTTCACATATCACTTTGTAAGTACTGAAAGCTCTCTCCAATCTAGCACACAATATAACAAAAACAGTGGAAAATGAAAGCAGAAAGAAAGATCTTCATTATGACCTTGGATGATAAAAGAAGGAGGAAAATTAGGCAGTGAAGCTTCACACCCAAGGAACATGCACTCAACTTCTCTTGATGTTTTCCTTTTCAAGAAGATTGCTGCAGCCAAACATCTTTGGGCTTTAGTCCAGCCTGAGTATTTGGGCTCAATTTAAGAATAACTTATGCAAGTTACTTGCTTATGATTCATATGCAGGTCAGATCAGATGATCCCAGGGGCCTCGAGCCTACGTTCTATAAAATCTTCAGAAATAGCAATATTTAAATTATTAAGCACAAAAGCTCAGCAAATCCCAGTGGCACATCTGTAAACCTTCTAAAACTGCACCAAACTCTGCTGCGATGCTTCAGAAAGACATACATTTTCAAACTTGTGGTTAGAATACATTACGCAAGATAAAAACAGTAAAGGAGGAGACTAAATCTTTTGTGGCAAGACTTTAACAAAAAACCCAATTGCTTCTTCAACTCATGAGTCTTACTGTGATACGAGAGGGCATGACAAGAGAATGAAGGATGCATGCTGTAGCAACTAACTTCTGAGCAATTCACATCAAAGCTTCTGCGTGACACAAACGAAAAATCAACACAGTCGCTGCTTTTCTAGCAGTGCACGTGGGAGCAGGTTCTGAAAATGTGTTTATTCTGTTAGAAAAATAAGATGTTATTTCCTTCCTTTTGAACAATGAAAGTCAGGTAAGTTTGCACCGCCAGAGCTCTGATGCTGATTTGATAACAGAATAAAGTCTAAACTGAGTAAACCACTGGTTTTAATCTTACTCAGTTCTGAAATAACTTGGTGAAATTCTTTCCTTCCTTCCCTTTGCCCCTGTGACCACAGGCTATCACTGCCACTGCACAGCTGCCATTATCATTAAGGAAAAAAATAGTGTCCCATATTAATGACTTATCATATGCCTCAAAATTAAATTAATCCATGTTTCTTCATCCTGTAAGATTTTTTTAAAATTATTTAAAGGGACTTGAGGTAAGAACAGACCTGTCCAGGGCATGCTGCAGAGGAAACTGAGCTAACCAGGCACTACACAAATTACTTTATTTCTTTGCCATGTTTTCTCCACCCACAGCCTGACACTACAGACTGACTGCCTGTAGTGGGTGGAAAACAACAAAAACACCACAAAGTTCTTATCAATAAATTACAAGAATGCAAGCCACGAGCAATATCTAAGCCCTACACGCTTCCAGGAAACGTGTCAAAACGAAGAGAAAACAATCACCACAGGAGCAAAGGGAAAGGGAAGCACAGGTGACCTGAGCTAAGAGGACAGCTTTCATGGAGATGTCAGCAGCAAGGTTTCCATGTGCCCTGGTGCGGGTGGGAACCAGCAGGGCTGTGACTCCCCAGCCCATGCCACGTCCGTGTACCAGCAGCACCTGAGGTGTAATTTGTCCAACTGGCAGGAGTGAAGTTGTTGCTCCTGCTCTCACCATACCAGCCCATAGGAATGAGCTGATGTCATCTGTGAGAAGAGAAACAGAAACAGTATTCTCTAGGCACAGACAGGGAGATAAGCTTCCCCAACAGTGAACCAAGAAAAAACTGCTGAAATAAATTCCAAGAGTCTCCTTACACCTTATGCCTTTCTGCTTCTTTCTTACTCTGGTGGGCTGCTCCCCTCTATTAACAGCAATTAGCCACAAGTACAGTAATGAAAATACTCCCTTAAACATTATTATGTTATTAGCATTCCCTGAGGACTAGGTAAGAGTTAAAAGGACACCTCAGCTAAGAGGATCTCCCTCATCTGTCTCTAGTCAAATGAAGTTAAAAACAAAGACTAAAATAGAACAGAGAGCAAAGAAACAAGATCGAAAAAGACTATCTCTCGCCATTATTATCCATTTTCTTAGATTTTATTTTAAAGCACCATGATTTATGCAAAAGAGGCATGATACAACCTTACATTTGGAAAGCCCTAAGACTAAATCTAGCAGTAAAGTTTCCATTTGAGATTTCAGTACATCGATGTCTCCAAAACATGAGATGCACCAAACGCTGGGCCTAAAATAAATCACCGGGATAAATAAATAAAGCACTGGGGTGCTTTCTGTTCAGAGGTTTTCAAAACTTTCAAGCCAAAATAAGACTGAATTGCACAGGCTGATTTCACTGTCTAGTAACAGTAACTGCACCTGCTTTTACACCAGAACTTCCAAAATGTGAGATCCATTACTATAAGTTTCAGCTCATGTCATTCAAATGCCACACAATCACAGCATGAAGATTTACCAGTATCAGATCACAAGATCTAGCTGTAACTTTTTACAGTACTTTATGTCTAATCTAAGCAGCAACTAACCTACCACAAATGAAAATGCCCCTCGGCTGCATGCAGTATTCTCGCAAGAACAAATGTTTGTGATCATGTTCCAGTACACTTTAACACGGATTATTAAAAGAAAAGAAAGTTGGAAATTGGAAGGCTTTCAAGAGCCAATTGGCTGGAAGGGTAAACTCCTCCAGGTTTGGCTAGGTTGCTGGAAAAACTTGGATGTGATCCTTGCTACCCTGGAGCTATGGTATTCTCTGCCTACCATTCCAAAGAAACGACGGGCACAACATTTCTCAGCAACTTCCAATTACATGGTGACTTTGTTCCAGGCTCTGCACTTGGTTTTCGAGGGAGGCAGAGATAGTTCATCAATAAAAGAAACCCTCTGTGGCAAATAATGGTCATTTCTGTACAGTTATACCTGACCAGTCTGCCAAGTTGCAGCCCAGAGCAGTTCTTATGGGCACAGCTATATTTATTTTCTCTTCTAAAAGCAAATCACAGATATAACTTCCCACAGGGTGAACAAGGTTTGTATCCAGGATTTTAAAGTTTTGTATCACTTTTCAGGATTTGCTTTCCCTTACACAGCAGTCTCTCCCAACTAACTAGACACATTTCAAGAGCAAATTAAATATTCTGACATTACATGAAACATAAGTCTCTTGTTTAATGTGTCCTTACATTTAGAACATGAAAGATACCAATTAATAAAACTTTTTCCTCTCAAGTCCATCTCATGGAAGTTTTTCGGACATTCCAGTACTGCACTTCTTAGTTTTTGCTTTAACTGTAGCCAAAATTAATTTTAAAAGTTTTACTGATATATAAGACAGAAGAAGACAAGAAAAAAAATTATTAATGCAAATACTTCTCCATTCCCTTCCCCACAGGAAAACAGAGAGGAAAAGACTATTTCTCCCCATTACATGCAGAATTCAGCATGAACTGAAGAGAGCAATAATTCTGTGCTATTATTTAATCAGGAGCATTCCCCTTATTTAAATACAACTGTCCACTGTAAAAAGTGCCTAACACAACATATAAGACTGCGCATACATATATTTCCATCACACTCAAATTCTGCTCCTCTGGCTTTTGAGTATCACATAGAATCATTGAATCACAGAATTATTTAGATTGGAAAAGACCTCTGAGATCATTAATCCAGCATTGCCAAATCCACCACTTGAATGGTCCAACCACATCCCTAAGTGCCACACCCACAGTCTTCAAGATCCCTCCAGGGACGGTGTTGTCACTGACAGGGTACACAGTCCAATGAAGCCTACAAAGACAACGCTTCAAAAACAGCAGCATGACCTTCAGGCAACCTAAGTTCCATAGCAAACACCCAAGAGAAAAGCTGAAATAGAAACACTTCTTGAATGTTAATGTCTTAAGATGGAGACATTAAATACTGTTTCTTGTAGAAGTTAAAATCATGGAGAAAATCTAAGTAAAAAGTATTCTGAGATTAATACTAATATGAATACAAATACCAGCTGGAAGAATATATGCTCCTGCTTCTTAAGATTTCTAAGTATGCTTTTAAAATTTAATTTTTTTAAGTCTTTCAGCCTCTTCTAATACCCTAGCAGTAAATTTGGTCAAGATAAATTTAGACTGGGTAGCTGTACAAATTAGTGATGAAAAGGCAAAAGAGAAGTTTAAGTGCACTACTCAGTCCTTTTTTTCTTCTTATTGTTCCAAAGAAGAACTGGTAGTCAAAACAGACTTACTTAAAAAACGCTGACATTTATTCAGTCATTTTAAAAAGTAAGCTATATGAACAATGGAATGCAAGTATTTGAGCAGCCTTAGATAACCAAGGATTGAAAGGGGGAAAAAAAGATTTCAAAATTTTCAACTTCTTCCTTTTGCACTGTTTCAAGTCTTTGGAACATGTTCCAAGGTGTGCACACAGCAGAAATTAAAGATTTATCCCACTGAGGGGCATTTCCTTCTAGGACCTACACATGAAGATAACTGAGGACACAGGCTAACAGGTCGACCTTTTCTTCGTCTATAGCTCAAAGAGGCATGTAACTGTGACTTCCCAGGGAAGCTGTGCATGCCCCAACTCTGGCACTTTTCAAGGCCAGGCCAGATTAAGGCTTGAGCAACCTGGTCTAGTGGAAGGTGTCCCTGCCCATGGCAGGGGTTTGGGACTGAATGATCTTCAGGGTCCCTTCCAACTCTCAACATTCTGTGATTCCACAGTGACTCCACCACTTCCCTGGGCAGCCTGTTCCAACGTCTGACAACCCTCTCAGTAAAGAATTGTTTCCTAATACTCAGTCTAAACCTCCCCTGGCCCAATTTGAGGCCATTTCCTCTTGTCCTATCACTGGCTGCCTGGGAGAAGAGGCCGATCCCCCCCTTGCTACAGCCTCCTTTCAGACAGTTGTAGAGAGCAATAAGGTCTCCCCTGAGCCCACTTTCCTCCAGGACAAACACCCCCAGCTCCCTCAGCCCCTTCTCCTAACACCTGTGCTCTAGTCCTTTCACCAGCTTCACTGTCCTTTGGACACACTCCAGCACCTCAATGTCATGAAGCATAATTCATTTTACATTTCCCTGAAACATCTGAAGGGTAAGAAAAATAAAATACAATAATGGAATGTAGAACACAGTCTATTCTAAAAGCCACTTCTTTAGATCAAAGTATCTTGACATACAAGAGTATCACTTTCCCTTCACTTATGTGACTGAAAATCTAAAGCCAGCAAAGTGAAACAACTTCTCAAATATGGTGCCTTCAAGATTTTCAGTTTCCTGTTAAAATTAGCAAGAATAATGACAAGCATGTGTGCAAGCATGCCTGCCTTCCTTCCTGACAGCACACCCAAGACATGCTACAGGATAAAGGACACTGATAACGCTTTAGCTGAAAGCTGTCCTCACAAAAAGCCTCCCTCCACTCTTGTAAATTTTTTTTTTTTTTTAAAGAAGAGTTCAACAGAACCTAGCCCAAGAATCACAACTGGGCCCAAAACTTGTTCATATGCAGGATACTCAGCAATATCAAGCAGGCATGTGCTGGAATACACACAAACTGACTCCAGAGCTGAGGAAAAACATTCCCCTAGGACATTACAAGTTTTCAAGGATAAAAATTCACTCCGAAACACTGTTTTCATTATACTGAGAGCGTAACATGACTTTTGGAACGAAAAGCTTACACTGGGACAGCAAGTGGAGCCCTGCGAGTCCATCACACACAAGACCTCCCATTGCTTCTGACTCCTTGGCACTGAGGACAGAGCAGGTTTCAGCCCAGCAGACACAGGCGGCCTGAGCCAGACCCAGCAGGTGCAGCAGCCTCCCTCAAAGGTCTCACAACTGCGAACAGCCACCTGCCTCAACTCATCTGGGTGAGCACACTGTCAGGGACACACAGCTGAAGCCAAGCGAAACTGCTCTAACACTTCTCACCAAAAGGCAAGGAATGTGCGTGGCATTTCAGTTCTGCTGTTAGAGTACAAACATGGGGTAAGGCTTGCTCTCATTTTTTCAGACGCACAGTCCACTTTAAATATTATAAGTAATATAAACAATAATACTTCCAGAAAACCTCTTTTTCCACCCAATAATCATACATGATATAGTTGCCCTCAAGTAACGTAGGCTGGGGAGAGAAACAATGCCCATTTTAACAGCATCTTGCTTTGCATTCCTGGGCTTTGCTGCGCATCACCCATTGCTGCTCATTTTCTCACTGATGACCTTTCCATTTTGTTACTAGACCACGCCTGTGGGCACTCGAGAACACAGTACTCAAGTTCCCAGTTCCACTTTCCCTCTTACTAACCTTCCTCGATTAAATGCCACGGAGCCAGCTAGAGCACACTGGATGTGATCCTATCACTCTGCCCATCTTCAGATATACAGGCTGGTGTCTCTCCACTGCAAGTGCATTTGTACATAAGGCAGCACAATGTCACCACCTGAAGTGCTCCATTACCAGTTTCCAGCAGGATTTATTAACACCTTAACTACTGCCTGCTTTGTCAACATCACTAGTTACGGCACACGTAGCAACAAAAGGAACTAAGAAACTGTCCTATTAACCTTAAACTGAAATTTATGCATTTCTCTAATGCCCCTGTGACACTGAGCACCACAAATGCTTTCTCCCTAAAACACTTTTACTTAACTTATACACCATTTTAAAATTAATTTAATATGCCCTATTAGATTCAAAGGCAGACAGAAGGGAATATAAAGCATTGTGAAAGACTTTTTAAAAAAATTAAAAATTAAAAAAAAAACCAACTTATTTTTCTTCACATAAATATATCAGAAAAAATTACATTATGATTCACTTAACACTCATTATGATACCTACTTCACATGATACATGTAAAATCTTTTAAACATAGCATCATTACAGACCTAAACAAATTCCACCAGCTGATGCCATACCAAATTATTTCACTTGTTGTTTCAAACAGTACTACCATGCTCTCCCACCAAGAGACACCAAGCCATCCATGCCCCAGATGAGGCTGGCTGTGAACCCAGCTGCTCTTGCCACAGATTTAACCCAGAGGTTAGCAGCTGGCAGGGGATTATTTGTCACTGAGCCAAACACACAATACCAGTCAGCAGAAGTGCTGGGTTAACCTAAAGTAAAGTGAGACATTTTACTTGAAGACACAGATCACTACAAAGTCAGCAGCATAATCATCATCATTTCACAGCTGAGCTGACATTATGAGCCTGAATCTTAGATTGAAGCATTATCTGCAGTTTTGCACCAAGGTGCATGCATTTCACCATTCCTCAAAACACAGACATTACTGCCACACAAATCAGAAAGGAACTGCACAACCTTAAGGATGCATTATGTTCTGCAAACCAGGGCACAGGAGCCTGAGCTGCAGCTCAACTCTACGTCTGGAAAAAGGCATCTCATGATACCGACTAAAGCTCTGAGGAGCCCTCACACCAGCCCAGCAGGGTAGGATGACTTTATCCTTCCTCATTCCTTTACAGAAATGATTTTTAAAAGTACCAGTGAAAATGGCATCTTTCCAGGCTCTCCTTTTCTTTTGCTTCCCTACTGAGCTACGTGACCCAAAGTTAAAGTAAGTAGGTAATCCGTGAAATACAAAAAAAAAATACCAACCCTGGTTTCTCAGAAAATTTAGTGCGAGTGTATTATACAACACTTGCAAAGGTACATTTCTGACTTCAAGGACAGCAGCTGCTCTTTTAATATGCAAAAATACAACTTGCAATCTTCTCTGAGGAAGACTCCAGGATATCTGACAAACTACAATAACAGGCTTTCAATTTTTCCCCTGCAGATTTGTATTCACATGGCAACCAAATTACCAAGCTACCAAGATACAGTGTCAAAATCATACATACAAATTGTCACCTAAAACTGAAAGTCAACTGGTATTAAAAACCTCTGTTATCAGCGACTCTCTACATCTGTCAATGTATGCAAAGGCCCATAAACATACACAGTTAAAGCACATGTGCATGTATATGCACACATGTGAGCCTCTGAGCACTTGCATTACTCAGCTGTCGTGCTGCCCCTATGCCCAGAAGGCTCAGTCCCATTAAAGTCTGATGGCAGAACAGGTACCATAATGCTTCCTGAACATGGATCCGCTTCAGATGTGGCCATGGCATTATCGCCCCGACCCCAGACACCACCCCCTCTAAAACCTAAACCCCTGTGACTTCCACACTCACGCATCCCATATACCAGGTACACAAAAAAGAGGAAGAAGAAGGAAAATTATAATTAAACTCTGAAGAAAAGAGATACAGATCTTTAACTGACATTTATTCTAAGTCCTTCAGTTCTTTAATCAACATCTGTTCTCAGAAGAGTCAGCTCAGAGTCATTAAGTGCTGATCTTGAGGAAGCACCTTACAACAATTGAGTATCTTATGAAATTGTCACTACAGGAGCTACCATTTCCAATGAGATAAAAAACAGTATATTGATATTTTGTTATTTGCTGTGAGTTTGTAGCAATTTCAAACATTGCCATCTATCTTCATCATGATTTAACCAGATTAATTTAACATATTAATCTGAATAGCTCTAAACAACCACAGGAAAGTCTTAAATTTACTTTTAAATCAAAATTCTACAGAAATGTTCTGTTCTTGTTCCAAACATGAAATTACTCCCAATATTACATTGGCTCAATGCCCAGGACTAGTAACATCCAGTACTAGTGCAGCAACTAGTTTCAGATTTAGTATCTTGCAGCTCTCCAGCTCTTAATAAAAGCCCTGGACAACTGAAAAAAGGATAAAAGCAATTTCCTATTTTTTTTTTTTCCAAGTCAGGTGCCTCCACATGTAATACTCAAGTCTTGAGGCTGACCTGATCAACCACAAGTAATGCAGCCATTCTAAATCCAGGGAGGTAAAACCTTACAGATCAAACCCAGAACAGGGATACCTGTGCCAGTACACTGTCTCCAGTGGGAGAGGCACTGTGAAAGAGCAATACAAAGACAAGCCACGGGGCAAGGTTAAATTATGTGCAGCATGGGCAAAAACGTTGAAGGGGGTACTGCTATTTCCATTACAGATTAGGAACTGAGGTAAAGGAATAAAGTCAATGCACCACTAAAATCCCAGTGCCATTCTGCACTTAGTCCATAGCTCTGTAGATCAGATTCCAAACATCAATCTAGGCAGCCAGAAAAAGAAGATACTTAGTGGGGGTCACAGGACTATCTTGTCCAAACTTAACAGTTCTTTTTAGATGTCTAACTCAGATGTAGTCATCCAGCTGTCCCTCAATAAACAAAGTATGCACTTCTAGAAGTGCATTTGTTTAGCAGCTATTTCACAAAATCCTAAAACAAATGTTTGGGATAGAACAGACACATCATACTCTGGACATACTGACCCTTTTCCACTGTCTATACATGGAACCAGTGGAGACAAACTCAGTCTAAACCAAGAAGCAATCACCTAAGGTTAAAATTAATTACTCTTCTCTTGGTTATGAAGTTCCTGACTCGACTGTGTCACTCGGGACAGGCTGCTGACCGGTCACTATGCATCGTGAATGAAGCTGGACTCTTTGTCCTCACATCCCACTCTCTCTTGATGTCCTCCATACACAATCTTTATTTCACCAACAAATCACACGGGATTCCTACAGACAAGCTCTCCTTCACTGCACTGACTGATGCATTACTTGGACCAGTCCATTCTCAGTACATGGTGAGGCAGGAGTCCTGCTGAAAAACAGCATATGGGCATAAAAGAAACCTGGGAAAGGCAGAGTAAATTTCTTTGATTCTGTCTAATCTTGAAAATTCCAGAATCTCTTCCCTGATCTTTTAAGCCTTTTCTCAAAACCATGAGTATACATTAAGTTTCCTTGAACATCTGGACCCTTTTTTTTAGAAAAACCTGTTGCCCTGAGAAGCCTTCCAGAGTCAGGAGAGGATCTATTAAAATGTCAAACATCATCATCATCAAACAATTTGGTCTCTGTTGTTCCTCAGGCACAGAGATGGACATAGTCAGACTTCCCTTATCTTTCACGATACATTTATTGACAAATACACCATGAAATTAATTAAAAATATACACAGAATAATGTACTACACTAACCCAGTCATGCTTTTAACTATTCACATTGACACTACGTGTTGCTTACTTATTAAGCAGAATCCTATTTCCAGATTACGGGAACTGTTCCAGGTACCACGGCTACTGGAAAGATACATCCAAATGTCAGACCATATGTAATGTTACATTTTTGCACAAATACTTCCTATTATTGCCTGCCGGGGAAATGTTAATTCAATTCACCAAGTTCAATTCTTCTGAGCCTTTTTTTTGCCTTAAATTGCTCAGCGTGTTCAAATGTCCATTGCCAAATTCAGACCTGTGCTCAACCCATTAGACACACCGAAAGCAGCAACAGTGAATTGCTACCACGGAACAGCTAAAACCACCACACGTGAGCCTAGAACACTGCTTTAAGAGTTGCTATGAGAAAAGAGAATCAGAAAAACAATGTATTAAATCAGAAAAGAGAATACCTAATGCACCATGCTAATCAGACTGATTTCATCAAGTCTTCTCCAAGACAATCTACTGAGGGAATCTACTGACAGGGAAGAATAACCACATCATTAGCAATCTGTACCGCTGTCAGGAATGCATTTAGTCACACCATAGATTAAATGTTAAAGCAATTCCTAAGCAGACATGAAATCTTCCAATCCAAAGGCCTATGTCTAATCTACCAATAAAAAAAAATTAAATACAGTGAGTCATTTTACTCAGGACAGCAGTTCCTCATCTCAAATATCATCAGAGGTTTTTTCATTAAAATATGTCAACTGACATCATAGGAGAGGTTTTTGTGGCATGTGTTGTATGTACAGAAGCAGATACCAAATCCAACTCTGACTACTCTTAAAAAGTGAAATACAATTTCATGTATTCAGGAGTCACCACCTAAAATGAACGTGATATTTACCTGAAGGTCCTGCTCTTCTCAAGAACCTGTTTTTAACAATGGTGTTCTGATACTGAAAGTATCCAGGTACAGAGGGACAAAATTGAGCAGGTTTTTGTAATGGAAGGTTGTATCTCTCAGACTTTCTTAAGACCTATCCTTAACGGGATAAAAAACACTTGCATAAGGGAGATCTGACAGATATATAGAATCACAGAACCAATTAGGTTGGAAAAGATCTCTGAGATTGTCGAGTCCAACCTATGACTGAACACCACCATGTCTAGATCACAGCACTGAGTGCCATGTCCAGTCTTTCCTTAAATACTCCACCAACTCCCTGAGAAGCCTATTACAACGTCTAATCATCTTTTCTGAAAAAAAATTACTCCTAATGCCCAACCTAAACCTCCTCTGGTGCAGCTTAAGACTGTACAACCTGCCCAGACTTCCAAAAGGCTTTAACAAGGCCACTTGCTTCTAGAACTAAGCAAACATTGAGTGCTCAGATAGGCCAGGCACAATCACAAAAACGATGGGAAAGGAAGCACAGGATGAAACGGTCACTTTTCAACAACTGTTCTCTGTCATTTTTCAATACATTCAAAACCATGAAGTGATTTTAATAGAACGGCAAAGTCTGCAGATGACAGGACATAACATCACAAACAGCATCAACTGTGAAAAATGTCTTAGTTACTGGCTGACAAAATGGTAGACGTAGATAAATGCAAAAATTGGGGTACACAGGAAAAAACATTCAAAATTCATCTTCAACATTATGAGCTTCGAATATTCCTTCTCAGGAAATATGTTGTAGGAATTGGGAAAAAATGTAATCAGATATGGACATACTCAAATCACACAAAAGGAGGAGGCTCCTCAGCAACGTTAATACTGTGGAACTACTTTCCACACAACACTGAAGTTCTTACAGTATCAACGGGTTCAAAAGGGATTAGAGAGGTTCCAAGAAGACAAATTCACTAACAACTAGAAAGTGCGTAGTAACACCTCAGGGAATTCCCAGGGTGCAGTCTTAGGGCAAATATTGTTATGTTCCTGTTTTATTATTCTGGCACTGGCTCACGGAGCAGACAAGAGAGAAGGCCAGGCAGAACTTCAGTATAACCAACACTGGCCACATTAAAATCCTGTTACATTGCAATCTGATAAACCAGCAAAATCAACATCTTAAATTAAACCAAATAGGTCCTTTGTTGTTGAGAAATATCAAAATATCTGAATTACCTAAACCCAAAGCTGGAAATTTACTAGACAAGCAGGTACTTTTTAAGCAAGGAGCAAAGCTGCCACTGCCTCACAGTTTAACATTAACTAACTTGTCTCCACTGCATCAGATTGCTTGCTCAGCGTCAGATTTATGGCAGCATATGGATTTTCAACCTCAGAGAGCACCTTTGTGCTCTTCATCCTCAGAAGCATTTGTCGTTCTGGTAGTTCTGGAAAGCAGCAGAAAGGGGAAGTACTGCATGTCTTGTACATCAGCTGCAGGAATCAAAATACCCTAGTCAGAAGTGAAACAAGTCCAAACCAAATGTTCAGTAAGGGCTCAATTATCGATCTGCTACAGGCCATGTTACTGCCCCAGTTAACTCTGAGGTCAGTGCACTGCTGTGTTGCAGTTTTTCTGGATGGAACAATGCTCACGTACCATCTCTTACTATATACATGTTGAACCACTGCAAATTGCCAAAGGATCTGGATAAGCCCAAGAGGAATTCATCACAAATCTTCTTTTTCCTACTGGTATAGATCTACCTTGAAGCCATAGATTAAACATCTGCCAAACAATGACTAGATTTTCTAGTTCTGCAGAAGAAAGTACTTCTGGGTAGAGAGGAACAGAGGCTCTAGGTTTTGTGTTTCGTATTTTGAGTTGTTTTCTTTTTTCTTCTTGAACATGGATTAAATCCAGAGGATTTTGCAGGCCCTTCCTACCTATGAAAGAAACACAGGAAGGATTTCAGTTTTCATCTGGGTTATTATCATGTGAAAGTCTACCCAGCAAGAGGCAGGGGAAGTGCCAAATCACAGGTTAACTCGAGTTAGTATCTAAAAGCTCTTGCTGAACCTTTTAACTGATATTTATTACACGTGTTATTCAATGCACAGCTTATAATGCATCTATACAAAGTGAGGTTTTGACAAAGCTTTGGCTATATAGAGGGACTGGATCCCGGCTTCACCAGGTGCCTACACCAGGCTGCCTGACACACCTAAAGCACAGCAATCCTGAGTGAGACACAGACAGACTTTTAACACTTCAGTAAACGCAGATCAAAACTGCTACCGTTTTTTAAATATCCCAAGACCTTGGTGAAATAATTTTTGTCAATGTTTTTCAAAGTACCACAAGTTCATGTTCCTAAAAATTAGAAAATTCGTTCTAATGTAGAAAACGTTCAATGTAGGGTTTTCATTCTGACACATATATTTTAAAACTGATTTCCCACACTCTGTAAATCATGAACCTTACTGGCTAGAGAGGCAAATTAGAAATGGAGCATAACAAAACAAATAAAAAATCCTCAAACCGTGATGTTTAAATGTTCCGTCACTGCCTTACAGTGCTGTATTATGATTTGAATGACACAACTGGGCTCTGAGAACCTACAAATGAAAACTCTCTTGTCTAGAAGGCAACAGAGTTGTCTTTCTCTGCCTGCCCCTCATTCATATCTGAGTTGGGAGGAAAAATGGCTCGACTGACCAGCTTTACCTACTGCCTGTGACCAGTCTGGGTCCAATCTCTCCTTCATCGTCACCATCCCCCTCAAAAAATTCCCTGCTCCTTTTGCTGTAATAATGGCACAAAATTTGGCACCTCACAGCCTCCTTATACAAAAGCAGAATTAATTTCAATTTGCTGTTTCTACTTTGTCCTAGCAACATGAAACACGCACACAATTTGATTATATAATCTCCAGATATGTGGGAGGGATTTGGAGGCTTGCCTGAAAACCTGCCACTTCTTATGCATTCAAAAGCTCAACAGCATGTTTCTCCAAAGTACATATCCATGTAGCTGAAATCACAATTGATTTCCTTCACTCTGTATCATCAAAAAAGCTACCTAAAAACCAAAAGCCACAAAGGCAAGAGGGTAAAATAAAAAAAAAAAATTACAACACGCATGACATCTATACAATAGCCTGAGCTTGGTCCTGCCATAAATAAGAACAAATCCAAAAAAGTTAATGGCTTTACACCAATTTATACTATCCAATAACTTCAGTGGTTTCAGTCCAAATACCGGCAGATCAGTCACCGTAAAATACAGACACCAGAATTGACACTGACGTCACTGTTGCTGGCAGCTTTTTCTGAGATCTGTGGACCGGCTGAACCTTAGCCTTTTTTCAATGAACACTCAGGCATGTAACACACCAGTAGTTCCACAGATGCATTAGACAGGTCTTCCTGTTCCCTTTATCTATCACTCTTCCATGTGCCTTGGTCTCAAGGCAAATGGCAATCTGTCAGTTACCAATTAAGTCAGTCTGTTTTCATTGATAGGCTAAGATTTTCAAAAATACCACAGAAAAAGTTTTAACATTCACTTTTGCAGTCTTAAGAAAAGTTCCAATTATTCTGTTTGAAGACTCACGGAACTGAAGAAAAGCACAGAAAAGAGACAAGGTTCAACTCGACATATTTTTACAGCACAAGCACTAGCAAGCTGAATCCAGCTGAAATGTATCAGCCTTTGAAAAATCATTAGCATCATCTTTGTTTTCTCTTTTTCAGACTTTAAAACTTGACGCTGTCTCCGATCTGTCTGACTTCAAAAGCAGAAAATTATTTATCCTCAGTATGATTACATCTGCTTACTGAAAAACACTTTATGAATGTTTTCATTTTGACCTTTTTTACCTTATATTTCTTCTTTAAGATATGCAGAAGAAACTTCCACAACTGGACACCAATTTGCTCCCATATGAATAAGTGGACAATAGCTGATATTCCTGAATCTTTTTGAGATCTTAGTCACTTTTCGCCAACAATGACAACAGATGCCAGAAGTTATTCTGATCAACTGAATATGGTAATATATTCTGAAAGTTCACAGTCCTTCAGTTCTTCAAAATACCAGGATGACTGAAGAGACAGAAGCAATTTTTGAGACACCCATCTCAAAAGTCTGCCACATGCCTCATGCTTTGGGCACTTACGCTGTGTTCCAGTCCCGCAGGCCATCAGCTACCAGCATTTCCAGTATTGTCTTTTCTTCAGCACAGTAACAGGAAGGTTGTCATTGCAGTTGAGGCAAAAGGCTGGGAGTCCTGAGATGCAGGGCAAGCATTCAACTCTGTCATGGATTCTTAACAGACTGATCACTGACACTTTCAAACCTTTCAGAAGAATGGCTGTTCCTTGCTCTAAGAGTATCATTTAGCTTCTCAAGGCTTGTGTAGCAGTCTGCAAGAGGCTGTCTGCACTAAAGCAACACAAGCTAATTTCAAATCCATAGCCTTGTGTAATGATTCAGAGGAAGAGTTTACACGGAACTTACAAAAACTTTCAAGTTGCTGCTAAGAAAGCTGCCATATCCTTGCACGCCCTACACTATCCTTTCTAGAGCAGAATTTAGTATGTACCCACCAAACTAAGAGGACTGACTAAAACATCCACACTTAAACCAAATATCTGAAGAACTAACGAGAATGGTTGAAAAACTTTTCTCAGCTAAGAAAATGAGTCTGGAGACCAGACAATACCAAATGAGCCAAGAGGACAGAGCTGACACAGGCAGGCTTTGGACAAGTTTGAGATGGGGAAGGGGTGAATACTGGTGCACTTTCAAAAGAATTTGTGGATCTTCCTCCTGAGCCAAAGCAGAGTTCCAGAAATGGAAATAGACCAGAGGGTATAGACTTCTGCTTAATCTGTGTGTAATTTAAACTAGTAAGTACATAGCAATGAAGTCTTAAAGCAGTTGAAAAGTTTAGGGTGACACATAACACACTCCTATACATGCATTGGGTGTCTCAGAAAACTGATATGGAAGAAGATCTGGGACATTGTCATATTTAGGTTCCAAATATCCTGGAAGTTAGCACATATTTGAGAACTGAAGGCAGCTGGGCTCTTACCCTGTCTATTTCTTGACAATAGGGTAACAATAGGCCTAAAACCAGGAAATCTTTCAGATGTGCCAAGAAAGAAACAATACAAAGGCTTCCTGAGATATAGAAAGCATAGCAATGTCCCAGCACTCCAGCACTGCCGAAATCCTGAGACTGAGGAGTGTTCAAGTGGATTAGTGTCAGTTCCACCAATCTGACCAGCCAGATCAACTCTGGAAAAGGCAGCACACTACAAATCAAAATTCCTGCATTTCTGCCATTGGGTGAATCCATCATTCATGAGTAAGTTTCCACTTTCTGACACTGCAAAGAGCAAGCGTGCAAAGAGCTGCTCTTGAGGTTTAAGTAACTATACAGGCCGTCCATGCTAGCATACTCCCATAAGCTTGTTTTTTCACTTTTTGTTCCAAGTTGGTCACATTAGTGTCAGAAGAATCATATTTTTACAGAGGGCATTCTTTCCAAACCACTGCTTTGTTCACTTCTGACTCCAAAATGACCAAAACAAACATTCTAGCAAAGAAAAGTTGGTCTCCAAATAGCTGTAAGAAATTTCTGCTGAAGTGTTCTTTTCACAAGCAAATTTTTCTTATTATTTTTAACTGGCATAAGAAAATCTTTCTCTCTGCCCTCTCTCCCACTTCTCATCACTAGAAAAATTTCATATCCATTCTGTAATAAATTAGTACATCTGCAACTGTCATAAAGTAACACACACACAATCACGTGGAAAATTGTTCCCTTCAAATCCCCACTGAAACCAATAAGCAATAAAAAATAAAATAAAATTACTAGAACAGAACAGAAGCTTTCAAAATATGTTTATTTGCCTCACTTTCTTTTACCAACATCATTTCTTTCTTATTGGATTTCTCAAAGAAAAAAGAAAATTAACATCACCAAGAGCATTTTTAAATGCTATGTATAACCTCTGCATTCTCACAGATTTCACCATTTACAGACAGATGGTTGATTCCATGTTAATTTTCATTATGACATATGCCTTTCTGTTGAACAAAACTCCTAACAGAAGTTTTAAAAACTTACAAATGAACGCTTGAGCAAATGAAGTGCAGAAGCCATAAGGCAGTTAATACTGTCAATTTATGTATATGACCTTTCACAGTAATCCAGGCTGCACTAGTCTTTGGGGTACTCACAAAATCTAACCCCTATTTCTCACAGGCTCACTTCATTTCTAACTTTCTCATTTTTACCTTTCTCATTTCCACACTGGCAACTTCCAAGCTTCATTTATCTTCCGTTCATAAAGGGAAGAGTAATAAAGGCCTAAGAAATGATAGACCAGTGCACAGAGAATGGAATTCCACCACAGTCAGTTATCTCAAGCCTTTGTTATTTGTAGGCAGATGAAGATTCATACAGTTTGTTGGTAAAGGTCCTTGATTAAACCTAAATTAAAAGAGGAGCCTATTGTGCCCTTATTATTTGATTTCTACTCAGACCAAAAGCAGAGGTTGAAGAAATATCTTGCTATGGAATATCTTCTTTCTAGTTCACTCCAACATCTCCTGCAAATATTTACATTCTCAACACTACAGGTGCAGTCTGGTGTCCACTCAGCTGCCATCTTCCATCTGAGGGTCTGCTCCGTTCTCTCGAGGAGATTATTAGTCTCTTAATTAAAACACTTGTATATACACATTATTTTGGGAAATAAAAATATTATTACATTGTTGGAAAAATTAACTCTTCTGCTCTCAGAAGTGTAGAATTGAACTCTGCAACATGTTTTGGACAAATTAACCTTCAAACTGGATTTCATTACTTCCTTGGTCTTCAGTAAACCAAACAAAAAATATAAATAGGATGATCTTATCCAGGTCACCAAAAGTAACCTCTTCTACAATATATGTGTCAATTTCCCCATCTCCAAGTACAACTAGGTCTGTCTAATTAGTAGCAGCTGATCATCTATCACTTATTTGACCATTCTCCCCTCTTATGCATGTCCCATTCCATCCAAGCATGTGCTCTAGAACATCCTTTCACAATGATTTCCAATGCTGCCAGCCTTCGAATGTTCTTCTTAACACATCTTACTGGCTAATAAAACATTTGCATAATGTCTCTCTAAATACTCTCTAAACCACAACAGGCTACAAAATCTTAGCCAGAAGCTTCCACTCTCTGAAAAGTGAAATACGTGCACTTTAGAAGTCCCCAGGCCTCAACTTCAGGCATGACTGTATAGGGTAAAACCTTGAGAAAAATAAACCAGTTACCAAGTTGGTATAAAATACATTTTCAAGATAGCCAGAGGGTACAAAACAACAGTAGATGACTGTATTTGGAACAGATTCAGTGTACTTTACACAAGCAGCTACATCCTGGCAAATAGAGCCTGATATATATCACATTTAAAGTGAGTTATGCGTTAGCACAGTTTCAAGTATATACTTTTATCAAATACAACTGTCACTACTGACACCTTTGAAAGACAGCACAAAATAGCACTAGAAGTTACCCTTGCTATATATCAGACAGCTTACCATTCTGAAGAAGTTTGCACATTGTTAGTGGTGACATATATTCGAGGACCCTCATCATCACGTAAATTAAAAAAGTATCATTTAGCATCTTCTAACAGAAATATAAAGATTAACCTATACACAGTTTAATCTTTAATTGAATATAGTTGCTTATCTAACCCATAGATCTTTCTTCTCTGATCAACAAAAATCATTCCTATATAAAACAGATTCAACCTATTCTACAGTTGCGGCTGGAATGGACATCTTGCTGCCAAACTGTTCCAAAATCAAGTTTCTATTAATAAACAGTTGAAAACATACAGCAAAGCTTGCCATTTAGGATCACATTTCTTGTACTGCACCTCTGAATTTATCACGCATTACAGCTGGTACTACACAGTTAAATTCCCTGTTATGCATCAAATAAATGAATCTACCATCATCCTGCCATACTGCAACACTGAGGCTGGAGAAGAGCTGTTGCTTTTGAGCTACAATGATCAATGGCACGAACGGCTATGTCAGCAGACTGGCAAACAGCACCTAGTTTTAAATCACAAAAACATATGCTGTGCCTTTATTATTTCAAAGGGAGATGTCACCAACCATTAGTGAAAGTGAGTAAGAGTATCACGCTCTCTCCATTTCCAGCTTTGATACTTTGATCTGTTTTCATTTTTTCCCTCGCCAAAATGTTTTAGACACTTTAAGTGCTTGTGAAAGATCTTCCTTCTCCCTGCTTTTTTTTTTAAAAACAGGATTATCCTTAGACCTTGGAGTTAGTTCAGGAAGATTTTTTAATTAAAAACAACCTAGTTCTCCTGTAGGTGTTCTCTTTTTCATCTTGCTTGAATTCCCACAAGCCTAGCTTTCCCCAAAGACAGTTCAAGACAAAAATTATGACAGCTGCCTGCAACATACAGAAACAGCAGGAGGAACAAAATCAACAGGGAACAGAGACTGATGCATGTGAAGGAAAAGGGAGAAAAGAGGTAGAATTTCGAGGTAACTTAGCAATTGAGACAGTCAGCCACTCAGGAAAGGAGTAAACTTGAAAGTCCATAATCATCCCCCTCTCATCCTTATTTACCTTCTTCCTTGATCTTTTTTTATATAACATGGTGATTGATAGCTATAACAGAGCTGATTTGACCTAATTATTTTTAATATTAAAAGAAACAAAAGTGTTGAAGATGCTAATAAACTACGACAAAAGTGAGAGGAAAAAATACTACAAATTTATGCTCTAATGGACATTGCACAAAAAACCTGCAATATGATTTCACTTTCTTATAGTGGGGTTGTTTGTTTTTTAAAAAAAGAACGAAAAACTTTTGGCCATTGGGAAAAAATTTTATACTACTTAAGAATTTTAGCACTCAGTCATTCTACATTTATACAGATTTGGTTGATTAGCTGGAAGATCAAAAGACTAAAAGTACATCAGGGCAAACAGTTACAAATCAGATTTCAGAAAAATAACAAATCAGGCATTCAAAAATATACAGGGTCTTATTTACCACAATCTTCCTTTCTGAAGCTTGAAGGTGTATAAATAGAGACCTTTCACCAAGAGGTTTATTATATTTCATCAGGAAGCCTGACACTTCAGACAATGAAGGACTTCACATGAGCATATTCTTCATGAATAATTAATGAAAAGTCAGCTGGTTTGGTTCCTTTAAAAGCAGCTTGGTTCTTCTGTTTTAGTTGCTACCCTCCTACTTTCAACTGTAAGGCAGAGAGCAACATTTTTTCCTTCCTTCCAAACCAGGAAAATACTTCTTAAATACATAGACTGAAACAACTTTCTAGTTTACACAGAGATACGACGTGTCACTATTCTCTCCATAATTTTTAACTCCATAAGAGAGATAAAAGTTTAACAGCTTGACGTAAGAATATTTTGAACAAAAACTCACAATTTTTAAGTTTTTTTGTTTTCCTTATTCCTAAAATATTGTAAGGCAACATAAATTGTTTATTAAGAATAATTTTAATACCTTGAGATGCTTAGCATGAAGCAGGGCAAACTGTATGTTTTTGTGTTCCATAGTAAGACAAATAAATGTTACTGGTAGAGCACACCAGACTCAACCAAACCATCTGCATTTCTGCCAGAAGGTGTAATACAATATAAAATTCTGTTCTGAAATCAGAGATACAGTTGATAGGTCAAGGGAAATTATTCCATTTTTTCTACATTTTTATATAGACAGAACCTGCATCTTTTTTGCCTTTAGAAGCAGAAATACCTTCTAAGTATATTAAACCAATTTCAATTTCCCTGGTAAAAAAAAAAAAAAAAAAAACAAAAAAACCAGCAAGCAAGCCAGTCTGTCATCTTATACAGCCCATAAGGGTCATTTCACAATCACATTTATTTGCTTCTGTAACAAAATGTCTAACACCATTTATCCTCCTAATGCATGACATAGTCACTACGTGGACATATTTTCTACTTAAACTAAATGAATGCAGCATACAACTCAGGCAGCTGGAATACCTTGAACGCTAGTAACATTTACAGTTGGGAATGTTATGCTGGAAGTATCAGCACCTAACTACAGGACATTAATCCAGGAGAGCGCTCCTCTTACCTTGTCAGATATTCTACCAGGGAGATCATTTATTTATTTTGCTCTGAACCCTGACGTACCACGTGGACCCTGCAAAAGAACAGTTCCCAAGGTGGCAGACTGATGGTATGATGAAGTACAGCAAATTTTGCTCACAAATGTGGCAATCAGGGCGCCAGTGATACACTAATGAAGTCATAGGACAACCCCAAGAATCAAACCACGTGTCTGAGAACATTGTCCAAACACTTCTTGAACTCTGGCTGGCTCAGGGCTGTGATCACTTCCCTGGACAGCCTGTTCCAGTGCCCAATGACCCTTTTCAAAAGGGTGAAGAACCTTTTCCTAATAAGTCTTAAACCTTCCCTGACACAGCCACACGCTATTCCCTTGGGTTCTGTCACTGGTCACCAGAGAGAGGAGATCAGTGCCTGTCCCTTTCGCATGAACTACCTCTTTGAGGTTGTCTTCATGTGGTTCTTCTGTGCTTGCATATCAAAGCACACGGCTCTCTCTGAAAGGAAGCCAAGAAAACCTAAAGTAATGGCACTAGAAATAATTTGCATGTGAAACTACAAGTGAAAGGTGTTAAGTACGTATCGCAGAATCTCAGAATCAAACAGGTTGGGAAAGACCTCTGCAACTGAGTCCAGCCTTTGCCTGAACACCACTGTATCATCCAGACAGTATCACTGAGTGCCACATTCAGTCTTTCCCTAAACACCTCCATGGACAATGACTCCACCACATCTCCAAACAGCCCATTCCAATATCTAATCACCTCTCCCGCAAATAAATTCCTCCTAATTTCCAACCTAAACTTGCCCCAGTGCAGCTTAAGACTATGTCTTCTCAATCCTGTCACTGGTTGCCTGGGGGAAGAGGCTGACCCCCACCTGGCTACAGCCTCCTTTCAGGGAGTTATAGAGAGCAATAAGGTCATCCATGAGCCTTCTCTTCTCCAGGCTAAACACACCCAGCTCCCTCAGCTGCTCCTCGTATGACCCTTCACCAGCTCTGCTGCCTTTCTCTGGACTTGCTCCAGTATGTCAATGTCCTTCCTGAACTGAGGAGCCCAGAACTGGACAGAGGACTCAAAGTATAGCTAGTTCTGTTATTCTGAAATATCCTGAATCATTATCCTAATTATTCCCCTAAATATCCTGAGATATCCTGGCAGCTCCTATTTGTCACAATAAGCAAACTCTCATCACTTGTTCAAGGTACAGTCCCACAACTGAAATAAATACACAAGGTAATGTGAATGTATGAGTATTTTACTGTACTGTATTCTGAAAAAAAATTGTATTTCGCAGGGCTAATAGTCTCCTCAGCACTCTCAGCTGATAAGCTTATGTTTCCAATATGCAGACTTTGCCCTATTACTCACAACTCCGGAAAACTTTGGAAAAAGTGACCAGAAATCTTTCAGAACTTTTGGGAAGTTCAGGCAAAGTAGTCTGGTCTGTGTGCAGCCTTTGTCAGGCTTCCTTCATTTTGACAGCCTTTACTTACCCCAAGTGCACACTTCCCCCTCCCCTGTGGTTACATAGGCACTACACATAAAAGAGGCAACTGTGCAACCTAGCTTGGAACAAGACTTTATTAGTAGCAGACCCGGGCCTGCGACAAACAGATGAGAAAGATGCTGAAAAGCAGTCCATTAGGTGACCAATGCTATGAATAAGGCAGGAACGTGTCCACAGTGCTGAAATGTGCATAACAGGAGGGGAATAGCAAGATGGATTAAGCTTGAAAGGTAGCTTTAACTCTTGGTATTTCCTGTTTTTCAAGTGTTCGATTTTTGGCTCTTAGTATTTTTTGAATGCATTATTTATAATACAATTCATACAGAGAATGCCCACTGCCCATCTGCTTCATAACATGTTCAAGAAATGTTATACTGCACTTCCTTTACACAAAAAACTTGAAAGAACAGGAACTGTGCTTCACAGCTGACCACTACATCACTTTAACATGAGGTTCTTCTCTTCTGGTTTTCCAGCTTAGCAAACTTCTCCTATTGAAGTAGTCATCTGAAGTGAAAGACTCTTAGCCAAAAATGAAAATAAATAAATAAATAAATAAATCCCCACTGCACTATGGGAAAAAACGGAACATGTATTATTAACAAATTAAATAACTTTTTAAGTAACTACTCTGAATTTGAAATTTTTCATTAGGAGCACAACGCTGTAAGAACTTTCGAGATTTGATTTCATTCTAGATTATCTATTCATTGCCTCCAGAAGGCAAGAATTAATAAATATATATTTTTACTGTCAGGGGCAGTAAGATGTTCAAGAGAATGAGTGGTTCCTGCTTTACAATTTAGGTGTAGAACACATGACAGCAAAAGCTACTTGGCTGTCAGCTTTCCAAAAATAAAATAAATGATAGAGTCCTTTAAAACAGTTGTGAATTGTTTGTAAATGGGAAATCATACTAGCCTAATAAGTAACTACACAGACTCTTATTCTGAATAAACACTACTTAAGTCAAGTCTTAGCATCAACTGAGGCAGGGAAATGTTTGACCAGTGTCATTTGGTCTGCACGAAGAACAAAATCCATGAAGCTGTCAGAACAGTTTTTATGCTGTATTTTCAAATGCATTAATGTGTGCTCTCTTACACTGTTGTTTGTTTACCAAGTAAATAAAGTATCTTAGCTGTTAATCTCGTTAATCTCCAGTTCCTCATTAAATAGCAATCAGCACTCATTTCCCTGTGAGTTTTTTTTTCCACTAAAAACCATGCCTACCCACATAGAAAAGAAAGAAGAAAAAACTGGAAAATTGCAACAACAAATGGAGGTAATATTCAGGGCATAAAAATAAGCACCCAAATTATCTGTCTCTGACACAGTATTTCATTAGCGCTTGTTCCAGTAAGTGCTACACTTCACACAAATAAACTGCCCTTGAAGAGAAAAAATTTTCAATTGTTTGTGAACTAGCAGGTATTTCATAGAAGACATTGGACAAAAAGTCTAATTATATGGAAACCTAAGCATTTGTATGAGGACTGCTGCTCAAACAGCAACTGTCTTTATCCATCTTGGCAATAGAGCAGGTACATACACAAACTGGCTCTGGATTTGGGCAGAGCAAACAGGGAAAGGTATGAACTATGTGCAGACAGGTTTTATCATTATTATTGTTATATATTATTGTTATTATTATTACTATCATTCTAAAACTGGCTTCCACAGAGACACTTTCATCAAAACTCAGTGAAACTCAGGACACTTGGCAAAGTATTTCTTGGTACACAGAGCACACTACCTAGCCCAAAGGCTTAAGAAGTCTACCAAAAAATGAAATAATTATTACAGGGTATTTATATATGCAACAATTTGCCTATGCATTTGACTGCATCAAAACAGTTGTCATGTATTTAAAAAAAAAAAAAAATGAAAGGAGGAAAAAGAAGACGAAAAGGAGAAAAAGCAAAACAAAAAACAAAGAACAAAAGAAGGAAAATATAAGATGCATGTTGCTAAAAAACTAAGTAGGAAAGTACTGAGAATCTTACTACCTAGGTTAGGAAATTTCAGCTCTCTCTTTTCTAAAGTGACACCTACAGAAATGCCACACTTGCTTATTTTTGTTGCTTGCAAATGGGGCTCGAAGACAATAGATGATGTCAGTGTCTTGGCTTGTAGATAAATATTCAAGCATAATACTATTTTTAGCTAACTTCCTAAGGAAATCAGGCATATGTAACTGTGCTAACACTCAGCCCTCTGCCCCGAAATTTTCTGAGCACAAAATCTAGTTCTACAAATCTTGTAAAAGGCTAAGTATCTCAAATGAACAACGTGCCTACATATTTTGGGAAAGCTGGCAGGCTGGTGTAAGAAAGGCAGTGTATCAAAGACCTTGTTAAAAGGAAGGAGGTAGTGATGGGTCATCCCAAGAGGTGGTGGCTGGCCAGCAACTTGCCATTTCCAGCCCAGAGACAGCACTTATGTCCATTCAAAGACAAGAAAATAGGAGGAAGATGGGGCAGAGCAGAACAGCATACAAGTAACAAGCAACTATCAAGAAAAAAAAGAAATTAAATTTAACAGAGAAACTTCATTGGACTTGCTGCTCATGAAACACTACGTACATCGGCATATAGCATACTATGCTCTGTCTTGGCAAGAAGATGAGTTCAATTGTTTAATGGGACTTACCCATATCTGATTAAAATGATCCTAAGTGCTCCCCACAATCTTTAAAATATGTCCCTTGGCACTAATAATTTTATGATGAAGGCTAAATTATGTTCCGATTGAATTAGAAAAATTGAGGCAAATTGCATTAGGCTATTTAATACAAATGTTCATTTTGAACAGCAATTCCATGTTTATTCTCATACCCTGTAGGAAGAAGGACATAAAGGTGATCTGTGTTTAACAAAATCTCCAGTTGCAATGCGAAGCAAAGACATGGGAGATCTTGAATAATGGCATCTGGTTTTCCTCTGTGTCAGCGCCCTATTGCTGGTACGCAACA
Organism: Cnemophilus loriae; assembly: GCA_013397755.1. Taxonomy (NCBI): domain Eukaryota; kingdom Metazoa; phylum Chordata; class Aves; order Passeriformes; family Corvidae; genus Cnemophilus; species Cnemophilus loriae. Next base: position 2,102,427 of record VZTF01001314.1, read on the forward strand.
TAAATTACTTTTGTATCACCAACTAGGACATCATACCACCACATGTCTACTCCCATTAACCTGTTCTTGGTGCTATGAATTTGGAAAGTGAATTTTCCTACACTTTCCAGATGTTTTTTTTCCACAACAAGCTGTAATGCCACAGTAACATACAGCATTATGTATCTGTACATATTCTCTTTTCCTGAACCTAGGTTTCCCATTCCATGGCCCCAGAGTTCAATTTTTTCCTCCCAAGGTATACTTTTTTCAAAGTTACCTAATTTATCTTCTCTCTCTTTTGGATTTATTTCTCTTGCCCCAGGGCTTTGTTTTTTTTATGTTTACTACATTTTCTTTTCTCTTCCTTAGCAGAAGAGAAATGAAGACAACTTTACTTCTCTCTATCCCCCTGATATCAACACTGAACCCTCAGTTATTTCTTCACGAGGTTCACTTACTTCCTACATTTTCTTTATCCACTTCCATCCATCCAGAAACACATGCAGCACCGAAGTCAAAGCAGCTGCATCAGTGGCTGCTCACTCTATAGCAGCTGAGCTACCTGGATTTCTAATATCAAAATCAGAGTCTGAAATCAACTGGCAGGGCTCACTCAAGGGCTCCAGCGCTGTGGAAAACAGAGAAACAGTTACAGTACGCAAGAGGTGAGGTGACAATGACTTCTGAGGCACCCATGTGCTAACTCAGTCCACAGGTAATGCTTCAGTACACGGGCCACATGGCTTCAGGCAGCCAAAAATGCTCAGCATGAAGGAGAGAAGATGACCCAGGATACCACAAGTGACTGAAAAACAGGAGCATTTGGAACTTTGGAGAGCCATACAGATGCTGCAGCTGGGTGGCACAAGGGAAGAGCTATCAATTCTCACATGGAAAGGACACGCTACGTCTATGTTTTCAATACAAGAAATTCAGTTGCTAAAATAGAAGACTGTATGTAGGGGAAGTGTGCTGTAGAATAAAGCAGCTTAAAGGAGGGCTATGGCCTGGAAAAATGGAGGATTCAAGGGGTTTGCGTGAGAACAGTAAGAACTTGCAGGAGACCAGAGAACACACTATAATACTAAACTGCATTTAAATATTACTAATTTTCCCCCCAAAAAAAGAACAAAACATTTGCTAAATAAAGCTTAAATTACGGGCTAGTCACCTCAGGCTCCCAGCACAGCTGACAGAGATTAATTTATTGCCTATGTGTTATTCTGGGGACATTTCAACACCAAATAGGGAAATTAACTCAATTTGGAGAAGAAGTCCCTCAAAAAAACCAAACTAACACCAAAAAAAATTCATTAACATGGAATTAAACCGCTACATTATTTTGGTGTGTTTGCAGAACAAACAGCAGAAAGATGGTGAGTAAATTTGCAAAAGCGTGTTGAAAACTGTGATAGCATGCGGCTGGAAATGGGATTTGCTCTGCAGCCTTTCTAAGCATATTGTTCTCTCTCTCACATGGTCTGCAGCTTCTCCGACCTCCCCATGCTCACTGCCCTTCAAATGGCTGAATTCCTCCAGGACAGCTGGCAGCACCTTCGCTTTTCTTCCCAGCAGAGCTGACCGACCCTTGCCTCCCCCGTCCCTGATTTCTCTAGCGAGCTCCCAGTCTTCCCACACTGCCTGCACTCTTACCATGGATACCTGGCCAGCTAAAACACACCCACCAAACATGTGCATCTCTTTCACATGTTCTGCACTATAACTCAAACAAAAGCACATGTAAAAAACGAGACAGAAAGATACGGCATTTATAAAAGATGATGGCACACAGCATATCTGATTTAACAGTGCATCTGTTATGCATAGATACTTTATATAATTCATATATCTCACACAAATGGAGACAGGCATCAAAATTACTATAAACCAGTGATATAAATTTTATTATCTGTCTCCTGTCATGGCAAGAACTTCACATAGATGGTTCAGGAAACACTTCAGGTGCTTGTCCCCTCCCTACATACCTGAGCCTAAGGATGGGAACTGCTATATACCATCAGATACACTCCCACTTACATCAAGACTTTGATCTTGTAGACACTAGCACTAAAAATTTCAGAAGAAACTGAAAAGAGGCAGACAAAAGAGAGAAGAAATAAATAAAAGAGTAGGCAAATGTAGGTTTTCACCTCCACGGGCATCACTCAAGTTGAAAATTATGTCAACCAGCAAAGCACTAGATCATTTTCCTGTCCAAAATTCTGCCCATTTTCAACTCACTGCAATTTGGCCATCTTATTAGAACTCACCCCAATTTTCTTAGCACTAAGCTGAAGCGATAGTATTTCCCAGTGTTCTATATTCAAGATGTGTGTGTAAATATCAGGCTAAATTAAGGGTGTTTACACACCACTGAATGAGCAGACCTAAACGGGTCTTTGAGTGATAGGCAGTTTTTCAGAATACCTATCAACATTTCTAAGGCATTTATCACTGTAGGATCTTCTGACAAAAAAGTTTTGCTCTATTTAAGTCTCCAAAGACTTCCTTTTTCAGTGCTAGAACACACTGAACAGAAGGTGGAAAAAAATAAATTGCCACATAAATGTAAGCATAGAAAAATCCTTCAAGTCCTACATTATGTTACTGATGTCTTCTTTGCTCTGGGCACAAGTGACTGGTACAAACAAGACAGCATCACATGCGTACAGCCTGTGAACTCATCAGGGGCACATTCAAAAGGCATGTACTCAACAACAAATTGCTTTGGGAAAGAAAACGGTACAGAGGGTTACACCTGCAAGGGTTCTAAACCAATTGTAGTGCAAGCAACACTCAGCCCTGATTTACAACAGGCCTAGGTTTATTACAAAGCTCCAGAAACTGCCTCCTGTTCTGTACCACAAAACACATGCAGAATGAAAACTTAAGCTTGGGCAGGATATGTCAGGCCAAAACCTTTAATCAGAAAAACAAATTAAGAAACCCAAGTGTTGGGGATAAGCCTTTTGCTATCATTTCTGCATGCTACACATGCATTATCCAAGCTTTACATGAGGTATTAAGCATCACACGTGCCACCTATGAACTTGCAACCACTCTGTAATGTGTTTGTTAGTGAAAAAAAAAATACATTTACAGGACCTCATTAAACATTACTTTAAAGACAGGAGAACAAGCACCTTAGTGAGGTTTAAAGCTCTACTGGGGACTGACCCTACTATCCCCACGGAAATAACTACTGGAATAGAGAAATATGTAGTCTGAATTTTATTTTCTCTTTAAGACTACACCGACGCTCCTCCAAACAACCAAAATGGGCCACAATATCTTTATCAGAAAAGGTATATATCTTCGTAAGGCAATATTCATTATTAAATCAGTAGTTAAATTTTTAAGAGATGTATGTAGAAGCCACATATTTGTTTGTTACTTGTAAAAACAGCAAAGGTTCTGCAGACTGAAACAGCTGCTCACCACTATAAAGGGAGGTGAGAAAGACTCTGAATAAGGCAGATGTGCATTTAAAAATAGATAATGCTGTGGATGATGGAGGCCCTTGTGCAACCTCATCAGGTTGGATGAATTTAGGACTTATGTTCTCTGCAAGGATATTTTCCACAATTTATTTTAAGCAGAGAGTAATGAATTTTGATCTCAATGCAATATAATAAGAGCTTTCTTACAATGTTTAACACTGTATTAAAAGAGGTTTGCTTAAGACCTGTAAAAGGAATTACTGTTCTACACCAGTTTTGGCCTATGACTCAAGCTGCTGACCACAGGACAGAAAAGTTTCACATTATGCAGGGTATATAAAGGCATAAAAGCTGAAGATTTACCTGTCATTCACTTCAAAATAAGATGTTTAAAAAATATATTTACAAGCACATAAATGTCAACTGCATTTTTGCACTGAATAGAGCAGAACTTTAGCTATAAAGAAAACATACCAACCACTAAAAAAACCTCAGCTTTTACAGATTTTCTTCTAAAATAAAACCTTTTTTTTGTCTTACCCAATTACGAGGGAAATAAAGACTTTTACGGCTTTTATTCCCATTCAATCCCAATCATAAACTTCGTAGCAGCTGGTCAGCAGCTTTGATGAAACTAAAGCATCGACAGCAGCAGGATCACTTCTATGTTATTCCATATATACTGCAAATGAGGCTGTTTATTCAGCCAGTGGGTCAAAATGGAGCAGCACAAGGAATTTCAAGAATAAAGTATCCCTACGGAAAGAATCACCAATTGAAAATCACCAAGTGGCTTCTCTGAACTGCCACCTCTGTTATCAGGTTACTGACAGAGGTGGCAAGTGAGAGACAGTGCTGTCCCACAGGTATTCTCCTATACAGAGGAGTGGAATCCACCATGGGTCAGTGGGAAGAATGCAGAGCAAGCCCGAAGTGACCCCGAGGCTGTGATGAAGAGCTGACAGCTCCAGAGTCCCTCTGCTATTTTTTCTGCTAGGGGTATATTTATGCACTTTATAACATACATTCAGAAGCCTAAGATCAGCCTTATTCTACATTCTTCCTCCTGGGCTGCAAAAGGCTGCGTCAGAAGTCATGCCTGCTTATTTAGGGGTTTTACGTAACCGCCCTTGACAGGCACACAAACAGCGTGTCAGGACACACGATGCCTTCCCAAACCAGCCTTCACTGCTTGACCTCACCTGGACATCAGCACTGGTGGAAAACTGCAAAAAGAAAACCCTAGCTGGAGATCTCAGATCCGAATGACCCACAGCAGTTCAAGGTGCTGTAAACCTGGAACAAGTTTATTCGTAACACATATTGCTCAAGAAATTAAGAAAACTAGAAATGTCAGTGTATAACAGCTTGTTGGCAAACAAACTAAATGCATTAACAGGTTATCATAAGGAAAAAGAAAATGTCCCTGTCCTCCTCCTCATGCCTAACAATGTGATTTTAACTGTTCCCTTCAACAGCACCAGGAGACCCTTCCAATGAGAGACTCTTAGTCTCTGCTTCTGGAGTGTCACAGTCCAGCAAAAAAGACTCAAGGAAATTTCAAATTGCATTTTCACTTAAACAGGGGGCAGTACAAACGCAGACTTGGCCTGCAGTAAATACCCCCTACAACAGTGAGGAAGTTTAGCAGAAGACTGAAGTCACACAGGTAAGTTCAGACACAGCTCTGCCACCCAGCCGTGAGAGTTGGTCCTGTGGGCAGTGATGGGCACCACAACCAACTACTGCCAACTACAGGACAACACCCTGGCGCCTGTGCAGTGAAATCAAATCAGACATTTCATAGAGTCATAGAATGGTTAGGATTGGAACATTCCTGTTTAGCAAGGTCTACAAACCAGAAACTGGCACCCTTACAAACAAAGCCCATACACAAACCACGGAGAGTGAGTAAGGGCTCTCCACCACCCCACACACTGCAGATGGGCATTTAGGGGTGCCTATCCCTGGGATAGGGATACGTGCACAAAAAAAATGAAAGGGGGAAAAAAGCAAGGAAAACCTTCCACAGGGCAGATGAAGGTCATAATATGAGAGGAAATGCTAGATAAAGGCAGCAGTGTACCTTAAGAAAACAAAAATGCAGCGTCGTAAGTCAGTAGCACTACTGTAATAAGTTCGGTTACTGTTGTAGTTTGCCTTGAACAGCAGCCAATGACATTTTAATAAACTGATCAAACGTTATCTGGTTGTGCAAGGATTTCCACCTGACACAGAATACTACTCTGTAGCATCAAATACATTTTTCAGCAATTTCAATTCAACTTTTTACCTTTCAGAGCAGCAATTCAGCATGCTAAGTTTAAATAATGTTACCTCTCCACTGGGGATGACAGAATACTTTAGTGACAGCTGTGTCCCAAAAACTGAGCTAAAAACTTCTTCTCACAAAACACTTCAAGAAGACAGTTATAATAAACATAGAAAAACAGAAGCCTTGAAAGTAGGCATTTTGCAGATCATATTTTTTTAAAAAAAAGTTTCTATTAATACCTTATTTGAACTGTTCTGACTTAATTCTTTCCATCATCTGTTACTACTTTGCACATGTCACCAATCTTTAATCTTTAGTTTTCCTTACAAAAGCCAGGTTGCCTGCTCTCAGGGTTCACCAAGTAGTGAAATGTACGAACAGAGGACAAATTTACTGCTTCAGAGAGCTATCTTTAGAGACTCAAGCTTTCAGTGTACTGAAGTTCAGCCAAGTCCTTTCCGAAGCATTTTTTAAAGATCACTCCTATTGCCTCATTGAACAAAAGAAAACAACCTGGTTTTATCTCTTTTAATCTACTCCTTTGACTTTGCCCTTATGCTAAGCTTCACTTATCTCAGAAATGGTAAATTTGCCATTCTGTGGAGATCAGCTATCGAACCACAAAACATGATCTTCTGGAAGGTAAGAACCAATGTTACTCTAAATGCATGCTCTGTATGCTGGCTGCTTAAAACAGAGCAAGACAACAAAATTAACCACTATGTGAAACCCCTGAAAAATATGCATGATGAGCTAAGAGTGCCTCTTAAGTTGAGTGAAAACAAATTTAATTAGCTCAGTAGTTTCATGATGTCCAAAAGGACTTTCAAAGTTTTTCAGATGAAAATAGAATATACTTATACAGAAATTAGATACTGAATTTAAAAGACAGGAAGGAAACATTTCACACCAGATACAAAAAGGTAGACAACAAATTTTGAGTAACTGAATCAATCCGGCTTGTCCCTCTGCAGTACTTCAGCAGGATGCCGTGACTTTGATTAGATCTATACTGACCAAAGAAAAGGCAAAAATCAAATCAAGACCTAAGGTGCATGTTCCATGCACTTTATACACCAGACATGAACTCTAGGGACTAGCCCTTGTTTAAATAAGGCAGAATAAGGAAAAAATATCTATTATCCCCACCAGCAATCCCTCTTGTTCTAGTTCTATTATTTTCCTTTCTAGGAGCAGAAGCATTGATTTTTAAAAATATATAATATATTTTCATATATTTTTAATATATTCCATCTTAAGGAGCACTAACCTCTATGTGCCTCTGCCACCTGACAAGCACCATGGCCCATTCCATAGGACACCACAGTTCGTACAAACTAAACAGATCTTTATCACAAATACATATACAAGGTAATTCTTCTTTAGCTAAAAGACTCAGAATAAGAAACATCCTTGAATATAAATATAAGACAGATGAAATACACAGTGTTTGCCTGATATGTTTTTGAAGTAAAATATTGAGCCTCGCACAACTGAAATTATAACAAAAGAGAACAACACTAAAACATAAAATGTCTCCCGTCTTATTCAAGTAGAATTACTGCTGAGAGCAAGAAATTAAACAAATCCATCCAAAGAAATCTGGTGCTTTTTACAAATAACCTTCACACAAGAACCAAGGCTCCTTTCTCAAAGAAACAAACGTAGATGAAAACATCTGGGGCTATTGGTAGGAGGGACCACTTTCCAGCTAAAATAGAGGTACATTACCAAAACAAAGGAGCAAATGGTACCAAGGGAAATCTAAAGAAAATCAGAGAAAGACAGCACAGAAAATCTTGCTGAGCAGCATGATGTAAGAGACTTTAAACCTTTTATTACTAAAACCTGAAGAAGGAAAGACATGAATAGCTGCTTCAAGATACACCAATTTCACCAGGAGACGACAGAAACTGTTTTCCATTACCATTCTAATAATGGAAAAATGCCCAAGTGAAGCAAACTCAGAATGCAGAGGAAAGCAAACGTTTCAGAAAGTATTTGTGGCAATAAGCTGCAGAGAGCCAACACCCACACTGTTCTCTCCAGCCAGCTCTGCTGAGCCCCTCTCCACAGAGCAGAAAGCACCTGGGGAAAAACAGAAAATGAGAGACAGAAAGAACTGCCCGGCCATACAGATATATGGAAAAAGCAGTCAGAAAAAAAAATAAAGACTGGAACATGGATGCTCCTTCTGAAACTGCTGGAAGATATGCACAGATGGACACCTAGATACTGATGTTCCAGAGGCTTTTGGCTGCCCTGAAGGAACACTTCCATTTGTGGTCTTCTGCTACTGGAAATGACCATGAATACACTCAAAGACTTCAAAACCATGATGGCAAAAACACTGTGGGTGGTTTAGTTGGTGTGGATTTTTTTTCATTTGTTTGTTTAAAAATTTTCAATTAATTGGCATCAATAAGAAACCTGAGTGCTTCGTCTCATTCTAGCAGCATGGTCAGTTACCAAATGGTGTAGCCTGTCTCTGAAGCCGAGTGCCTTCTGCAGCAGTGCCCAGACACAGCCCCTCCGGGAGGACAACTCCCCAGAAACACTTCTACAAGGAAACCACGCTGAAGAGAAATACAGCACCCCAAATTCATCGCCCCAAGGCACAGCCTACCCAATTCTATCAACACCAGTTAATTAATTTTTCAAGGCGACTCAGAAGATACGGATACAAATAACAAACCAAAGGCGAAACAGATTAGCAGGTTTGTGTCACAGACAAAGAATGAAGAGTAGCTATAAAAAGGGCACTGCTTACACACAACATTTTAAAAGTATTTATAGGAAACAATTGCTAGAAACCCACAACAGGCACACCTCTATCCAGGAAGGAGCTGGAGACAAAAAAAACCCAAAACCCCACACCCAAAACCCCAAAGTGCATTACTGGAGAATGAACACCACTCCTTCCTCGCTGCTGCCAAGGCCAGATGCACAAAGCAGTTTGTGCCAGCCCACACTGGCTCTAACACACCCATGCACATGGGTTCACAGGGACACAAGACACATTTGCTGCAGCCCACTTCTTGGCCATTAACAAGAAGATCTTTTCTTGAAAACTGAATGACAGAAGTCAAGATTTGGGAAGCCTGTTGAGTCCTCACTTCTTTCTTTTCCTATACATTCTATGCAACATAAATACTTTCATTAAAGGACAGAAAACAACAACTCACAGGAAAACTTATAGAAGTTCAGGTAAGTTCAGGACCCCCTCAGGTCCACTTTTGGCAGTGGTCCCTTGGCAGTGCACCAGCAACACTACAGCCCAATCACCACTAATGCACAAAAGCCAGTGGGACTATCTACTCAGACTCCATTTTATTATATAAAATATTTATTTATAGATGTCAGGTGAAAAACATTTATTCTGGGGAAAGCAGTACTTCACAAAGTGATTTAGTCAGGAAAAACTAAACTAAATATAAAATTAGAACATAGGTAGAAATAAATGAACAGCTTTGAACTTAACTGTCCGAAAAGGTAAAACAGACTTAAAAAATGAGGATTATTTTGATTGTGTCCACTGTAATTTATTATTTCAAAATATCAAGAATTTAATATCAATATCTTTCTATTAAGTCCATTTTCTTTAGAATAGCAGATTCAATACCCAAACATGGCATATATTCCTAATCCTCCAATCCTTGTTTTTTCTTTAAAATAATAATAAGTACCTGATGAGAAAACTGGGTTCAAGTAAGCCTCAGGGTGCACAGGCAGCCCATTATATAGTCTGTTTCACTCAGCATTAAATCCATTTTTGAACACAGAGGAGGAAAGGAAGATTAGTTACCTGAATAACCCTTATGGAAGGGGAAAATAACTAGATTGCAGAACACAGAACTAATGTTTGTCTTACAAAAACAACTATAATGTTTATATACTTACCTGCACTTTATGCTGAGGCACAGGAAGCTACAAAATATCATTAAAGGTATTTGGATATTCAAAGAAGAATGCTGAATGTTCTAAAGGATCCCCCTGGTCTACGGGATGGGATGCCGGCACACTGGTTGCCTCATGTTGATTTTGCTTCACAATCCAGTATTTTAAAAGAAAACCATTTTACTTAGGATTAAGACTCACTTAAGATTTTGTGTAACCCAGCTAAAATAGATGTATCTCCACATCAGGAGTACTTAGGTGACTCAATGTTCTTGAAGGCCTAAGACAAATACAATGACAATATTCACAGACTGAGACTTTGTCAGCAGATGTCAAGGTCCAACACCAAGCCGCTGTAAAAGCCTACAGCTCTTCCACAGAGCAGGCACGGCAAATAGTTTCTTGAGACATAAGATACAAAAGATGACATATTAATGCTGTGTACACCAGGAGCTCAAATAACCCAGGCCTGAAGATGCAGGAAGCATGAAGCTTCCTGGTAAAGTAAGCACAGATTTTAGTCCCAGGGCTAAAAAGCAGCAATGAGCAAGTACTACATGTTTACTTGGTCTCACTTTGTAGTGGAGAAGCTCAATTCATTCATTTTCAAAATCAGTCTTCCATCTACACATGGCCCTGCATTAAATCTAGGTCTAAGATGGTGGCCAATGAAGACTGAAATATAATTTGTTACTAGATAGAATTTTGTCACTCAACATAAAAGGAAGCATAGATTTAGCGCTGGGCTAAAAATTCCAGTCACGTAACCTTAGAAGCCCATGGTACCTCCACCCAAATCTTTAAACTGCTTCGTTATTGGTGTTTGTGCCATGGCTAGTGCTTTTCATCTGGGAAAAGGCTTGTGGTAGCTGGCAGTAACTGAGGTGAAGAGCTCCCTAGTGACATAGTGTGTAATTCCACAACAATTTCAATCACGAAACTGCATTACAGAAATGGATAAATTACAATAATAAAAGCAGGTGTGACAGTAGGAGAGGAACCGTAGGAAATATCTTCCCCATGCAATAAAGAGTGCATCTAATAGCTTATTGGATTTATTTTTTGCAAATTTAATCATGTCAGAAAGTATTTTACAGGGCAAGTACTTCTACCAAATAAATCGTATAAGCTAAATAAAAAAAGTTACACTTACTGAGAAAGTGAATTATTTAACAAGAGTCAGAGTGGCAGATTTATCAATCTTGCAAAGTAAAAATGTATTATATACCTACACTGCTATATATTTTACACACACACAAAGAAAATCCAACAACAAAAAAATCTGAAGCGAATCAAAGATACAGTAAGTGCACTTCTAATGAGAACACTGCTTTGATGTGCATCTGTGTTATGGAAGCAAAGAATTAATCCCTGAACAATAAGAAATGATCCTAAATGTCATCCAAGAACAAATCGCAGACACCAGCCCACAGTGCTCCATTTCCAATCGCCTTGTCTGCATTTCACTGGACCAATCAGTCTAAAAGCAAAAAATACAGTTAGTGTGGTGTCTTCTCAGACTTTGAAATCACATCTCACAGTCCTTCCAGTACCATTAAAAGCATACAGAGATGCAGTAATTTGTTGGAGTTCATTTCTTCCCACAGTGTGCACAAAAAAATCTTGAAGGCAACTGCTAACACTATTTAAATTAGAGAAGATGTATGTAGAGGAAAAGCTGGGAAAAAAGATGTCGGGAGGAATCTTTAAAAAAATGTAATACTGATTATGCTTCAAAATTACGACAAGCTCCCAAGGAAAACGGAGCATATCACTGCCTGAGAGATTTAAAAACCTGAACCAGAGGAGAAGTTTGGGAAGAAAAACCCAACACCAAAACCCTCTTTATTAGCAGTTCTTGTTAAAACAATAGTATTAAGCTGTATATCATGTAATTAAAAAACATGCAAAGTAGACAATTAGCAGGTAATAATATTTTCTATAAAGTCATTCTGATCTTTCATCCTTTTAGATAAACTACAGCCCTTAGAGGCTGTTAACCATTCCTTATGTCAACTGTTCTCCATGTAAATCATCTCACCTTTAAAAAAACAAAAATTGCAGTCTCAGACCCTGAATTTTTCTTAAAATAAATCCATAGCTGATAAGGAAGGAGAAAGGAAAAAAAAGAAAAGGAAAAAACACGCAGAAATCAACTATTGCTTACTCAGATGAAGAGTCCCCCTGCTTCCAAAAACAAAGCTGAGAAGCAAAGCTAGTTTGAATTCCTGCAGTGAATCCCATTAAAGCTAAAATCTGAAGTCCATACATTCTAAAGAAGATAAAGGTCCAGGCTTCCCTTAGCCAGCTATTAATGTGAACAAGCTTCTGAAGTGAGAGGTTATGCAATCATTAAAATAAAACAGTGAAGACCTCCCAGCAAGATCTAAAGCAGTGCCATATGGTAAGTAACGGGCTGTGGGTTTTTTTGTATTATTATTTCCAAGAACACTTAGAAGCATTTGTTCAGCTCTTAATGGAATTTATGATAGCTTTTGTCCTCCTCAGGAATCACTGCTTATTTCATCTATTGGAAAGGCAACTGCTGCGAGAACATTATGTACTACAGTCTTAATAATTTCAGAAGAGGAGAAAAACATTTTTCAAAAATTAGGTACTTCCTTAGTCTCAGGCATACCCAACAAAGCACGACAAAAATTTGCCATGCTAGAGAAGTATCACTCCTTACTCTTTTCACCTGCAGTGCAACAGCAGTGACACTTAGAAATCACAAGAAAGAATCCCAATTCAGGTGACTTTTGCAAGGCAAGTAAGAGAAACCACAATTACCAACCACCACTTGCAGTTAACATACATCTTAGAAACATCAACATCACAGGCCCAAATTAGCACCATATTAGAGAGATCACAGAATCACATAACAGTAAAGTATCATTTGCTTATATATCATGATCTTCCAAAACCAATATACAACCAAAGAAGACATTTTAAAAAAATCAGAATTATACAGAAAAATAAAAGCATGCTCAGAATGCAGAAGTTTGCTTCAAATTTTAAGAAAAACATAGCTTTTGTTTAAATTCTTTTTTAAAAAAGAATATAGCTGATACAGCAGATCTAACTTGCATATTGCATTGATCTACAGCCTAGCCCTATAAAAATTATTTACAGAAAACATAGCTGGGACAGACGTCACAGATGTTTTCCTCCTACACCTCAGTCACCTTATTAAAATGAAATCTCAGTGCAAAATTCAAACCTAGTGTAATAAGCATAGCTAATTTTTTTCTTAAGAAAACTAATTAATCTCAAAGGTCTGTCAAAGCATAGAGGTGTACCAAAGCCTACAGAGGGTTAGGAAAAGCATGAAGCTTTGAGCTTGCCTATACTGCATACTCTCCATATACCAAAGTCGATTAGGAAAAAAAAAAGGAATTAAAGCCTAACAAGGAAAAAACCTTACACTCAAGAAAATAGAAGTTAAATTAGTATTGCATGTCTTCTATTTTTTTACTTTTCTTTTTTTAAAAAAAAAAGCTGTGTAATCTCAATATTGCTGTATTTAATTGTACAATAATTCCCACCTGATTAGTAATGCAGTTAAAAATACAACCTCCCTCCAAATTAAGGCAGAAACACTGTTAAAATACCAAACTTCCCTGCAGGGCAATTTGCCAGAAAACAGATCCAAATGTTTGGATTTCTTCCCAACTGCGTGAGTGCCTAACCCCAGAGGAAGAGCCCGCTGCCCGTGTTTCCCTCGCAGGATGGCGGAGCGCCGGCACACACACACACACAGCAGGTGGAACGCGCTGGGCAGCACCCCCACCCACCTCCACACCCTGAGTGCCGCTGGAAATGGAGACAACAGGACAGACTGTGGGTGGCTTCAGGCCCTTGAGGGCTGTAACTGGCCTGGCTTGTCTTTGGCAGCTTGCCTTGCCAAGTCATTTGAAACGTTGGTGTTTATGGCCTGAACGGAGCTGACGGCTCCCCAAGGTGCAGAGCCACAGCTCTTCACTTCCCCACTGTGCCCCAGGCAGGACCCTGCTGCTGAGAGATCACCAGGTGTGCAGTGAGTGCCTGCCCACGACCACACATCTCCTGGGAGATGAGAATTCTGCACGTGACAAACAGGAGTCCGAAGCGCAGTGCCGGCCCTTCCAGCCAGGCTGGGCAGGATCCACGCCTGGTGGGCAGCCCCCAGGCTGCTCGCTCCTGCCACCTGCTCACATCTGTGCCCCACACACAACCTCCACAATCTCTCTGAACCCATTTACAAGCCACCTGCTAGAAAATTGTCCTCAGCTCCCTTTATTTTACAAACTGGAAAGTAATGGAGTGGTTTCTTGGTGTCACAGCTCTCACAGGTTCTGCTGGTTTATGGCACACCTGGCAGACATAATGCACCAACACGAAGCACAGGCTGTCACGAGCTATAGTACAGACAAGCCTTACTACGGCTAAATTATGTCCCAAATGCTGTACGACAGACAACTTCCCATCTATTATCATCAGAGCAGCAACAAACAGGAGAGAAAAAGAGCAGAACACAGCCAGCTCCTCTGGAAGAGTGGAGAAAAACAGTGGTTGAATAAAAGGGCTGGATAGAGAAGACTACTGATTGGGTTTCAAACTTATTATTGATTATTTATTGAATAAAAGACTATAAATAAAAATGTAATTTACCATTCTGGCAATCATTAAGTCTACCTGTCAGAGCAGTATGTGAGAAAGCACAGAGCCCAAGAACCACTAACAGCAGTATTTTGATGATCAGTAAATTCTTAAGAAAAAAAATGTAGGTGAAAATTGCACAGATACATTATTACATAGTGGATGCAATATAATGTATTATCAAAGTCATAATAAAACCTAATAGTTGGAAGCAGTGATAAATACATTTAGATAAAACTTACATTTAACTGTGAGGATCATTAATCTTCAACAATTTATTTACTGTGGTGATTCTTTTAAGTGTTTGTACGGGGTTTGTATGGCCGGGTTTTGGTAGCGGGGGGGCTACAGAGGTAGGTTCTGTGAGAAGCTGCTAGAAGCTTCCGCCATGTCCAACAGAGCAAATCCCAGTCAGCTCCAAGATGGATGTGCCACCAGAGAAGGCCACAGGGATGCAGAGATCCACCTGCAGCCCATGGAGGAGACCCGTGCCAGTGCAGGTGGATGCCTGAGAAGAGGCTGTGACCACGTGGGAGGCCTGTACTGGAACAGGCTCCTGGCAGGGACCTGTAGAACCATGGAGAGCACAGCCCACACTGGAGCAGGTTTCCTGGCTGGACTTGGGACCCCATGGGGGACCCACGCTGGAGCAGCCTGTCCTTGCAGGACTGCACCCTGTGGAAGAGTGCCCCATGTTGCAGCAGTTTGTGGAGAACTGTTGCCCATGAGATGGACTCATGTTGGAGAAGTTCATGGGGAACTGTCTCCTCTGGGAGGGAACCCACGCTGGAACAGGGAAAGGGCTCCTCTCCCTGAGCAGCCTGAGAAACGTGTGATGAACGGACCATAGCCCCCATTTCCATCTGCCTGTGCTGCTGGGGGAGGCAGCAGAGCTGGGAAGGAGGGAAGGGTGGGGGGAAGGTGTTCTTAAGGTCTGTTTTTACTTCTCATTACCCTGCTATGATTTTGTTAGTAATAAATTCAATTAATATCTCTAATTCTAGCCTGTTTTGCCCATGATGGTATTTAGTGATTGATCTCTCTCTGTCCTTATATTAACCAACGAACTCTTTGTTATATTTTTCTCTCCCCAGTCCAGCTGCAGAGGGGAGTGATAGAGAGCCTTTGGTGAGTGTCTGGCATCCAGCCAGGGTCAACTCACTATAGTCTTCAAATTGAAGTTGAATGTCTCTATACTTTAAGAATAAACACTTCCATCAGTTTCAGCTGGCTACAAGAACAAAAAAAAAAGGAATAGATGAGGATACATGCTTGGATTTGCACAGTACCAAAATAAATCATTTTACCTGAGCAAGATAAAATTCTCTGGACTCACCTGAAAACATTGTTTCCACAAAATCTTTCTCCATCCAATAGTGTGAATTTAGAAGTACTTTCCTGTATTATAATTATAACTGTACATTGGAGAAGTGTACCTGGGGACAACACAGATTTTTTTTTTTACCTCTCAGATGATGGGGAGAATTCCTACAGTCGCAAAACATCTGAACCTGCCACATGAAATGCGATGCCTGAAGGAAAAGTGCCTCAAAATACCTGAACCATTTGCATAGCAATGGTGAATCACTGAAGCACTTGAATCCATCTCCATGTCAAATCCCTCAGAGGAAAGACTAAGCAGCAGTGGCTTCAAGATTTTAGAAATACAACAGCAAGACAGCAATGAGACATTTTTAGTTTCCTTCCCATGCACTTGCCACTGACCTATTTCACTGTGCCACATGGGTTCAAAACCTTATTTCTTAAGGCAGGAATTTAGCAACTAATTTTTTAAAAAAAGATACTTCAAGTAATGGATATAAACAATCCTTTGTACTATAAATTCAAATTGACGTTTTGTTTTATTTTATTTGGAGAAACAGGGCACATGCCTCAGTGCCAATAAAGCGGCATAGCCACTGACTTCCATGACACAAGTAACAGCCTGTTTAATCATCCAATATTTATCTGCAGGCTCTCTGAAAACTTTTGCAAATGTACTAGTAGCACGGTTCTGTCTCAGTTAAAGGCCGAAAGAGTAGGCGTGGGTGGTAAATTCTTCTTGGTAAATTCTTTTTCTTCTTGGTAAATTAACATCAATCTAATCTCCGTTGAACATAACACTCCTTAAGAGCCTGTGCCTGCTCAGACTGCTACAAATAGCAAAAATTTCACTTAAGCCATACAGGCTCAGAAAATCTTGCATCTTAACTTAAAATAATGAAAAAGATTGTAAATACGAACAAAGTCATGGCAAAGAAATGAAATTGCAATGGAATTGCCTTTAGCTAGAACATAATGGAACAACTGAGCAACTCCAGCAATTCTCTATTTAGCTACATCTTCAGTGTAACAACACCTATTCTGATACTATTAAGAGAAACAAGACACTGAATATTGATGCTGAGGATAAAAATACCTTTCATTAACCTAGTCCATTACTGTAACATATGTGCAGATGTTCTACAAATCAAGGCACTATACAAATTCAGGCTATTCACAATAGAACACACTTTATGAATACTCTCTAAGCCTGTTCTTATTTTACAGTCTTTGTACAGTGATATCTTCCTCTTTCCCAAGCCTCAAAAACATTAGCTTCAGAATAATATGTAAAGAACAGGCTAGACTGCAAAGGTTGTAGGGGAAAAGCATTCTCTAACAGTAAGAAAAGTGGCAGTGTACTTTACCTTCGCACATTTTCCAAACTGCCAACTCCCAGACTAACAAATCCTTTAAGATCTGAGCTCCATATCTTTGGGGGGGCGGGGGAAGAATTATATGATGGCTTTTAATAAACATTAAAAATGTAAGCTAATTTAGAACTAAGTTCTCTTTAAAAGTTTCCAAAACCTGTTTTTTATATCCAGAGCCAAGGAGAAAGGAAAGCTGGAGAACTGCAGACAGCATTTTGATTTCTTACACACTACCATGCACATTAGCGATTGTAAGGCACAAGACTCCCCAGCACATTGCAGCTACACACCCAAACCAAATCTCTCCTGCTGTTCTAGAAGACAGATTTCTGAATGCTCCAAAAATATTCTGAAGCCAACACTTAAAATAAACATCCACCACAAGCAAAAGGAATTGCTATATTGATGTGGTTCCTTTCATCCTGATTTGAAACCATGCTGAGATCCAACGATAACAAGAAATACAGAAGGCAGAGTTTGTCACTGCTCTCTGCTGCAATTTTGACATCTGTTTCACAGCTCTTGGAAAGCCTATTTCCATTCATCTATGAGAAAGGACAGGAGATAAAATTCCCAGGCTGCAGTGGGCATTAGGAGACTTTTCTAGGTGACTGTACATTAAGAAAGAACTGTAACAGCCAAATTACGTTACTGTGAATAGACGGAAGATGCTGTAATTCTATTCCTTCTTCTGTCTTAATGGAATTATTTATGTTGCAATCTTGAGGGCAGACCATTTACCAAAGACATTGCCAGCCACCTGCCTGACACACAAAAAGAGCAGACTAAGAACAGAAGGTGACATCCTGGTCCCATTCAGCAGAAGCTGATCTGCGCTTTCCTGACTTAGCCTCGAAATTATCATTTTTAACAGTTTACACATATTGCTCCTGCTGCACACTAACATTTAAGAAAATTTCACCAAACAACCCAGAGATTTGTTATCAAATATAGGTAAAGTAAGGGAAATGAAATGAAAGCCTCATCACAGAGAGAGTTTTAACTTGCTTAAAAGCTTAGCTTTTGTAGTATTTATGCCTTTTAAAAATAAGACCAAAAATCTGTTTGCCAGTCAATATTATTAAAACATAAACATAACAAGTTCCTTCAAAGTTGAACACTTCCCTAAGATTAGTATCCTAAATCAAAGACAGATAGAATGCTGGTCATACACAATTTCCACAGAAATTATGTACACTCAGCACACACATTAAGAACTGGGTTCCTTTTATTTAAGAGATTAATTTCAGGCACCTGGCCTTGAAAGCATGAATCTCTGTTTTTATTAAAAAATACCAAACTGGCTTCCCCTATACACAAGCAAAACCGATACTAAGAGTAAATACAGGATCTGACAACAACAGAAGCTGCAGAGAAGAACGAATGAAACCAGGAAAAGATGGGAGATTGCTGGAAAAAACTAAATCAAACCATTCATCATATAGGTGTAACATGTTTTCTACTTTCTTGTAGGATACTAACACTCTGTATTCGCCATATTTGCCATTGAGGAATAAAAAGAAAGATGTCATTAAGGAGCATCTACCCTCTGATGTAACCTCGAATTACTAACCCCAAATACTAAGTTTACAGAAGTAAATGTTAGAAAAGCACCTTCAAGCTTGAAGAACAGTTTGTGATACTAAAGTATATTAGTAATCAGTTTGTAACCCCAAATACAGAAATACAGTGGCTCAGTCACTTGAAAGAGAAAAATAACTGGAACTAGCTGCTCTAAATTAACCTAGTAATCAAAAAACACAATGTTATTGATCCATATGGTGGGAGCTGTGTGGGTTGAAAGATATTTGAGAGCTTACTTTGAAGTCTATAATAAAATAAGCATGGTCTCAGCCCAAGTCAAAAGCCCAAGTCCACACACCACAAAAACTCATCTCATTTAAGCTGGACCAGCTGACTTCCCAGCAGGACATGTGAGAAGAAACCGTGTTTCTCTGGACGAGATTGGCAGTAGGAAAATCAAAGTATTGGCAACTTCAGAGCACAGCTAAAGGCTGGAGAGGGCTCCGTCTGTGCTGGTTTAAGGAACAGAGAACAACCACCCCATTGCCTGCAGGATGTTCATTATCTAGCGTCATAATTAACGCCATTTCAGTTAAACTGCATATGGGAAAGCAGCAGGAATTAAGAGTAAATACCAAAACTCCTGTCACATGGAAAATTATTTTCAACCAGCATCAATACTTGTCATTATCTCTGTGACTGTATTTACTGGGCTTTGACTCCCTCTTAACAGTCTTTCATTCAATATCAGACAGATGATAAACAACAAGACTTCAAATTTGTTCCGTTTTCTCACTGAAGATGGGGCAAGAGACATTGATGTTTCCATGGATTTATAGAAATCTTTACTTTTCAGACAGGATTTAAACATAATCCTACAAAATACTTCCCATTTGAGGGGAACAGGAAAAGGTTTGGGGAATCACATATCTCTTAATTTGCAAACTCCTTTTTATGCAGTAAAATCCTCAGAGCACATTTCCGTAAGTATGAAGGAAACCAAGATAATAGTCCAGTTTACCACATACTTTGTGGTTTAACCACAAAAAATAAAATGTAGTTGGCTCATGGGAGAATGTCTGTATGCAGTGGGGCCATGCTTGAACAAAAACTAGTCCTAAGACTGCTTTAGCTATGACCAAGAAGAAACAGAAGACTCTGTTTAATGTATTACACAGTACATTCAGCATTCTACTTCTGATGTTGTGTGACAGAGGTTGACTAGCTGGCATCCACTGAAATATATATGTATGTTGAATTATGTTACATACAGGCCTTGAGCTACAGGCATACCTCACTGCTTACCAGTAAAATACATCCTTATAGATGATGTAAGGTTAAGTCCTTCACTTCCACCTCCTAGTACAAATGTATTCCTCCTTTGTTTTCAACTTTACCATACAAGAAAATGGTAAATCTTAGTTCATTCATTTCTATTCCTCCATTCTGTCAAGTTACCCTGACAAAGAAGGAAAAAGTTCTTGATCTATCATCAACGAGTTCAACCAGAGAACTAAATGATACTAGACAAAAAATGCAAGCGATGTTTTATTTTTGTCTTTTTCCTCCAACATCACACTATGGCTGAAATTGTATACAGAAAACAGAGGAGAGAACAAACTCAAAAAAACTTGCAATTAAAAGAGAGCCAGGGCCAAATCAACACTTGGTTTATTCGAGCCAAAAGAAAAACAAACTTCAATACAAGGAAGAGCAAACACTGGGAAGGGTGATCATTTGCAGGCAATAAAGGTCAGACATCGGAACAAATTTGCTGGAGCAAGGGAGCTCTGCAGACAAACACTTCTTCAGCAATCATCTTCTCTCTTACAAGACACGTTCCCCTATGAACACACAATTAATTGACAACCTTCCACGTGTCTGTAACTTGCCACTGGCCACCCATATATCCTTACGATATTACCAAAAGTTAGCCCATAATAGAAGCCTCCAAGGTTTGCATCAGCACTGAGCACATCCCTAAGAAAAAAGGAGAAGAATATAGCTTGCTCAGGCCATGGGTCCACATTGGATCAGCCAGGCACAGACATGACGGTTTTCTTTCCCATCACAAAGTTCTCAGCCAAGGAGAAGCATGACCGGTGAGTTAAAATATACCAGTATTGTCCCTTTAGCATTGAAATTAATAATATTACTTACAAACCCTGATAGCAAAAATGAAGCTAAAATGCACCAAATTTGAAAGAGGGGTTGTTTGAGGACAGGGAGAGAAGGAGGAAGCCTATTCAAAGTCATCTGGTAAAATACTAAACTAATTTACAGAAAGAAGACAGGCATTTCTGCAAATAGAAAATAAGTTAAAATTATTCTTCCCCAGACATAAAAACATGTAGAAAACATAAATTCAACAAAAAGGCTGGATTTGGATCACTTTCCTCCCGTCCTATGGGAAACAGTTCCTAGCTTCAAATTGCTCATTCTTAAAAATTGCAACAACCTTGTCAAATTTAAAGAATAAGCTAGACAGAGTCCTCCACCAGATGACTCTTGAAGTCCAACTGCAGAGCACTCCTGTTTTCAGAAGACAGAACGACTGGGAAAAAATTACTTAAATGAAAAAACTACAACATACGTGCGATTCAGAATTAGAATTTAAAGGTAATTCCAGTGCACTGGTTATGTTTCAATGCAACAGCAAAAGAATCAGGGCAATTTTTTACTTCAGCAACTTTTTAATCAGAGGGAGAAAAAATGGAAAAAGAACTCTTGTCAACTGAATTAGTTCAGAAAATACGGAATGTTCTTAATTTTCAGTAAAACTCAGTGAGTAAATAATTATTCTAGTGCAATGCAATTTGATTTGAAGTGTCAGGTATGTAACAAAATCTCCATTTCAAATCACTGAGGACGCACAAAGTATTTCCTATTTCTCTACACATGTGTGGTACAACGTTCTTATATACAGGAACACCCGACCTGAGAAACTCGAGAGCACTCACAATTCATGTGCCCTTAATCACCACCTAATTTAAACAGGCTGAAATCTGGCAGGGACTTTGCAAGTCCTCAGAAAAGAGTACAGCCAAAAGCAACCCAAAAGTTAAAACAACCTGTCCCATCAGGCCTGATGTAACTGGACAGGTACATGTTATGCACCTCATATATCAACGCATCAATGTCCAAGAAGAATATAAAAATAAGTTAAACCCCTCAAATCGGAAGATAAATTTGAGGGAAGGTAAAAGCCATGTTAAATTCATTACTATCACGTAAAGCAATACATTACACTCGTGCAAAACACTTTTTTACCATTTGTTCAGTACTCTCCCATGCTTATTTGAACATATTTGCACAAAGCTGAAAAACAAATTGTTACAGAGCTCCAGCATTTCCATTTAGTGTCAGCTACACTCAGGTCTATTTTGCAGCAGTCTCTGCCATAACAAGAATTACTTCAAAAAAACTTCTCTCCTAATAGTCAGTTCTCTGATGGCAGTTTTCAGCCCTCTCAGTCTGCAACATACCATAATATATGCAAACCATTAAAAATTTTATTGATGTTGAAACTGAAACGCTAACGGGGTCCTGTTCCTGAAATATTTCAGAACTAAACAAATATGTATGAAACAAGATAACCCCACAAGTCAGACTGGAGATTACAGGAACCCTGAACTCAGCTGGCTCCTTATGTTTAACAGTATTGGTTATTCTGGGTAAAAAAACTGCAGGTGTTAGATAGCTTTGGGGAAGGCTTCTGAAAATATTTCTAACGCATGGAAGACAAAAATATATAAAGAAATGCAAAACAAATCTCCTCTTTAGAAAAGGCATATGCTCCTGCTTAATCAGAGGCCAGGTACATACTAAGGTTTTGGAATCCTCCTGTTTTCACAACTCCCACAACAAAAAAAAAAACAACCAAAAAAAAAAAACCCAAACAAACAAACAAGGTTTAAGAGACACAAACCCAATACAATGTTTTAAGAATTTTTAACACATTGGTTATTATATCTGCTGCATATTTTAATGGTTAGTATCTATTTCTGCCTCTAGACAAGACACTGCAATTCCTTGCTATCTGAAAGCTGTATGTCTGTTTCAAACAATTTATTCACCCTCTGGTTGTCAAAACTGTTGTTTTACAAAATTAAATATAGCCTCTATAAAATATAGCCTCTAATAGTTATCCATTCACCTTTCTGAAGGGACATAACTGGGTTAGGATTTGTTTCTCCTTTACAGGAACTTTAGAACCTACACAATTCCCTCACAATAAAGACTCAGATATGGGAAATCCTGAAGTTGGAGCTGCATAGTATCCCTATTTCAAGTTCATCCCCAACTGATTCCCAGAGGGAAGAAGCAATAACTCAATTCCTGGTGGTAAAAAACCCAGCCTAATTGCTGTTTTCCCGCAACAGTGACACGGTGACTTCGCAGACAAAACATAAAGGAGCTTTCAACCGCAAAGTAAGGAAATGCTATCCAATTTCTCTCTTAGAGCATGCCAGAATCCCCATGCCATTATGCCGAGATCTCAAGGCCAGCACCGATCATTAATATTTCTAGAGACTGAAAGACCCTTAAATTAAATCTCCAAGAAGCAGGACTAACACAGAGGATGCAAATTTGCTGCGTTTCTACTGTACTGGCTTTGGGACAGGGAATTCTTCATGGAGCAGGAGACTTCAAGCCCACTGTCTCATTCCTATCATAAAATTCTGGAAACAAATACACAACTTGCAAGCACTCTCCAAAGGTAAAACCAAAACATGCTGTACATTTTATGTCCCACAGTACCACTGCTTGATAAACAGCAGAGTCATTTCACAAATGTTATAAAATTTGAAGTCCTTCACACATTTCTAAAGTCCTGTATTTATATGGCAGCTTTGTACCAACTGCACAAGAAACGTTGTTTTAAAATTATGCTATGTTTTGTATCGGTTACCTATTGGTTAAGTGTGTCACAGAAATAAACTGACTGACACAGTCTTTTCAGAATACAAACAAAATATGATTATACCAGAAATTTTGCCTACTACAGCCACATTATGGCAGACAGAGATAAAACTCATGGGGCTCCAGCCTGCCACAGCCTCAGATGATATCAGCGCTCAACTTCAGAGCACACATGAGTGGCTTTGAAAGGAGACACTGTGATGTGAGCCGGCAGATTAGAAAGGAAAATTCAAGCCCTTAAAAGAGATTGCATGGTTGAAATAAATGAGCACAGGTGTCACAGGTTTAGCTGGAATTAGCATCAGAATCTGGGACTTTCGAGAATTCAGAATGTTTAAAATCTGTAAATAAATTAAATTAAATTCAGTGAAGGAAAACAATCTGTTAAAAAAAGAACCTCATCACCTGGCAGTTATGTTTCTCCACTGAAGAAGCAAAGATTAGAGCTAGACAAAACACACAAAGACACTCCATTTCAAGGGATCAATGTGCCCACAGAGACCAGGGTTAACCCTAAAGCTTTTTTGCTCTCAGCAGACTGCAATTCTGTTCTGACTTCAGTTTAGCTAGAAAAGGAAAAACCTCTGCATTACAGCATCCAGCAACAGGCTAAAGCAACTCTAAAAAGAGAAGCTCTGCTTCTTTGTGATGAAAAAAGCAGTTTCCAGCAATTTTGTTACACCAATACAAAATTAGTATTTTAAACGTTTAAATGCTAAGGCATACAGATGTGATTTGGTGTTTCCCTAAAAATAACACATCTCAAATTCCCTGGGGAAAAAAAAGCCCTTCAATTATATGCTTGAAGCCTACTGAATCATTTGCTTTCTTCAAAGGGGACAAGAAAATAACCCAGTCAAATCTTTCACACACTTAAATCCTCTAACAGAGGTTTTAAAGATTGGGTTCCTGCATCTTGATTTCACAGTGCTGTCCCAGCAAGTTACTTAAACTGAACAATAAGCACAGCAGGTCCTCTCTGACTTCTGCACACAATCCAGACTGGCATTGTTCTTATTGGCAATCTAAGCTGTACTCCTTCCGGGGAGATTTTGGGAATATAATTATATTATTTTTAGAAGTTTTAGTTTCAGATAACTAATCACATCACATTTATGGTAAAGAAAAACAGCAGATGCACATTTGTGAAAAAAAGTTAATTTGCATTATTAGGCATCAATTCCTAAATCAGAATTACAATAAAATATGTATTTCTTGGTTTGGATCAGTTCAAGAAACATTAAAACATTAATTAAAAATTGTTCATGTCACTTCCTAGCACATTTACATTTCAAGGTGATGCATCTATTTTCTAAATATTCATCCATGCTAACTTTCTATATCAACCACTCAATAAGCAGTAGTAATACAGAAACAGAGAGAGAGGGACAGAGACACTGTATCTGCTTAGAATCCCTACAACAGTGTTTTTGGCCTTTTGCTGCATTTGCATGTATCCTTTAGTCTTCAGTATCCTGCAGGATATAAATGATCAAAACTCCCAAACCATTCTCCATTATTTTAAGAATATACACATTCATACACAAGCAGGAATATGTAGGGATTGCCATTGTTACTAGAAAGATTATGCAATTGTTTTTGAAGGGTAAGAATGAGCACAGCATCACATAGTGAAATTACCCTATGCAAAAGGGCATTTTTCACACAGCAATAGAGAAAAGAGAAACAGAAAACAGAAGATACATAATCAGTTCTTTAGTAGTCTATAGGGCTTTCTACATAGCAGTCAGAAAGAGGTAAGGCAGTCCAGCTGAAACAGAAAACAAGCAATGTTCATGAGTAACAGAGCATCTTCTTTTAAACATGAAAATCTGTGATGAATACATCAATTATATTTCAAGGGCAATACAATTAAAACTGGAATTACACACTAATAGTCAAAGAGCTAACTTAATGTTATCAAAATGACAGAAGAGCAGCCTCACAAAGAAAATGCTTATATAGCTTTGTTAGCAGATACAGCTGAAAGGATAAACACAAACCAGAATTAACAATATTAACACCTGCTTGCAATTAATTTCTTTAATTAGAGCAACATTCTTCCACTCCCTAACAACAAAGTTAAAACAGAAGAAAGAACTAAGAGTCTTGCCAAAGCAAAGACTTTAATTTTGTTAAATGGAAAAGCTTTCTGCTGCCTTTCCATCTCCCTCACTGGAATTTCAGTGTCTATCACTGAACAATTTCTAGTTAAAAAAACAATAACAGGACTACTGCCAATAGTGGACTCTGACTGTTCATCCAGCAATTAAATATAGCCACCTCCAGGCAGAAACACAACATGTGCTGCTGTACCTTGTCCCCAACACAGCTGCCACTGCTGCACACATCTAATGAATGCAAGATAGAGAATGCACCCTGGAGAACAGCACTGGGCAGGGACACTCTGCTAAAATGCCCATTTTCCATATAATACCCCATGTCACACTGTACACCTGCACTGGAGGTACTCATCAGCTGGCTCTCTCTTATCTTTAGATACAAGAAATGGCAAAAAGCCAAATGGTTGTTTATTACATGTATAAAAAACATTTACATTTAGGAAACCAACAGAAGCGAACATCTGAGACATCAGTGAAGTCACAGGCAGTGACTAGAAACAGATAGCAGCAAGCAATAACACAGAGATCACAGAATAACATTACCTTCTGTCTATTTACTTTTACATCCAGACTTCTCAAGGTAGCATCAGACAATGTAGAGACTTTCTTGCAATTTCAGTAATGACTGAAGCAGCTTCAAAATGATGACAGAAGAAACATTAAAAATGGACAAGATTTCAAACCTCAGAAACTGAACTGAGTAGGGGGCAGTTTTGAAAATACCGATAGGGTGTAATATTTCATAGGTTTTATCTGATGAGTTCCTCATTAGGCTTCAAATCAAGATATGCAAACAGACATACAAAAATTAGATCTTTTCTATTCAACTAAATCAAAACTGCTGAGGTAAAAGTATTTCCTCAATCAGTGTTCTGGATAGGCTTTAGATAAATCCATAAAAATTATGGTGTAGAATGTCACCTGTTGACTATCATAAAACTGAATATTCTGAACACTCATCTTCTCTGAAACACAGTATTTCAAAAGTTTTTTCTATTCACTGGAAATTAAGGGGAACCAAAACAGTAACACCACAAATGCATGAGCACTTGACTGTGGTTTCAAATTGCAATATTGCTTCCTCCTTGAATATCTGTCTTGTGAAAAAGTGCAGTACGGAATTCGGTGGGGGAGACAGGAGGATGACAGAATCTTTTTCCTCTTAATCTATTTAAGGCATCATCAGACTTGATATACACAACTTGCTGTAGTCCTCGACTTTAGTTTAACCTCTGACATTTACTTGCCTTTCAAGTATATAAATCTTGCAATTACTAAAGATGCCTATATAATCAAGTGCAGTATATTCTGGAAGACACCTTTTCTAGAAGAAAACACTTCCTTTTATCCGGTAGCGATGTATCTCCCAATATAAACCCAGTTTTCTTTTCAGTGTATGCTAACAGTGCTCTCCAATACACAAAGCAGCAAAACTGTAACTGTTAACAGAAGTTTCATGTTTCCAGTTTCTTTACTCCTTCACACCCTGCTTAAGCAAGAAAACCCAGACTGTGAAGCACAGCTGATCACTCCACTGCATTTCTACCGAAGTGTAATTATAGGACATGCAATACTCAAATCACCCCCGGCATTCTGTGCAAAAGAGTTGAGACCTAAAGAAACCATCAGGCTGTCTATAGCTCCTTCAGAAATCAGGAGGCCAGGGCTGAAATACACTGAGTTTTGGAAAGCCTATCCTATTTCCATAGCTGACTGAGAAAGATGGCCCCTTGCTCCTCCCTGTAAGTTCAAATCAAACATCAGCCTGTATGGGCATGCAACTGTGCAGCACAAGCACTAAAATCATATTTCACTCTGAAAATTCAACTTGATTTGGATGTCCTTATAGAACATATAATTTCTTTTTTTAAGAACAAAAATTTAGTAAACAAAAAATAATCAGTATGTTTTAGCATTCTAGTCAACTCTGAAAACTTGTCACTGTGTGCTCACAGATCATCAATGTAGCCTAGGCCTTATAAAATTAAAGTGTCAAAGATGTAAGGATGT
Organism: Cnemophilus loriae; assembly: GCA_013397755.1. Taxonomy (NCBI): domain Eukaryota; kingdom Metazoa; phylum Chordata; class Aves; order Passeriformes; family Corvidae; genus Cnemophilus; species Cnemophilus loriae. The sequence goes on from VZTF01001314.1 coordinate 2,129,935, forward strand.
CTGCTGCTCACATAACAGCACAGTTCTGTAGGACTCCAGCACATGCCCTTCTGCCTGGGAAATACAGGCACTCCAAAACAATCCCACAGACAAACTTACTTTCCTGTACCAGAGGCAATCCAAATCTAATACAGAGGTTTATAAACAAGGAATGATTTTTTTCTTTTTAAGGCTAGTACTATCTTCCCTTTAAAAAAAGCCACATCCAAAGACAGTTCTAAGTCTTACCTCTGTCTTTTACATGTTTACAGGTATTATCCAGTTCTGTAAAGCTCTTCTAATACAGCACAGTGCAGATGTTCCTATGCACTTTCTCTGAGCAGCTGCTGCTGTCAGACATCATCTTGACCAACTGTGGGATTTCTCAAATTCCCTACTACATGCTAATACAACACTTGAAGACAAGTATGTAAGGCATGTTTTGGAAGGAAGTGAAATTTAGGGAAGGCTTATTCTGCATTTCTTTTTTAACTTTACCAAGTAATCAAGTGGTTTGGCTTTCTAGACGTCAGTCTCATTTAGTGAGTATCTTATCATAATATACACATAGCAAATACTCATCAGAAAATGACAGAGGCAGGAATAGGCCCTTAGCCTGAAGGAAGGGAGGGAAACAGAAGACCAGTTGGTCGGCTACCTTTCAAATACACTTTCACAGAGGAAATATTTGAGACAGTAAAAAATCTGTCCTTTGCTAAAACCCTGGCGGCTGAAAAGGTAGAAAGGATTTTTTCCACAGCTCAAGGTTGTAACTTTTATCAAAACAGCTATAAATTAAACTCCAAGTAGAGACACTGCTGAACTTCACTCTAGAAGAAAACAGCAAGTCAAATGTATAATTTAATGCCAACTTAATCTTCAAAGGAAGACCAAAGCTGCTGATCTCATCTTGGATACATCCCAGCCTAGTGAGCCCATCACATGCCGTTCACCTTGCAAGTCCCGTAAGGCACTACTCAGCGTATGTCTTTCACATCTTAACAGTCAGCACAGAAGAAGGTATTTCCAGCCAGGACTGGTGAGAATGAAAAACTCCTATGTGAGCCAGGAACTAAGGACCAAACCCCAAAAGGATACCTTGGTTTTGACTGCAAACAGGAAGGCTATTTTTCATCTTTTTTTCCCTCTCTTTTTCTTTTTTTTCTTTTTGAGAACAAACAATAGAAGTCAAGAAGAGCTATTGTACAGTGTACAGATGCATAAAAGAATTAGCAAAGTAAGTCTTTGGATGTTATCAGTTCTACTTAATTTACATGTTCCTGGCAGGGCTGTTATCAGCTGTATTTAATTCACATGTTCCTGGCAGGAATCTATGTCCCAAGAGCTTCTACATTCACACAGAACCCTGAATTTTCTTTACCAAAACATTTTAGTTGTGGGAGGTTTCATGTAAATGTACATAAATATATGTACACATATGTACATGTACACAAAAAAAAAAAAAAAACAGGAAAAAAAACCCCAAATAACCCCATAACGAAAACAAAATCTATTCCAAATCTTATAGCTTTATTTTATTATCAAGGAAGGAATTTTACTACAGGAACTAGACTAACTTTTTCTTTGGTCTAAACTGGCAGAAAACTTCTCCATTTCTTTTCTTATACGTTTCTGAAAAATTCCGCGCCCTGAAGGAATCGCCAAACCTCGGATCTAACTTCAAGAGCTGCCTTGATACATCACCTTGGAAAATAAAGAGATAAATTTTCTTAAATGTGATTCTACTAAACTCCCTGAGAAGGGTATTGGATTAAGCAAATTAGGGATGCTGCAACTTCTACTACAGTCTGCAGTACCAGTGAATAAAACAATTATTTCCCCACCCACTCTAAGTCTTCTAACATGTTTTAAGGGCTTTTAATTCTGTCACAAATATTACTTGCTGACATGGAGATTGCTTTGCTTGAAAGATGCCAATTGATATTTTTAATTCTAGCTTGCGGCATCTAGATACTGTCTTTAAAAAATAAAAATCTTTAATATCAGGGAAATAAAAGAATTTCCATTAAGGAGAAGAGAACATATATTAACTTAAAAATAAATTCTGTTCCCAAGACTCAGGCACAGTATTTGCAAATTATTTAATATTCAAATAGTTTTCAGCTTTCTTCGTTCATATCACTAATCTTTTTTTTTTAATTTCATATTTCTGATAAATAGAGAGCCAAGGACATTTCTTACTGCTGTCTGGGCTTGAAAACACATAAGTTACCCATTATTAATATATTATACTAATAAGCACAAGCATGAACACAAAGTGTTGTTCATCATAACAACCTTCATTTGCAAGTAATTTCTGATTCTCCATTGTTTACTAGGTCAATGTATCACCATGGAGTTCACAACGATCCCTTTTAATCAAAGAAATGAAGCTAATGGAAATAATTAATGCTAACTACCAATGTACTAGCTGTATTTAAAACACAAAGGCATGTGCCTGGACATAGCTGTTATATATTATCAGAAGGAAACTGTGACTTTTTCCTCCCATCTATTTTAAATTCCATCAAGAAAATACACTCACCCCAACTTTAGTTACGGCACCAAAAATTGCTATCATGACTGAGTCCTGGATAACAACTTCAGCTTGCTAGGATAAGAAAGCTTACTTGTGGCAAAATGATAAACCCTGACAAAAAGGGATAAACAGAAGACAAAAGGAAGAGAAGGATACAAGAAAAATACAGAGTGTGAAAGAAGACCACCAGACCCAAATAGCAAGATAGACAGGTAATGCCACTTAGCAGTGGCACAAAACTGTTCTTTTTGAACCAAGTCTTGGGTTTCTCTCCAAACAATAAGTAAATATTGTCAAATCTTACTTGAAAGATGCCACAGAGATCTTTCCAGAGATCAAACAGGTTCCTGGGTAAAATTTATTTTCTAGGTTACAGGTATATATTACCAACTCTCTAGAAGACACCAAAAAAAAGTTTTATCAGTGCATACTTGCCCTATTATTTTCTATCCAATACCAAGAAGAAAGTACCTGACTTACTTGAGGAAAAAGAACTGTAGTGAGCAATAGGAAGCTAATAAGACTATTTATAAATCAGATGCAATATCCTCTTTCGTCAAATGCCTTGCTGAACACTAGGAGTCTTGCAAGAGCAAGCTCCATGTTCTGAATTACTCCAACAAGACTTATTCTCACATGGGCCCTGGTTAGAAAATTTATCATAGGAATTAACTGCGTGATAACAACAAGCTTAGATGCTTTAGTAACATTGCAAATACAAGTGTTTTACAGCCAGCAATGCACTTGAGTAGACAGTTTACATGCACTGCTGAACTGAAGCTTCACACTTAATTATACACTGCTGCACCCCTGCCAAAGCATTTTCATCAGGAGTTATCCTACTGCTCATTTGATAGTTACCTGTAACAGCTTATTTCTGGTACACCTGCATCAAAGCTATTTTACCTCAATGAAAATCAGGATTAAAACCTCCATGTAAGAACTGACAATGGCTCAAGCAAGTCAGCACATTCTCATGAGATCTAGTTGCAATAAAATACAATTTTTATCACATAAATAAGACAAGTTATGCAGCTACAGCCACATGACTTAACATGTGACATTCCCCCCAGCTCTGATTAACACAACATGACCATTGTGAAGGAACTGCTGGTGGCGATGATGGCATGGCCAGCAAAGGGAGCATGGCAAGCACTCATGGCCATTTCAGCAGCCTTCTGCAAAACACTTTCTAGAAGGACACAACAGGGCTAGAGAGCTCTTCTGACTACAAACTAAAACCTTCATACGGGCCAGAGCCCAGACTAAGAAAACCAAGAGAAGGAAGAGTACCAGACATGGGCCACAAAAGCACCCTTTAGGTCCCACCACTCCCTGGCAGGACAGGACTGGGCTGGACTCCAGCAACCCAACAGTGACAGCACAACTGCCCGTCCTGCCCTGCCAGCCCCTCAGGGTGCCAGCCGGTCCGCCAGGTAACCCTGGCCAGAAGAGGCCAGCCACCAACCCCACTGGGCACTGCTGAGCTCCAAAGCCACACATTCCCACTCCTTCAATAGCAAGAAAACCTTTTCCAGCAAGACACCCTGTCTTTCAGTTGAGACACGCCAAATTAGTCAGATTTGAGTCCCCTAATAGAAACCAAGAAGGTTCTTCATTTGCATGAGGAAAGAAATGCAAAAACACATGGTTAGAGAAGATTTACATACAGCTGGACACACTGAAAAAACGGGCAGAGTATCAACTACAAAGATGGTAATTACCAGGAAATTTCTTCCATGAAATGCAGATCTTAAGACTGCTACCGACTAAATCTCTTTTCAGCTTTTTATTCAGAAAAAAGCAGTGTATATGCATTCCACATTCTTTAAAAGAAAAACCTACGCAGCCTCACAGCCGGTTTTAATTTCAACTCATGCACCGTAGTTTCTTTGTAATCCCAAACTGTAATCCAGGACATACATTCATCATAAAACACAAATCTCAAAAAGATATGAAGAAAATTACAGAGATTAAAAAGCACTTGGAAGTCCAAAGACGCTACGTAGAAATACAGAAATCTTACCAATTTGTGGATAACCATCACACAGATCCAAGAGAACAAGGACTATTTGCTTGTCTGTAAAATATGTAGGAGAGGGAGGAAAGCAGGAATGTGCAGCAAATGTTGAAATGAAAACATGACATAAGATAATACAGGGCTTTGAAATCAACATTTGGAGTTATGATGCCACCCTGGAATCTTCACTGACCCTGCTCTAGAACAAACTGTAATTGCTGTGCATTTCTCATCATTCAAAAAGAACTGCAAAACACAAGCGGTCAAGTAAGAGGAGATGAGACCAGAGACAGGATGTCTGTGTGTTGTGGGTAGAAAAAGGTTGGGCTGAGTACAGGCAGGGGGCAGGTGAGGCAGATTATGACACAGTGATACAAAACAAACGGGAAAAGAGGAAAGGAGATAAAAATCAGTCTTGGTAAAGCAACAAGGATGGAGGAATCATCAAAAATCACTGGAAGAATGATCAAAAAGGAATACATTTATCTTTCAGCTCAAATCAGCTTTTACCATTTTACTAGCAACATGCCAAAAAACAGTAACAATAAATCAACTTCTTACTTTAAAAATATTATTTTCCAATATGTTTGTTAAACATAACACCTTAAGAACAAAGTTTTCATTCAAGACCACACATACACAAAAAAAAAATAAAATAACTGGGGGCAGAATCTGCTACCTAGCTGTAGCCTGCTCTTCCACCAAAGGCCAGAGGCCTAGCCCTCACTTCCAGAGCTTCCTGAAGCTCATAGATATCCCAAGGACAAATGCCAGGCTGGGTTTGCATCAGAGCTATCCAGCAGCCCAGTACCAGAGCAGCCCCCGAGCTGACCGCAGCCACCAGGGGCAGGAGGACACTCGGACACAGAGGCCGTGGCCAGGGCCGTGCTGCACGCGCCCCTTCCGTGGTGCAGGGATCACCCAGTGCCAGCACCTTCCCTGGAGCACCAGCCCCCGGCAGGGGTCACAGTGCCAGACAGCGCCATTCCTCACTTGAACAACCACCGTGCACAGCATGAGTACACCTGCTTTTTCTCTACATTAACAAATACATTGATATATCCATGGGAACCCATTTTGAGATAATCAACACAAAATCAGAGACAAAAGAACTACGGAAGTGCTCCCTTCAGTTCTCTTCTCCTTTTTTACCCACAACCATACATAATTTCACTGCTGCTGAACTGCAAATTTATATTCAAAAATTAAAAAGATGAAGTAAAGAGAAAAATGAAAACAACAAAAAAAGCCCACAACCAGATATGTGAAAATATGAGAGCAGTTGTACAATTTAAGTTCAGGCTCTCATGTTGTAATATAAAACTTGAGTGTTTAGATTGCGTGAACTGTGACTCAAACACTTGTTACAAAAATAATTTTTTACCATAATATTTTTTAAAGAAATGTGACTTAATATCAAGAGCTTACTTTTCACAAAATATTCGTTTCCAATCCAATCTAACTTGGCAATGTCCCCTTCACTTAAATATCCATTTTTGCCCAGGGGAAATTAGTTTCTAGATTTAGAATTTGCATCACTGCTTATATATGGAATTTTAAATTATTATTTTGTTTCCTTTACCTTTCAAAGGCGGTATTGGTTTCTTTTTCTCCATGAAACAACCAGTTAAATCTCTCCTACTTCGTATTATTTTTATCACAGATTTGATGTCTAGGACTATCTCAGTTACAGGAATCCTACCTGTACCTAAGCCCATGAAAAAGTACAGAAAGCCCTCCATAAAATTATAACTCCAATTTCTATGTCTGACACAGAGAGAGTAACTGTATATTGTGAGTGCAGGATTCTAGACACTTATCCCAAGTGAATTATCCTAGAAGGAAGGAGGACACTTAGCTGCACAAAGTGTGATTTGAAAGCTTAAAATACAATTGCATTTCCAAACTCTTCACACCCCTTCAGCCTCCACTGACTGACTGAATAAACGCACACGGATTTCTGCCAGCTCGGAACAGTCACAACAACCAGCTCCAAGAAGGAAGTGCCACCGAGAGCTGTGCATTCACAGGGAGCATCAGGTGGGACTGACACACAGCTCAGAGCAGAGGCACATGCAAAAGATCCTGTTGTTCACTCGTGAAACTGGATTTTACCTTGATGTTTATTTTACCATCTGAACTTTGAAATCTACTACATATGATCCTAACAAGAAATATCATAATACCAACCAGAAGAAAGCTCGTGTATCTTAATTTCAGAATCCCTTTTCAGGAACGGTTTGCTCCAAAAGCAAATAAATCAATCATTGATTACTATTTAAAAATGGAAACACTAGGATTTCAAACCACATGTATGAACAACTTTGTCAACTCAATAATTACAATCCTTATTTTAAAAGTGATAGTGAACAGGGCAGAGAATTTCAAATTAAAGATCATCTTCAACAGATTTCACTGAGTTTGGAAATCCAATAGATTTAAGATTCTGCCTACAGCTGCAGTTGAAACTTTGCTAGCAACTAGAAATAAAATTCTTTCTAATAAAATCTGAAACAGTTTTTTCCCTAATTACAAACATAGCAGAATAATGCTATGAATTGTTAGGCAAAATATTCTGCCACTGGACTTATTATTATGAATTTTAACTCTGTTGATTTCAGTTATATATTTCATAAACTTAATTAATAAAAACAAAATGAGTCTTTCAAAGTTCTCCAAAATGAAGAGAAAACAAAACAAACAGGAATAAGAAGAGATTTTAAAGATCCCAATTCCTAGTAGCTGTGGTTCTACCTCCCAAACACACAGGAGACTGCAGTCCCATAATAAGCAAACCAACTGTCTGGAAACCAAAATTTCTCTTAGGATTATCTCCATGTTCTCAATCATAACTTCTTGTTTTTCCAACCTGTATTTCACACTGGTTATTCTAACATCATTCTTTGAAGAGGAGAAAGCGGAGGGAGACCCACAACAAAATTAATAGAGACTACAGCTCAGTGAATGCAAACTGCATATATAACACAGAGACAACTTTCTTCAAGCTAGAAAAACAGATGAGATCTAAAACTCTTAATATGAGCCTAGGAATCAAGAGATCTAATTAATTTCAAATGTTGAAAGACCTTCTTCAAGGTCTTTAGATCACCTGCATCACTTTACAGCAGAACATAGCTCACCAAGTACTTCAGAGATGTAATTACTGCTTGTAAAGCTCACTGACCACAGCCTGAAAGTTTCTTTTAGCCAAAGCAGGGAAGCATGGTCTGCTGTGTTCAGGATCAGCTACGATTCCCAAACTTTGGATCTTCTAATCTAATGCAATGTCCTTGCACAGGAAGATCAGGAAAGAGGATAAAGAAACCAGCGTATGCTTAACTGTAAAATGGAACTATTGATAAACAGCACAAAAGCGTAACTACTGCCAGTAATTTCACATACACCGCCTCATCTCCTGACAACTCCTAAATGACCCCCTCCATAGAGAGCTTGCATAGAAGTGGAAAAGTGTAGGATAGCAATGCAAAACATCTTTGCTGACCAAGCATGGTTTCTTTCCCATACTACTTTCAGTATCTGAAATGAATGTATTTTTTCCAGGAACAAAGATGGTAATAAGTTTCTTTTTCAGTTGGAAGCGTCCATTAAGATGTCATAAAACAAATAACATGGCAACAAAAAGGTACCGATTACCAGAATACTGATGTGCAGGGATAAAATGGAAAACAGAAACAATTTTAAGCATGCCAGTAATTCTAACTGCTAATTCTAAACCTAGAAAAGAATCTCTGTACCATGAAGTCTTGCATCTTCATTTAGTAACACTGCACCTTTATCAGGTCACTTTGGGTAGCCTGACTTTACAAAGCCCTGGAGTACTCTGTATCTTCTGTAAATTTTGTCTCCTTACAATCCAAGTTTTAGATGCAGGAATAACTCATCAATTCCCACTCTTAATGAAATACCAACACAGCAAAGAAAAGAATCTTTTAAAATTTCAACACGCTCTCATATTGGTTTCAATACTGTTGAAAGTAAATACTTTCGCTCATCTGATATCTTCTGGATCTCAGCCACAGCTGTGTAAGAATCATTTTGCAGACAAAAAAAAAAAGACACAAGCAAAAAGTCTGAGATACAACTTTTTAAACTAAGGCTGGGTGGAGTTTTATTTAAAAGAAAATTACAAGTCAGTAGTTGAAGGCTGACTCTTCTTATTGCAGAGAGAAGGACATCACAGTGCAGACTCTCCCTCTAAGAATCACGGTGGAAAAAAGCACGGGAAATGTTACACAAGGTGGATGAAAATTCGCTTTTAATCTTGGGATTAGCTCTATTCCATAACCTTGTCCAAGCATTCAACTATTGCAGTTTTCTGCAACATTTTCACACCAACAAAGACTAATAAAGTGACACCCAGCACCAAAACCATGGATTTTATTGATACATTTTGTTCGAACCACCGTAAGCTACAGGACAAGAGCGCAAGTTTTGCAGTGCGAACTGCACCTATTGATGGCATAGCAAGAGTATTTCAGCAGCACGGTTACAGCATTAGCCTGACTTAAAAGAAATGGTATTAATTTCCACAGAAATAAAGGTAGAAGTAAATAAATAGGAGTTGGACTTCAATGGTCCTCATGGGTCCCTTCCAACTCAATATTCTATGATTCTAATACCAGTTCACAGAAATATGAATCCTGATGACCTGAGAATCTTGTCTTAGCTGAACGATCTAGAAAATCCTCTCCAATTTGCAGGCCCAAAATGTTATAGGTGTGATGAGAAAGGAAACAAACAAATTAAAACAAAAGGGGGGGAAAACTAGGATTTTGTGCAAATTCTCCAACCTGCTTTCATTAGTAATTTTCCATTAAAGCCAACCACCGCTCTTTAGCCAGCTTCTATACTAGTTAAGGATTAGAAGCAGGAACTTTTGCCTGAAGACCAAGTTCTTTATCCATCCAGTTCAGGCTACGGAGTGCTCTGAATTAAAAACCAGACCTCCCAAAAGCAGCACAAGAGCTGGTGATACTCCAACTGCACCAGCTGACAGGATGGGTTACGGTGGCACACGGGGCCTAAAAAATCAGCAACAAAAGTTAGTTTAAATTGAACTCGGTAAAACCATCCCTGAACTTCAGTCAACATCTGCAAAAGGTTTCAGCTCAGGAAATGAACATCCCAACAGTCCATTTCAGCAATTCTGGAATATTTGCTTTTAAAGTTGGTTTGTAAGGAGATAAAACCCCTTACAAACTCTCTGGTCTTCTTACAGAAGATACGGAGGAAGTAGTAACTACTCCAGTGACGGCAACACCTATGCATACTGCTTGGAATAATCCATCTAAATAATAAATTGCTAGACTTAAAAGATTTATTAATGCTTACTAGCTCTTCACATACATTTCAGAGATGTATGGCACATATATTAAATATTCTGAAGGATGAAGTGAAAAAGATCACTCCATCTGTCAGAATGCACATGGAAAATTAATAAATTTTAAAAGTTCTATTTACCCAAGTTCAAAGAAATGGAAAAGAAGCAAAAGTAATGTTGATTCATTTCTACATAGGAAGCTCAGAGAAAGGCTAAAAATATGCTTTCAGTTTGCAAAGTGTATTTTATATTCTTGCTAAGATGTTAAACAAGGAAGATATTTAGACTAGGACGTGCAGCTGGCTGGTAGGACGAGGACAGACATCAGGTAGTGCTAGGCACTGCTCACTTTCTCCCCTTCCAGCCTCAGCATACGTAGCAGAGAGCAGCTACAAAAAGGCATTCACAGTGTCAGTAAGCTGCTGTGTGGTGTCCCACCAGGATTGGTTTTCGTATCATCTGACCTGAGCAAGGCCTGAAGATGCAGTAAACATACCCTGGAAGTCTGAAAAACCTCCAGTGAGCACATAAAATTAGACAAACCAGCTGTGACCACACAGTGAAGAGGTTTTCATTCCTTTTAAATACATTATTCTAATTACAAAACCCAAGGGGAAAAAATCCAAATATAAACCCAAGAAGATCCAAACTAACTCAAAATACAGTAGTCTTTCCATTATCTGAGACCTATAATTTTAAGTCTCATCATTCTGTTTCAAGTATCAATTTACCCAGCCAAGATTGTTGACCTTGTGTAACTCACTTTCAAAGAAAATATTAATCAGATGGCAGTGCACTAGTAAGACTTCTTAGAGGTAAGTTCAGATATGACTACTCTTAGCATGTGTGCCTCTGAAAGCTTCTGCAGCTAAATATGAAAATACTGACTTCATACAAGCCGTAAATTTATTGGTTTGATGAGAACAACGTAAAAATGAGGTTTTAGGAAGGCTTTGTACAACATGATGGTGCCTCTTAGGAGAAGCAGGGCACGGAAAGAATAACCAGATGAGGCTGATAACAGAAGAAAAAAGAAAGCTTTGCAGGTGGCATCATTAGCAAGGTGCAGTATAGGCCTAGGTTCACTGATGTAGGCCACAGCAGGCTGCATTTTTAATTTTTTGATGCACCAGAACACAGGGGTACCTTGATACATGCCTTCTGACAAATGCTTAGGTAGGTCATGCCAAATACCAAATACCTAAACAGTACTACCGAAAAACACATAGATCACCTCTGTGCTGCAATTCTGGCTAAGGGAACGAGAACATTGTTTGAAAGAGAATTTTCCGTAAACCAAATAGACTTTGTTTTTAAAGAAGGGCTATCCTTTTACAACCCACGTTTTAGCAGGAATGTCTGTGTACAGCACACTAGATGTTTAAGTTGCTTCTGAAGTGCTTATGTCTTGACTTTTGTGAAGTAGGTCAGTTCCTTCACAATGTGCAACCCATCATGCCCTAGCTCTTGAAAACATCAGTATCCCCTTTCAGCAAAATTCCATTAGGTATATGGGGCAGACATTTTAAAACTTCCTTCTATTTTGCTAAAATCTTGTAATTCTTATAAAACCCAGAAGATGAGAGATACATAAACGCTAACTAATCTCATGTCAGAGACCCTCTTATGCCAGTTCCAAGATGGAGGAAAAAAAATATGTAAATGAACAAATAAATGTCTTTTAAAGAGTAGTCAATTCTTAGGAGCCTGTGCATTATGCAGCAAAAAAATTAACATGATTGACCCATTATGAAAGGGGCTGAAAAGGTTTATCTGTGATGCACAGTTGCACAGGACATTATCTGAGCTAGCAATGCATGACCTAGTGACATTAGCAGAAGTTTACAAAGAGGGGGAAAAAAATCTGATTTTTGTGGGGTGAAGGGCAAAAAAGGGGAGGACCTGATCATTAAGAACTGTCTTTTCTTGAAATAGCCTAGGAACTCTCCATCTAGTCTCTGCTGCCAGAATAGCCTTTTGACCAATTTCACTGTATGGTATCAGCTTTGCTTCACACCATCGTATTTGTGGTAAGACATTCCCTTTCACCCCCTCACTACAGCTCCATACTTGAAAAGCTGACTGTAGAAATCATGCATCAAATCTGAGCACACAAATACATGCTGCCTTTTCACAAGTTAAACCAGCACTGGGTCTGTGACTTCCTGATGTAAAGAGTAAGTGGAGTCTAGGCTATGGTCAGCCCAGCCAGCGAGGAGTTAACACGATGCATACACCAAGCTGCTTACACGGCTTGCACAGGCAAAAGTTTGCATCCAAAGAGATACAGAATCTGGCACATAGAGGTTTCAATCATTTTTACTTATGGCTGCCATTAACTGCTGTAAAAAAAGTCTTGATGGCGAACAGACAGATGTAGGAATCTAGAAGTTTTGAATCCATTGCCATAATTTTCTTAAAGTAAACTTCTAAATGTGAAGGACTGAAAAATGTGGAAGCTCACCCTAAGCAATAAATCACCAAAACCAGAAGGTAACCTCTGTATGTTACAGTTACCCGCTTGCTCTTCCTCAAAAGAGGAAAACATAAAAAATCTGTTAGGTGTTCTTCATTATGATGTGCCTGTACAAACTAACAATAAAATTTAAAAAAAAACATTCAGAATCGAAAACAAAGCATTCTAGTGACTACACAACATTCAGAGAGGCAATTTTGCATGTGTGGATTTTTGTAGAAGTCCACTACCTTCTTAGAAATGTGAGGGGGAGAAAAAAGAGGAAGAGAGATAAATTCAACTTTACTATTCTCCAGAATGAGTCGCTTGATAAATACCTCTTAATCAAAACTCTTTCAAAATTCCTCTTCTCTTTCAGATACCAATTTATAAACAGTTGTAAAATATTACAGAAACTGAGATTTTTCTGGCAAAGTACCAGTGATGTAGAGGTATTTTGTTATAAAACCAATTCCTACCGAAAAATAATTCCTCCACCTGTTCTTTGAAAAACTACTAGTGGATTAGGTATGGAACTTGAATTAGAGAAGAGAATTCAAAAGCATTATTTTTAAGGCAGATTTGATGAGTATTTCCTTATGAAGCACATAAGACAGGCAGATGTCAAACAGTTCCACTAGTACTAAAATTTCCAGTTAAATCACTCTTTAAAGTCTGTCATCCCTCCTTCTTTTTCTTTCTCCCTCTCATACTGCCAGAAACAGGGCCTGCAACAGTGAAAACCACACATCTCTTAAAAGCTTAAAATAGCCCACAGCTGATTTAAAGGTTCTAAAAGTTCTTGATTTATTCAATCAGCTTTACCCACTTCAAAAAATAAAATGTTTCCTGAATTTCCATCAATATGAGCATGAAAGCAACTTCCACACAAAACACAGTAACTAAGACACTGCATGACATCATTTTTACAGTTCCTAAAAGTACCAGCGACAAAGTAAACGCTTGTTAGAGACATGAATTTGCACTTTAAGACCTGTCACTGACACATATACCCAAGCAGGATGGAAGGGCTCTCACTTGAAGAGCAGTGAGAAATAAATTTGAAGTGTCAAAAAAGTTTCCTTTCAGTGCATTAGTCTTTGTCATCATTTATTTAATTTCAAAAAAAAAAAGGTACATTTGGCAATACATACCAATTTGAGAAACTTTATGACTTGCAGGAACACTAAGGAATAAACATGCAATATTCTCTCTTCACAACACAGATAACCAGACTATTATTCTTTCATTGCAAAATGGCAAAAATATTATCAGAGTTCTCTACTGTGAAGGGTTTTTCCCATCCCAGGGTCTCATCCATAAACATCTGTATTCCATATAACTTCAAACAATCTAACAACAAAAACATAACAGCTAGTCTAATACAAAATAAAATTTCAGAAACAAAGAATCATCCTATTACATTTAGTACTCAGTCATCATCTTCAACCAAGAGACCTTCAGTGAGCACGACTCCAGGGTAACAGACCTGCAACAAAGCACACTTCGAAAAGTTGTTTTACCCAAGTCTGTCCTGTTGTTTTGCATGTACAGACATTTATTACCCATCAGTCTCCCCAGTGAAAACTTACTTCTCAGACTCTATCCATAAAAAGGGTCAAGAGTACAGGAAGGAGTACAAGGAAACCCAAAACTGTTCTTTTTCAAATTTGAAGACAGCTTGCCCATTTAAAACTGTGGCATTGCACTGACAATGGCCTCAGATGAAAACCAACAAAACGTAAAAATAAAGAATGCATGAGGCATTTTCTGTCTTCTCACAACAGGTTACAACTCTACACTTGACACATACCACAGTTTAAAGGAGAAGAGAGACACAACACACATGTACCTTGACCCAGCAAATGAAATAACCAACCAATAAAGATTTACTGGTTTTTTGCAAATAACTACTAAGATGCAGGAACTTATCCGGATTACATGCACATTTTAACAAGCACACTTGTGCACTCATTATTTCCATCAAAGCCTTTCTTCCTATCCATAAAAAAAAAAGCACACCAAGAACAAGGCACAAACCCCACACATCTCTCACCAAAAACTCCACTGCAGCCTGTGTTGTTATAGATGGAGAAATCCGTACCATCAGAGAGAGCTGCATCCTGCTACACTGTACACCACTGATGCTGGAAGAATTAATCATTCACAGATCAACAATTGGTTCTTTCATCTCCCCGGCTTTCTCAGATCAGACCATTATGTATTTTTTTCCACCTACTGATCCTGTTATACTCAATTTTTCAGCTGCGTGTAGCAAAGACATCAGAAAAACATTCCTATCTCTAGAATGCACCTCACTGAAAGAAACCAGTGAGGGTACCTATATGCTTCCATGGGCTTCACAACTTTACCAGTTTCAAGAAGCGACTGAACATTGATTCTATGCTAAAATCACAATCTAATAAGCTGTGAAAAAAATGTGGAAGGCAAACTGAAGGGCACCAAAGTCCTTCTGTCTGGCTTTCTACCAAAAGCAGTTCATGTGAACGAACCCATGAGATAGCTGACCTTTTAGCAAGTAAAGTTTTAGGACTAAATAGTTCAGCTAATCAAAAACTAAATTACATGTATACATTAACTCTACTCACATCTTTAAAATAAAGCTGTATTCTGGCCAGCCAGAACGGCACCACATTCATTCACGACTAAACCAACAAGAACATGGCTTTTTTAATATCTCTGCAGAGAAAGAGAGGGCAAGGCAGTATTCATGATGAGCACCGTACCTCATCATGACAATAACGGAAGAAAAAGTCACTGGAAGAGAAGGTTGTCACAGGAAACATTTCTCCCACTTTTATCGCTGGCAGGGTTTGTCCTTTAAACGCTCACCCCTGCAGAGGCCTGGCAGGTGACATCCCGGCAGGTGACGTGAGCTCGGCACAGCCAGCCCTGCCAAGGGCGAGGGACGCTCCCCTGGGCCACGGCCGAGCCCCGGGTGTCTGAGCTCGTCAAGACTGGCCGTAATGTCATCTCACGACACTCTGAAGGGCGAAGGGTCTCGGCACCGCAGACCCGAGGCTAAAAAACTGCACCCTGCCAGAGGATGCGGCGCGGCGCGGCGCGGCGGGAGGATGCTCCCAGCCCCCGCTAGAAGGGTCCCACACAGCTCTCAAGGCGGAATGTACCGCGGCATCCCCGTGAGCCCCGCGGGGGCGGGCACGGCGACCAGCCCCGTCCGTGGCGGCCCGGAGGGACACGGTGCCGGGGCAGCGGGACCGGCCGGCCCGGCCCCACCCGCGGGGGAGCCCCCGGAGCATGAGCCGTGCCCGCCGCAGGGAGCGGAGGGGAGGGGAAGGGATGCGGGGGCTCCCCGGGGCGCCCGCCCGCGCTCACCGTCGATGTTCTCCCGGTCGCTGATGTGCTGCAGGTTGCAGCCCGTGTCCTCCCGGCTCAGCTCGGCCTCGGGGCGGTAGGACTCCAGCCGAGAGTGGGCATTCCGGCGCAGCTTGGGGCTGGAGGAGACGCAGCAGGACGTGGTGTTCCCCATCTTCTCTGCCCGGCCCCGGCCCGGCCCGGCTCGGGAGGAGGCGAGGGGCGGCCGGTCAGCGGGGGCGGCGGGAAGCCATGGGCGGCAGCGGCGACAAGAGGGAGCGGCGGCGGGGGAGGAGGCGGCGGCTGCAGAGCCCTGCGGCTGCACTCGCCGGCGGTTCCCCCCGGCGGCTCATCCGCGGAGGCGGCCCCGCAGCG
>VZTF01001314.1:2146293-2205397 GCA_013397755.1 Cnemophilus loriae
GGGGCCCCGCGGGCGGCCCGATCTAGGCCGGAGCCCAAGCCCGGCCCGGCCCCGCACCTGCCCCGGCCGTGGGGGGCCCGCATCGAATAGGAAATAGTGACTGGTGTCCCAGAGCTTTCTAGAGACTGCAGTCTTTCTAGAGACTTTCTTTGAGAACTTGTTAAGTTCTCCTGTAGACTGACTAGAGCTAAGATAACAGGCCACAGAGAAATGAGAGGGTGTAAACTGCCCCTTGTACCACCTTCCCTGTCAAAATCCACTTTTGCCGTATTCAGTGTAATGCTAAAGATGAGGATAGTGCATGGTTTTCATTAGTCTTTTTTGCTGGGTGTTTTTTTTCTTTAAATCTTTGTAATCTAAGCAAATCTCTTGACTGATGGAGGTCTGAGTCATGGTAGTTGAATGAGTACACTGATAATTTGATAACAGAAAAGCACTTTTCTGTGTTTATAAAAGATGCTTTGACTTACAGCCCTGTGTCCAGGGAGCCATTACTTACTCCATCAGGCATCTCATGATATCTGTTGTTTTCACAAGATCTGCTCAAGTCAGATGATTACATTAAAGACGTGCAAGTTTTTATCCTACATTTTTTTCAGATCACACACTGCAAAGAAAAATTAATTTTTAATTTTCAACTACCTTTTGAATGTTTATTCAGATGCAAATGTACTCTAGTGGGGTACAAAGAATCAAGAAGAAAGAAAAAGAATGTGAGGTTTTTTCAAAATAAAACTGTTTTGGGGATGTCTTCTGTAACTAGTTTTGTGACACTCCTCTCCCCAAGCATGGATGGGCAGTAGATTGTCCCTTTGCATTTGAGTAAGTCAAGATAAATTAGGGATAGGTTTAGCATCTTTTTTATGTTAGTGTATTCAGTAGTTTGCATCCAGAAAAAAGGAAGATCTTTGCCAAGTTCTGGCTTAGAAATGCTGTCTAGGAGGATGTCATGCTAACTACTGCCTTCCGCCACCATGTCATTGCTTGCTAAGGGCCCCTCAGCTCCTCCACTGGAGCTCACCTGCTCTCCAGCTGAACCTGAGCCTGCTCCGACCAGGCCTGACCTTAACCTGGCAGCAGGGATGGTTAAATCTGAAATGGGCATAAGCAACAATCAGAGAATCTCAACACAATTTTTTAAGAATCAAATCATCTCAGTATATACACAACAGAACAGTAAGATGTTACAGAAACGCCTGGCTTACCACATCTTACAAGAAGACCTCAAGCTAGTAAGATCTTTGTGGAAGAATTACCTCACTTGCCCTGTTAAATTTCACCTTTCTGTAGGAATCAGGGACACGTGCTCATTTGTGGCCTTTTCAGCCTGTAGCCTCCTGGCATGACTACTCCTAGGGCACCAGTGCCATTATCTTTCAAGTACTTTTTGGGTAATGCTAACTGGGCAGCTGTGTTGCCTTGCTGTATCAATCCCACAACATTTTTTCATAAACATTTCATAACCCATAATCATTTAGAAACTTGTAGCAGCTGTAAATCTATTGTAGCAAAGTCTTAGACAAAATTTGCAGTTTATATTTACTCCACAATTTTCATAAGCTTTGAAACAAAACAGGCCACATAATGATGGAGATGGGTTAATTACGAAGTTTGCTTCTCTAAATATATAAGTAGAGCTTAAAAAGACATGTTTTCATCATTAGAAAGGATTGATTTAAACTTTGGTTTTTATTTAAAACTAATATTCTAAAACTAAACATTTTGTTTTAATGTATTTAAAATTTGTGATCACTGGCTGTGACCATGTAATCACTAGATGTGACTGTGTGATCACTACATGGATGCCCTTTAACCCAAATCATTCTATATTCTATCCATCATTCTATTATTCTGTATAGCTACCTATTTTCTTACTTGCAGTCTTTCATTCTAAATTTTAACCTTTATTCCTCCTCTTTTCACTCTAAGAGCTTGCTGAAGCACATTATAATGACAAAGGTGCTACAATACGTATTTCAAATCAAAGAAAAGGGATGCTGCTCTAGGGTAATGGTCTCCTGCTGGTATCTAAGCGCTGAGAAGAGTACCTAGGTGAAATATATACCATGAAAACATACTTGGGGTTTGATTATGATTATTTTATTTCAGATATCTGAAATGCATGATGCAAATGTAATTGCATTATTTGATAAATATTCGTAAAGCAAGAACAGCTCACTGTACCTTACTGACGTGCTTAGATGTCAATGTATGTCTTTCTTTGATTAGAGACTATTCTGTTCTTGAGATTTACGATTTATGTATTTTAATGAGTTTGCCCTCCTGAGCAACTGCATCAGCTGAGGGATGCTATAAAGCTCCCCAAACTAAGGCCAAGGCTTTCAGGACTGGTCAGTGCTGACATATCTCTGTTTAAAAAATGCCTATTCCTGCACAAAAATATTTTAAATCTGTAGCATCTCCACTGTACAGAAGACACTCCACTATACAAAAGACAATGGATTTTAATAGGCTAAAATTAATGATGTGACCCATGAAATTTTGCGCTTGAAATCTTCCTAGAATGTTGTCGAAAAATGTGTTCCAAACCAGCAGATATAGGTCAGTGTTTTGCTTATATAAGCTTTTTATCTATTCTGAGCAGATAAAAATTTTAACTTTTGTTTAATCCAAAACTATTTCCTGCTCGCAAACCAAATTATTTGGGAAGCACAGTTAGGAAAAAAAAAAACAAAACAAACAACAACCCCTAGGATAGATGAGTGGTGATAACCAGATCTTTTAATTCTGCTCATCTTTCAAATACAGCTGGAGAAATTCGTGTCACACAATACCTTCCCCACACCGCCATCTGATGTTTAGTAGGAGTCCTACTCACAGTTTGGGTGTACAGCCACTCTAAAATGCCATCGTGTCAATCTTCTGACAGAGCTAATCATTGTTAGGAGTTTAAGCAAAAGCTTAAAATTAACATTCCCATGTACAAAGTGTTCAGTCTGGTCAACTGAATCATACTCTAGACTTTGTTGATTGTAATAGCTAAATTTCTTTTGATGATAGTAATAAATTCCAAATCAGTTAAAACCAGTCATGAACACAGCTGAGGAATGTTATTATCCCTCTGACAATTCTTATTGTTAATATTTACATTTATTGTTACAAGCCTGAATTCAGTAGCATTAAAAGACTTCCTTCCTGGAGACAAGTTGCATCACACTTGATTCTGACCCAGGCTGTATGGCAAAGCCTTTTACTGTGCTGCTCCTCAAGGGAATGCATTCATGGATCACCTCTTAGATTCCCTCCCCCAAGGATTTGCATAGACTGCTCCTGTGGCAGATTTCTCCTTTGCTGAAGGTGTTGATTTTTCCAGGGTTAAGGCAGTATTCTCTTCCTTGGAGGTAGAAATCCAGTGCTTGCCAGAAAACATCCTTTCAGCCTCAACACAAGTTATCTGCCAGCCCCAACCACTGTGCCGTCACCAGAGATAGGTGGAAGTTTCTGTACATAGCAGATCGCTGCAGCTACTGTTCACAGGAAAGAGACCCAGACCTAACAAGAAGTAGGTAAGAGATGGGACCCCACCTTTAAAAATACTCGAATGGTATCAGTGAAGTTATTCCTCTGGTGAATGGCACAATTGTTTCGCAGGAATCGAGTGCCTTACTTGAATCAGTGAGAAACAGGGAAAAAGTAAATCAATATTTCTTTTGAAGATCAAGGCAGAATTTTGGCCTATTTAATTAATGTTTTTAACTTTAGTGCGTAAATTGGGATATGAATCTCATGCTAGCCCATGAAAAGATACTATTCTAGGCAATAATGCAGAGCCCTAAGTCACGCTCCTACTCTGAAGTGTGTGGCAACCAGAGGACCCTGCCTATTGCCACTTACAGGAGGAAACAGTTGCTTCAAGAAGGAAGGTGATACAGCAGAGAGCAAGTGTTGGAGTACTTCCCAAAACATAACCCAGATAAGTGCATATTATATTATATTATAATCTTTTTTATTAGTGCCATGTTTCTCACCAGCTTGAAATCACTGCAGAAAGAGGCAGTTTCCCCACAAGTATGTAAAGATTGTTCATTGTTTGAGAGGAAACACTTGAAGAACAACTGTGCTAGAATATTTATATATTTTTTTTTATATATATATACACACATACATATATATGTAACTGTTCTTTTTGTTTTTATTGTTTCTTCAAGGATTGAACAAAATAAGATCTGCACTCAGAAGCAGCCAGAAACCCACACACTACGCTTATGAGGGAAGATCACCCACACTGCACAGATCTGCAGTGAGCTTTAGGAGGGAGGAGGCAGTTCAGCACAGTGTACCGTGGATGCCCTTGCATTGTGGAGGAAGGCACAGGCAATTGGATTTAACCAGCTGGGTGGAATTTGATTTGATTAGTTTTGGCACAGTTTCACATACTCTCAATTCATCAGTGAATGGAGTAACTATATTGGAAAGCTACTGGGGAAAAACAACATTGCCCCTGATGCTACTGTCACAGGCAGATAGGGCACAATCCCATACAGTCTCTCTCTATGTTTTCCTCTCTTCATTGTCTCCCTAGTTAGTTTTTTTGTGCCAGTGTGTGTCTTCCTGTATCAGGATTGGCTGCCTTTTCTTGGTCTGAGATCTTGGCATGTAAAGAGCAGTAATTACTCCATGGTATGACTCGATGACTACGAGCAAGGGTGGGAGTGCCCCCTCTTGAACAATAAAACCCCTTGTAGAGAAAAGCCTAACTAAACAAAACAAAATGTGTAAAACCAGGCAGTGCTGCCACAAAGCACTTTGCCAGCTAGAGAGTCTATATGGAGTATGAATAAGAGCCTACTGTGTTTTAGTCTGTCCTGCCTATGAAAGATCCCATTCTATAAAGAGGTATGTGTTAGTCTCTTCTTATTTCATACAAGTCTGGACAAATACAACTTCTTTAGCTGCAATGAAGTTACACCTAATTTCCACTAAGAATGAGAACTGAACCAGGCCCAGCAATTTGGGATAGCATGTTCATACAAATCCATCTTCTCTCAAATTCATTTTCTCTCAAATTCATCTTGAGAAAATAAAATCTCCTACTTTTACCAACTGTCGATACCTAGTAATTTTGAGTATCAGTCGTGGCAGCTCACAGTTAAAAACATTTATGTGTAGTATGAACTTACAAGTCCTGTAATATGAGCTAATATAGGGTAATATGCGAGGGATTGAAGTCTTTTGAAACATGGCTTACCACAACAGCGTGTGTCTATACATACATTTGCTCAGGCTGAGCTCTCTGTATGAAGAAGAGTATCAGGGACATTTATTGCTTTATCTTACAGCTCCCTAGAAGACCATCCTTTTAAAGTAGAATAAAAAAGGGTTTCGTTTGAAGGATAGATCTGAAGAAAAGTTAAAGGTTTCAGAGACAGGGAATCAAGCTAAATATGGTGAGCTGTACAGATGCATCTCAAGAATTATTCCTGTGAAACACATTTTCAAGCCAAGTTCCCCTAAGTATTAACATCTGTATTGAGTGAAAATAGACTTTCTTCAGTTAATTTTCAAATCAAGAGGTGAAATTAAAAAGTGAGAAAATTCACAGTATGAAAATTAAATTGAAGCATCCAAGTTTTCAATAGAGAAGTGTCCAGGCATGAGCCTTTTTGATTTTTAGCAGGGTACTACAATTGTGAGTACCTGTAGGAACTCATTTGGAACTGTAGAGAGGCCAAAAATCACACTTCTCCAGACAAAACCCCCATGTATATGTCTGGAAAATACAGAAAATGGAAATAGGGATCTTAGAGGTAAAGACTCAAAAATTAATTAATGTATTTAACAAATGATCAACAGATACGTAATTTTGAGTACTTCTTACAGATTTTGTTCCACTTCCTCAGGTCCTATATGGGATTAGGCAGGACATTTTCCTTTGAAAAACAATGCAAGATTGAAAACCATACATGAAAATGAGCCAAAAACTTTTCTTGTGAAATCTGTCCACTATCAATGGTCATTGATGCCAGTGTCCTTTGAGTAGAAAGGCTACAAAATCAATAAAAGTAATAAAAATATTACCTCTTTTTACTCCAGAGTTCTTTCCCTCTCAAAGAAAAAGTATCCAGGACATAAGCAAGCCTACAGAGCTAAAATTGAGGCTTCCATGTGAACATTTAAAAATTTCTCCTCAAATATAACAAAAGCTGGCATGATGCTTAGATTAAGTTTCCATTACTTGGGGGGGAAAGGAGAAGGGGGGGGGAGAAGAAAGTTTTCTCCTTTAATCAGGTGAAACTTGTGGGGTTTTGTTATCGCATTTTAAACTATGAAACCACAGAGACAGTACTAATGACTGCTTTATTTTTGAGAATAACCACCCAGAGATTTGCCCACAGTCAAGGAATCCAAATTCATTTTTCTGCTGCATTGCAGATTGTGCAAGACTTTTGAAAACTACTTAGCCCCCATATCCCATATCCCTTTCAGTGAATGGCAGTCATAGAATCTCACTATATGATAGGGGTTTTTTAAAGACTAAAATCTTTAAAACAGCAAGTTGTTAATGTGTTACAGGAAAGGGGACCAAGTAAATAAAATGGAGAGATTATGCTGTAATCACAGATGTGCTGTCCTCTCGTGATGCTTCTGACATGCACACCAACACTGCAGGATGCAGGCAGTGCCTGGACTATCATTAAATGATTAAATTCTTGTCTGTTGTAATGCATTTTGCCACTTGTGTAGCTTATTAACTTTGCTGTCATCATCACTCAACAAGCAGATATATCAGTTGATAGAAAAAATGCCAACATGAGGATAGCAAGTTCATAGGTTAAAAAAGTCATCTTTTCTCTATAAATAGAGATGGTATAAATCACAAGAGTCTGCAAAATGGGTCTGGGAAAATTAGCCGCTGACCTAAAAACACTTCCTGTTGGCTGTCTGGGAATCCATTTCACACAGTTAAAAGTGACAAGAATTAAAGCAGCTAAAGAAGCAGGACTTTATGGTGAAATAAAGTGTCCTAGCAAACATGAAAATAAAACCAAGTGCAACTAATAAAAATACAATTAAACTATTGTGCAAGTATTCTAAATAATCAAAAGGCAAAATGAGCCATAGTTTTTAAACTCTTAATGAGGAAATTATTATATATTTTCAGTGTCCTGCAGTCCTTGTGGCAGCTCTGGAATTTCAGCAGCTGACCAGCCAGCAGGCCCCATGACCTGCAGTTGCATCTGGCAATGTGTGGTTAAACAGGGAACTCAGCACAGCCATTTCTGTAGGAAACTGATGACTAACATTGGGAAGAATCTAGTCAATTTGAATTATACTTCAAATTAAAGAGAATATAACTAATGAAGACATTTTTATCTCAGGTAAGGAGCTAGCTTGCTGTTTTTCATTCAAAGTTAATGCTACCCTTCACTGCTGGAACTCTTCAGCTAACACTTCACCCAAGTGTCTTCTGCTGTCACTCAAAAATGCCCCTTAGGGAGTGCTTCAGGAAATAAAGTGTGTGCATTAAAACAGGTATTTTCTCAGGTCCAGCTAACTGCATCACCAGGTTTATTGCAGCGTACTTCTGTTGTGCTCATGCATGTGACACTTTTATAACACCGACTAATTCAGTGATGAGTGTCCTTTTACTTTAAAGCTACTTAACTAAAAATGATTTAGAGACACCAGATTTTTACATTCCAGGAACTTTGAACTGTCATGTAATTTGACAATTAAGGTCTAAAGAATAACATAAAAGCATATAACAAGATATGACTATAAATTGTAGCCCTTCTGGATAAGCTTGGCTCCAAACAGAAAAGACAGGCCTTCTCAAATTCATTTTGAAAACCAGAAAAATATCTTGTATAACACAGGACATAATATCTGTCTATAAGCATATGCACATTTCCTTCAAACTTTATAGTGAAACTTCTAAAATATCAGTAAGACCTTTCCAATAAATGGCAAAAACACAACAAAAATTACTTGTTTGTTTCTGTAATCTCTGATTTAAAATAATTTCTAGTACTAAGTGAGTTACATGAATTATAAAATTTGATACAAGATTACAAAGCAAACTTCCTTCCTTGGAGTGCTTAGGCAATTCAGGTCAGATGTTTGCAGCTGCCCCTTAAAGACTAAAGACAAGTGAAATCCAATCTTTGGACTCTAATTATGTATTCAAGCTTACAAAGTCTCTAACCTCAACCTCAATTGTCTTTGTCCAAAATAAAGTTGCCAAAAATACATCTCACTCTTTAATATGGTGGTTTATCCATAAGGATAACATGGTATTTTGTCTGAGTCTGTTAATTGGTTTCATAATTTTCTCAGTTGTTCAGACTGAGTTATCTTAAGAATTCACAGCTGGTATGGGATTGCCTACATAGCTAAAATATGTGTCTTGGTAATGGCTAATATTTCTAATCAAATATGTGTTGGCAAAGTGTTTAGGTTCAGGATAAATCATGCTGCTGGCCACAGTGTAGCAAACAAAAGGAGAAAAATATATACATTATCTAATGCAAAATAAATTTTCTATCATTCATCTAGAGCATTAGGGCTCACAGACTCTTTGACTTTGATCTATACCCTTAATCATGCACAATCCCATTGATAAGAATTTTAAAAAGTGCCAAAACCAAAACAAAAAACCTAAAGCAGCTTTACAGAACAAAACCTCCCAGAACAACCACTGGGAGAAGCAGAAATACAACCACTGAGTTAACTGTCTCACTGCAAGTGATCGCTCTTCAAGATATCCTGCTTTTAGATGTGCTTAAACTTAATTAACCATTTTGCAGATGCCATCACAGCAGTAAATGTGTCAGGGGCCCCTGCAGAACACAGCATCACTAAAAACTGCATGGTAGAGTCTGTCACAAGGAGAGTCAAATCACTCTGGCCCAATGACTGCAACACTTGAACGAATGTACAAAGATCATTTTAGAAGGGATTTTTGCCACTCTGAGCTTTGGAGGTAAAGACCTCCTTTCCAGTGAAAGTAAACAAGATCCAACAGCCCAGTTCTCACTTGCACCACTGAAAATCTCAGTTTACCACAGATGCATCCAATACGCACAACTTCTTCTAGATCCTACTAATGGTACACAAAGTATTTCAAAATGGCCAACACTGAAAGACACAAAACTGTTCCTCTTTCCTTTCTCTGGGACAAGTACATAACCAGAGGAAGGAAAATCCTTGTCTGCAATTCCTTCTCTATGCACATGAGTTGGGAACTTTTGCTGCCCCTGATGATAGTTCCCCAATTTTTACATTCATCTCCTCAAAAACACAAGGTATACTCTCTGACCCTCACTCTGAATCACGTGTTCACTGTTATAAAACCAGCTGTCCTGATCTCCCACATGCAGGATCATGTCTGTTCCCCCCTGCCCACATTATTATTTGTATGGCCAGACAGGAAGCTGTATCGGCCTGTTCTGCTTGAAGCTAAATCAGGCAAAGTTTTCAGCTAGTCTCTAACCCAGCTGACCATGTAATTGTGCTAACATTATTACTGGCTCAAGAGAAGCAATGTAAATATGTGACTGGGGAAATATAGGACTGTTTTTCTGGGTCATGGTCTCACTCAAGGGGCTTAAGAGACTGAGACAGCAGCCTAAATTTGAGAATCGTCTCTGAGAGCAAATGTATTCTCATGAATCCTCTCTATAACTACTCCTATATTGCCAGTTGCTTTTGCAGGACACTTCAATGTTTTTTCTAAGATGCTGAAATAAAAGCAGGAGAGGATTTTTAATCATGTGAGTTTGACTAGTGCCAGACAACTGTAGCTTCAGCAGTTTATTTGAAATCTTCCACTGTGCTGTTCTCTTTGTTTCAGTTGTATCATTTGCTTCCACTTCAAGAACCTGGAACATCAGACAGCATTGCTGAGCACAGACCAAGAATCAGAAATATATAATACAGATGCTGAAACAAGCACTGGCTTTTTATTAATCTCTAATGTTTACCTATCACGCTGGAAATAATAATTTTGAATTACGTAATTTCACAAGCACAGTTGCTGGATCTCTGCTGGTGCAATATTTGAAATATATTTTTAAGTAAAAGATGCAAAGTTTTCTGCTGTGCCAAAGGAAAATTAGAATTGTAATGTTCTGTCAAAGGAGGAGTTATATATTTTTTGACGAAATAAAAATGTTCATGGAAATGAGAGGCTATGTAACCAAATGCAACTGAATCTCTTTTCATGCCGCTTCTCAAGAAGAAACTATTAACAGCTACTGCACAATCACTCACCCACTCCAACTTACTATTAGCTAGAAATGTGGAAACTGCAAGCTACCTGATTCTACTTCCAGAGTTGTGATGTCATGCTAATCTTGACTTTTAGCAACCTACTTGAGCATAAGAGGAGCTGATACAATAGAGAAGATTGAGAAGGATTTTATCTGGCTGTTACCTTCACAAAACCAACAAAAATATGTTACATCAGAATATAAAAAATTATAACAAATTTGAGGTGGTTTGCCTTTTGAGGACAGGCCTACAATTGCAAGGCTCTCTCAGTTCTTCCTAACACCTTTGAGATTACACAGTATTATTTTTATGTGAAGCACTGGCATAAGAGTCCTAGAAAACTAATTTTCACACACTTGTGGAATAAGCATAGCCTGGAAGAATTAAATCTTAGCTTCCTTGCAGCTGTCTCAAAGTTTACTAAATTCCACCTGAAATAGAAAAATAATTCCTTCGGTTCTTGAAGTCTAGGTTAAGAGTGGGCAGTTTTAGTTCTGAGTACTCTTGAGATACAGATACTTGTGTATTGTTCCACATATCTCATTAATACTTTTATTTACAGAAATACTTCTTTTTTAGCTTTTATTGTACATATCTGAGACTTCCCCTGGAAATATTTTTATGGGCAGAGGTCAAGGTATTTCAGACTTTGTCCATGATTTGTAGACTCAGATATGTTCATATTGAACTAATGCATTGTCCATGTCATCTGCCTGTCATCTCTACGTACACTGCTTTTTCACATTTCCCAAAAAGTTTACAGCATTGTGTATTCACAGCTGTGTATACCAAGTATTCTTGCTTTTTCTTGCCCCGGAAATCTGGGAAATCCTACTTTCTTTTCTCTGTCAAGGCATTCCAGGGACTCTCTTCATTTTCAAAGGAGGGACACAGGCCCTTTTTAGTACCTCTGTTTCATGCATCTTAGCATCATTTACCTCTTTGAAGCTTCTCTCACTCGCAATACATACAGTGATGAGTAGCGGCTGTCTTGGTTGTTGTACCCTGTATACTCAAGAAAAAAACTGTCCATCTGCAAGTGTAATTTTGGAATATCTGTAAATGCAACTTAATAGAGAAATAATTCCTACCTCCACTGTCAAGTTTTTGCTGAAGAACTTGGAGTCTGCATAAGGCACAGGTTTGCCAACAGCCCTGAGACAGAAATCCCAACTCAGGCATATCCCAGTCCTTGTATGTGCACAGGAGTCCACTACCTCCAGTCTTCATCCTGTTTTTAGGGCAGCTCTCTGGGGCATAAACATTTAAAGTGAACTTTGCCACATTTCTGTACTTAGCTAACAAGTCTGTCGTGGTTTAAGCCCAACCAGCAGCTCAGCTCCATGCAGCCTCACTCTCCTCATGTTGGGATACAGGAGAAATTGGAAGAGTAGAAGTGAAAAAACTCATGGGTTGCGTTAAATACAGTTTAACAGGTAAAGCCAAAGCTGCATATGCAAGCAAAGCAAGACAAGGAATTCATTCATCACTTCCCATGGGGAGGCAGCTGTTTAGCCATCCCCAGGACAGCAGGGCTCCATGACATGTGACAGTGACTTGGAAAGACAAACCATTGCTCTGAACATCCATCTCTTCCTTCTACCCCCAGCTTTATATGCAGAGAATGACACCCTTTGGAGTCATGGTATCAGCATGTGGATATGCCTTCAGTCAGCTGCAGTCAGCTTCTTGTGCCATCCCAGCCTCCTCACAAGAAGCAGAAAAGGCCTCAATGCTGTATCAGCACTGCTCAGCAATAGCTGAAACATTTCTGTGTTATCAGCACTGCTCTCAGCACAAGTCTGAGGCACAGCCACATACCAGTTACTATGAACAAAATTAACTCTACCCCAGCCAAAACTAGCACAAAGTCAAAGAAAGCAAGATTAAGTCACTCCTACAAAGTAAAAATACATTTTTTACAAATAATGAATAGAATGCAAACCCTCAAACACCAGTGATACAAGACCTTATCTGACTGTAGAACAAGTGGATTCAAACACAAGGCCTGAATAAACACAAAACCCAGTTCTCTCGGATGAGGCCTGAAACAGAGAAATGTTGCACAGCTGGGATTAGCATTTTTTGACATTGTATCCATGCACAAGATGTGGGACTAATGCTGTTTTCAGCTCAAATAAATTTGTGCTATCTTCACTAACCACCTAGCGCAGCAGAACTCCAATGTGATTTACAGAACCTCCTTTGCAAGACTATCATCCCCAAACATTGGACAGGAGGCTTAGGCAACAGACTGAAGTATCAGGATTTCACTACTGGTGTAGTATTTAGACCTTATTCCTTGTTGGCTATAGTAGGAATAGGAATTAGGTTACAGGTTCACAGATTTCAGATTCTGAAGTCACTGAAGTAAACATCACAATGAAAGATGCATTATGCCATTAACTAAGCACTGTCAAACACACATTTACTCTAAGGTCCAAGCATTTAATGTATGTAGTACAGAGAAGCGCACGTGAGATATTCTGTTCTGCTCATTCTCTTATTTTGAAATGCATTTTAATTGCTTAGTCCTGTTCCTTCATCACATATCCATGGAGAGTATAGGAATTACCGTATCGGAGCACGCACTCTAACCACCTTCTCTTCTTGTGTTATGGACATCACGGATATAAGTTAAATGGCATTTGTGGTATCAGAACTTTTCCAACAAAAGGGTACCCTGCTCACCTCATTTTATACTTTCCAGAGTTCATTTTATGAAAAGCAATAAACAGATGGCATCTTCATCACACCCACTGGTCTCTTCAGATCAGAAGAGACCAATGCAAGGTATCACAGGGAACTTTAATGTTGTTCTAATCTTTCTGGGGTTTCACACTCTTGGGCTGTCGAGAAATAAGCCTTCACTGATGTTTTATGTTTAATTTGAGTTTTCCTATAAGAAAAGAGATGAAACATTACTCCATTGCAAACCAAGTATTTTTAGCCAGCCATAGCAGGAGGCAAGTGCCTTCATCACCAATTAATTTCCTTTATATAGTAAAGGAAGGGAAAAACACTGCTGAAGAAAGTACTGAGGTGCTGATGGGTTGCCAGAAGAGACTAACTCAGTATCAGTGGGATTTTCTGAGAAAGGAGTATATGTCTCCATCTCTTTTTTGGCAAATAAGGATCTCAGTTTTGCAACTCTTTATACCACAGTTATTTTCACCATTGATCTGAGTATCTTGAAGTCTAGAGTTACTGCACGTATGTGTTGGAACCCTATTATATACACGATTTAACTATATGGACCAAAAAACCCACACATTTT
Source organism: Cnemophilus loriae (assembly GCA_013397755.1). Classification (NCBI taxonomy): domain Eukaryota; kingdom Metazoa; phylum Chordata; class Aves; order Passeriformes; family Corvidae; genus Cnemophilus; species Cnemophilus loriae. Next base: position 2,159,804 of record VZTF01001314.1, read on the forward strand.
TAGGGATAACTATTTTAAGAGTCTTATTTCAACATGCTGATCTGTTGAATTAAAATTAAAAGCCTTCGCTATTCTACCTCCTAATGCAAATCAATTTACATAAAGGGAATGGTGAGGTGCACAGAAACTGCAAGAGCTTAAGACAATCACTGGTCAGATGGGATTGAACGGGTCAGGTACAGGGAACTGGAGAAGCAAGATCCATAACAGCTCTGTAAAGCAGGATTTTTTGTGAGGTACTGGTAAGACTGAAAGCATAAATCCAGGATAACAAATAGGTTTCTGTCTGCACAGAGAACTAATCACACATGTCCTAAAGCTGTCAGCATCAGTGGCTCGTGGTACTGCAAATGAAGACAAAAATATCTTCAAACATTTTCAGATATGCACTGATTATTAATTTATGTTGTTCATCTGAATAACATAACTTTTGAAGTTGACATCAGGAACCCACATAAACTAAATAACTATCTAGGTTAGACTAGAGATTTGGGTCGGGGAACTTTACTGCAATATACAATTTGTACAGTTTTCAAATTTAAACCTTCCTCCCTAACAAAGACAAGGGAAAAATAAATCTTGTGAAGAATTTTGGGTTTTTATTCTGAAACTGTTTCACGGGTAACAGTGAATTCTCATTTACATAACATTGCTGAAAATTAACTATTGAAAAAATCCAACAAACTTTAACAAAATAGCTCAACAACACTTTATAATCTCCTCTTGGGATTGTGTATTTTCAACTCCAAATGAACAGCTGACTCATTCCCAAGAGTTGCAGAGCCACACATTAGCTTAAGCCCTTCTTGTATTCTTATGCAATTGTTCAACTCTGTAAGTATCCATAGAATATTTCTAGAATACTTTCAAAAGGTTAGGAACTACACAGAAATAATTTTTTACTTCATGCTAAATAAGTTAAAATATACTAGCTGATAAGGAAGAGTAAAGAGAAATAAAATAATCATTATCTAGTATTTTGTATGGATAGCTTTGTACTTCAAGCTTAATTATATCCACATTCACCAAAGTAGAAATATTAATGAGAACATGATATTCGACTAAGCATACTGCAACAAGGCCAGATCTAAAGACAAGGTTTTGCTGTTTAAAATGGGATGTAAATGAACTTGGAGATATCAGTCTTAAGAGCTCCTGACATGGCTACAGTTTTGCTCCTGTCAACAGCTACAGTTTTTTCAGTGCTCACAGAGCTGCTGCTTACACTCAACCTAACCTGAATGCCGAACACAACCCGATACCATTAGGGTTTTCAGTTAGTTTCAAAGTTGCAAAACCTACTTCATACTTTCAGATCAAGCTTGACATACAAAGCTAACAAAACTACTGCTCTTTACGATTATATTATCTACGCCTGGGATGTGTATGGAGCATCTTCTACGGCACAGAATCAGGATCACTCTCCCAGATGTGTAGGATGTATCCAATTCCTCCTCTGCCAAAGAACATTCAATCTCACCTCTCCTGGGAAGTCTTCAGCTACCATGCTGGTCAGGGTCTGCTGTCTGTACATCATTATTCTTATAATACCATCTTCTCCTTCCTTACCACAGCTGTTCCTCTCAGGACTTTCTCTGCAAGATAAAAGTTGATCTGTCTTGGGAAGGATGAGGAATTTATAACCTTGGGTTTGGGTGTATCTTGATTAATTTCAACTGAAAAAGTCAGACCTCTGTTCCTAGCTGCTCTCTGAACTGTTTGTTTAGTGGAAGGAAAGGACTTCAGCAAGGGCAAATAACTCCATCCTCAGAGTTATGGACTGCACTATGGAAATGCTGCCTGCCATCTCACTGAAATACTGAACTAGACTATGGAGAAAAACCTCGAGTTTAGATTACAATTGTTAGGTAAGACAAGTATCACTTCAAGCAATTAACAGTTAACTTATCCAGGAATCTGGAGAAAGGACACAGACTTTCTATGCCTACTCCTATGAACTTTCCTGAATTTTAATGTAAGCAGTCAGGTATTGTGTAGAGAGCTTCTACACACTGAGAGATCCAATCACCATATTTGGGACCACATATCTAAAGTTTAGACATGCAGCAATTTACTGGACCATTTAGTACCTGGCCCTTAAGACAGGGCCATTTCCAGCCACTTTTTTTGCAGTATATTCCTTCATTTTGCCTCAGTTATCTACTGGGTTGGGTTTGGGGGTTTTTTTTGTAGCTTATATGCTATGCTTTCTGCTACAATTATTGACTGACTTGAGCAAACAAAACCTGCTGATTTGGCCTAAATGTCATACCTGATGACATATCAGCTACATTCTCTGTATTTTTGAATACCTTTCATCCTACTTTATGTTGCTAATGATTCAAAAGATGAATTAATTAGGAACATAATCTTTAAACACATTTAAAATGTATTTAGCTGTTGTCCTTATGATTTTATTCATTTGATAGACTTATTTCCTTATCAAGTATATATTTTAAAACAAAGCTGCTGTCCTGACACCACTCCTTTATATTACTGCAAATTAATGTTATATTTTAATAGGATTATTTTATATCAGCAGTTCCATTTAGTGTGTTTCACTTTGCTGGCATCTGTCCAAGATCCCAGATAACTAGTCTCTAAAAAGTGACCTACATGCTTACCCATTGTCCTGTTCATAAGCGACACTAATTGATTGATATTTTCTGTTTGATCTACACATCATTTCTCTCATGCAATTACATAAATCCTTGTACATTAGTAATTTTTTTTGTATATGAAGATTTTTCCAAGAGTAATTCAGACAGATAAGATTGCCCCATATCCTAACCAAAATTTAAGTTTATGTGGACACTGTTAATCATGTTTTCCTTTGTCCTAAATATAGTCTTTCTCCAGTGCATAATAAAACCATGAAAGCACTAGGTTTATTTACTTATTATTTCAGCAGAGGCAGGCATCAGAATCAGATTTTTTACATAATTTGCTGTAAACTGATTCTTTCAGATTCTTTAGACTGGCTGGACAGTTGAAATTTTATATTTTTAAAACCTTCGCAGGGAGCAGAAGAGTATGTGAGGAAATGCTTTGGCCAGATTTAAAGTTTGTTATGAAACTTAAGAGCAGAGCTTTGATAATTTTATTATGGGGGTGCCCTCTTCTTGCTTGAAGGAAGCTTTTCCTACCTTCAAGTTTGAGCATATGCCTTTATTTCACCTTGGTACACCTGAAAAAGCTCTTGGACATCTCTATAGCTGTTCCCTTAGTGTTAAGTGTGCATTAAAAAGAATAACAAGTTCCCTTGCTACGGGTGGAAGCTGACAGTCTTGCTACAGAAAAACTCAAACTTGAACTTTGTTACCTAGAGGCAGCTAGGCTCTGCTACAAGAGCCATCGCTCTGAGAAAAAAAACTTTGAAAAACAAACTAAACCAACAAAAAGTGATACTTCCAGAAATATTAATAACTTGAGCAAGTTCTCTTATTTATGGTTTTGGGCAAATGAGCAGTAGAAAGCAGAAGTTCTGTTGTCAGTCATTTATAAAGGAGATCTGGTATAAATGTGTCTCTAGAGATGGCTCTTGATCTGAGGCCTGCAGATGTTGCTGTGCTTATTTGCACGAGTTGTTTCTGTTGTCTGCTCATACCTTTCCAAGCTGCACAGTGAGACCCCTGCTGTTCATAAAAGCACTCAGCTGGGTTATGAGAGCAAGTCCATTTCTGATCCTTAGGGAGCTAATGGCAAAGTGGGAGACCAAACAGAAGACTTAAGGATTTCCAGGGCTAAAATACTGGCTAAAGAAATGCAACATTTATTTCTTTCATTCTAGAAAGTGGGGTGATAGTGGTGTATGTGTGAACTGGAAACAGAAGGACTTTGTGAAACCAACTGATCTACTCAAACAGCAAGAGCTAATATTAGATGTTGTTTGAGCATCATGGTTGTCACCTCAGGAATGCTCTAGTCTGGGGAAGAGATACACAACCAGATCTAACACTGGCCAAAACAGCTACACTGAAAACAGCTGGGACAGCAAATCAGTTTTATAAGCTTTGCAGTCAGTGTAGTTATACACCACAGTGAAAGTGGATACTGACCCTCTTCAGACTGTCTCTGCTGCAACACAAACTTAATTGTGACCAAGTTAATATTTTGCACAGGGAAAAAAATTTGCATGGCATTAGTAACTGGTTTAATTGTCAAATTATAGAAATATTTAATTTAATCTCTTCATAACAACATTTCCCAAACCACCATATATTTTCATTTTTCATAGAATAGGCCTATAAACTTACCATATGGAAATTCATTTGTTGTTCTGGATCTTGACATCACACCTCATGTATTTGGCTAATTCTCTTGAAAGAGTCAAAAAAAATTCTGTTTAGGTGCTCAGTTCACCCACTTCACAGGTGCTATGGAAAAACACACGTATGAACTATCCACATGGTGACTTGCAGACGTGTCTGTGAGGGACAGAATACTATACAGTCATGGCTGTAATGCAGAACTGTGCAATTTATTAGAAAAATGGACTCTATCTACCCTGACGAATGATTTTCTTCATGACTGTGCCTTTATCTTTTCCTGTGTTCTTCATCCCCCTTTTTACCTCCCCCTTCCATTTCCAGAATGATATTTCCATAAGCCAGGATTAAAACTGCATTATTTTATTTTCCCTTCACACCATTATGTGTCAAAAGATACTTAGGGTTTTTATTGTATTTCATTTTTGTGACCTAGAACTAATAACTGAATTTCAATAACAGTGTTTGTAATAGCATTTAGATAAAATTTTTATTATCATATCTATAAATCAAAATTAAATAATTCCCATTTTGCCTTTCATTAAATGGGATTATTGGTCAGAAAGATTATAAATTGAAAAACTGTCAATATGATTTTTTTTCCTCTTGAAAGGCTATCAAATTTTAAATCACTTATTTGTAACTACATATTAACACAGGAACAGCAGGAAAAATTAGTTTGTGTCCTCAAGAGCCACAGAACACCCCACCTCTCATATCTCCCCCATGGGATACAAGAAATTCCCTTCTTCTAGAACATCCTTTGGCTGCCTTACCAGTTTGAAAATAAAGTGCAGACATTTATACTCCACAAGGTGTCACTCTAAAACAGATGGGAAAAAAATCCGTGTCTTTTTTGCTTCAAACTTTACCCAAACGGTCAGAAATGATCAGCATTTCAAATTTAGGACTGAATTACCAGATTCTACTCAGAGCTACTACAATGCAACAGTATAGGCAGTGGGTGTTTTTTCTTTTAAATCATGTATTTCAAAACCACTCTGTTTTTAACTTATTTGCCTAGCTGAAGTGTGGAGGGGAAAAAAAAAAAAAAAAAGGAAGTGTTTCAGTAACTATTTCAATTTGGAGGAGCATCCAGCAACATTTTATCAGGATACATTGCATTGTCCTTTACTCGACTACCAGTGGTTTGGTGAAGAGACAGAAAAAAATGTCAGACCTAACAGCTTAGGTCTGCAAGGTATTCAAGCTTTTTAATAAAATACATTTTGTCTACAAACAAATTATCCTTTTAAACAAATATGGTATAATCTATAGACATTTGAACATCCTCCAAAAATATAAATAGTCGTCAGCAACAAAACCTCACTTCCTATGGTTCATGGGCAATCAGTGAATTGGAATCTAATAGGAGAGGATTCCCAGTAAGTTTTCTTGAATCTAAAAAAACTTACATTCCAGCTCCTGCTGTGGTAAGTCCATGCCTTCATTGCTATCTACTTATTTTCATGAACTTTTGAGAGATCTTTGACACATCTATGAACTTTAATTGCTGTTAACCACCAGGTTCAAAACATACTAGAAGAAATGCAATACAAACATGAGCAACTAACTGTCATTTCACAAGAAACAATATTTGTATTTCAGGAAAATGAAAATCATCAATGAAAAAGAACAAAGAATGTATGGAACAGGTCTGACAGCACGAGGGAGGGAGCTATAGGTGACAATTTACACAAGATACAACAAAAGAAAGTGGAACTGATTTTGAAATGTTAACACTTTTCATCCTGTGCTCAACACTGCAGAGCTCTGATCCCTGCAGAGACCAATGGGATTCTTGCACAAAAAATATAGAAATTAAAAAATAAACAGTCCCACATGCAAACTTACCATACCTGCTTGTTTGTGTTACACTCTGTAACAGCACTGCTTTCAAACACTTCGTTCAGTCTATCCCGACTTTTCCTGTTTTTCTGTGGCTGTATTTCATGTTAGGACCGTTTCCAGTAGACACACTTCAGGAAAGCTAATTAGATCAGGCCTCAAATGAGAGAAAAAGAACAATGTCTCCTTCGAAGATCTCAACACATTTGGGCTGCCTACTTGTCATGAAAGCTGCAGCTTCAGGCCTATGTCTGGATCTTTGAAGTAACTGACAATTTCACTGGTAAAAATGCAGGGGTGTCAAAGATTTAAGCATTTTCTTGTTTGTATGCCAGCTGACAAACTTCAGAAAGCTTTTAGTTCACACAACCAGGATCTTAGAGAATCAAAATCAACTTCATCAAGCAAAACACCTCAGTATGCATTAAACTTAAAAATGTGTTTGCAGTTCTCTCACTTCTGTAAGAATTAATGAAAGCTAGAAATGTGATAAATACTTCACTTAGGTGAAAAAAAATCTTTAAGAGAACTATTTTAGAAAAAACAACCCCCTTGGTCCAGACTGAGCTTGTTAAACAACTCTGCAGCAGCTTTTACCTTGTGTAAGTACAACCACATTGGGAAGGGGCAGAGGGGAGAATCATGCAAATGAGAATATTAAGAGCCTCGTCCAAGTTTGCTTGGAAATCATATTTTTGAAGGCACAAAACAAAAACAATGACTTGGCTAGATAACCAGATTTCTGAATTGTGACATTTTTATAGCTGTAATTCCATTCACAAGATGTATTAATCACACCTGATTCCACTGACACGGGCTATTAAAGGAGAGGAAAAAGCTCAGCAGTTACCATAACAAAGACACTTCCTTCACTGTTTTTTCCATTCAAGTCACACAGAATACAATGAAGTTATTTTTTTCCTTAGTCTACACATAGCACTCAACTCTCACACTACTCTCTCTCTCTCAGACTTTGTACATATACACAACTTCTGCTTCATACTGTGTTGAACAAGCCTGTTGCAAGAAGGAAGTTCTAAGAATTAGGAAAAAACAAAAACCTGAGAAAACAGACTAAAGATTCATTAGACACAGAAGAATAAACTGATTTTTGCTACCTGCCATTTCCAGTTGGCATGAGAGACCATCAAATTCCTCTAGAATTTACCTAAATTATTTTCCTCGGTTATTAAATTAAGCAAATAGTAGAACACTTTTGCTGGAATAATGAGATCACTGTTATTCTCATCCAGAAGAGCCTTATAGTGCCTTAAAAAAAAATCTTCAAAAAACTTAGGCCCCTTCCCCACATGACAGTATTTTATACAGAAAGGCTGACAATCAAAAGGGAGTTACTTCTCTCAGCTGCTTAACAGCTCAGCACTCACTGCAGTCTTGCCATGTACACACCCACACACTAAACACCAAGGGGATGAAACAGAAAAAAACTGGGCAAAATAAGTGAATCCAAACCAGAAGCTGAGCAGACCCCTTTGTTTTCGTTGAAGTGGTACTTCATTCAGAAAAAGATCATGCTGAATTTAGCTATTACACTGATGTCTGCGGGGTACCAGTACAGATCAGCAATTACATTTGATAAGAACAGAATGAAAACCAAGCAGAAGACAACTTGCACTCCTCAGGACTGTATCGGTGCAGCCAAAAACTAAATCTGCAATTATTCTTGCAAACAGCAAAATCTATGGGAATAACAATCAAAAAGTCCTCCCAAAGAAACTAAATCCACACCTACTCACGCAATATACTTATTTCAATCCCTTTTTTCACTGGCCAAAACAGCTGAGGCTGTTTGGAGAGTCAAGAGAGATCTGTCTGGATAGTCTATAGAGATTTCTCTTCGCACATCTGCTTAAAAAGGAAACAGCTATGACTCAAAACTGTACCTTAAGAGGAAGCTGACTATTACATTCCTCATCGCCCACAACTCTAGCAAGCTGAAGACATTTTACAAGAGACTATTTTACCTGAGCTACATGAAAATCTATTTTGAACAAAAAATTTAAAAATCCATGCAGTCCTGTGTATACTTTCCCTTAAAGACCAATCCTCTAGCTGTCTATCTTAAAGAAATTTGCAGTCATGTTTCAGCAATAAAGGAGTTTCATACTATAGAAATGCAGTTTTCTAACATTAAGGGAAAAAACACAATTATTTTGGCCTTTTTTTCTGATAATGAGAAAACAAAATTCCTGTCTCTGACAAATCAAAGCTTGGGTAGTGCTCAAATTCTCTTGTAATAAACCAACTCAGATTCACTTGATGTTTCTATATTAAGAATACTATTGTGTTGAAAAGGTCTTTTTCCTGCACCACATCCATCACTCTGCTTCAGCGTGTGCCTGCTGCCCCGAAGGCCGAGTGCATCCTGGGCTGCATCCAAAGCCCCGTGGGCAGCAGGTGAGGGAGAGGATTCTGCCCCTCTACCATGCTCTGGTAAGACCCCACCTGCGGTGCTGCATCCAGCTCTGGGGCCCCCAGCACAGGAAAGCCATGGACCTGTTAGAGCAGGTTTGGTAGAGAGCCACAAATGTAATCACAGGGCAGGAGCACTTCTCCTATGAAAACAGCCTGAGATGGCTGGGCTTGTTCATCCTGGAGAAAAGAAAGCTCCGGGGAGACCTCACTGAGCCTTTCAGTACTTACAGGAGGCTTATAGGAAAGAAGGAGAGAACTTTTTACACAGGTAGACAATGACAGGACAAGCAGCAATGGTTATAAAGAAAAGAGGAGAGGTTCACATTAGATATTAGGAATAAATTCTTTACTCAGAGGTTAGCACCCAACAAGTTGCTCAGTGAAGATGTGGTTGCCCCATCTCTGGAAACATTCAAGGCCAACTTGGATGGAGCTCTAAGCAACATGATTTAGTAGTGAGTGGCATCCCTGCCCATGGCACGGGGGTTTGGAACTAGTTGATTTTTATGGTTACTTCCAACCTTGACCATTCTATGATTCTACTAGTAAAGAAATGAGTATAAACTACACAGGTGTGGAATAGATAAGGATTCCTCCTATCAAATTTCTAACTACAGTTAGTACCACATACTATTGTAAAGATAAAGGGACTTTTTACTGGAGAGATATCTACCCCACGCACACACAAGTTTCTCTCTATTTAAGTTTCCAAATCGCTTGCAAGTCAGGAGCAATGCCGACCTGTAACAGAAAACAGACTTAAGTGACAGAGCCACAACAAACAATGACTTGTTGCACTACAGAGGCTGCAAGATGGACCTGCAGATTGCATTCATCCTGTCCAACCGGAACAGAACCTTTGACTTCTACTGACCTTAGTACTTCAGATGTATTTTCACAGTGAAGAAGGTATTTCAAAGTTTACTTTACTTTTGTTTCAAACCTGCAGCAGAGCCTTAGAGGCCAGAAGGCATCTTGTTTCCTCCTTAAATCAACTGATGTGGCTGCAGGAAGTGAGAGAGAATACCTCTTCCTACAAATGGTCTCACTTAGGTACCCAGTGGGATTTTCAAAATATTCGAGAAAATTATCTCGTGTATTTCAAATAATTTAAGAAAAAAGAAAAAAAATATATACATAAACCAACCCACCCCAACAGGGTCAGAGTGAAGAGGGTTAAATGCAAATTCAGTTTAAATTAAATTAGGAAGTCTCAATGACTTCAATATGATTCCATCCCTCCTCTCCTTCCACCCACCCACCCACACACACACACACACACTCACTCCTCAGTAAAGCCAATTAAGCAGGAACCAGGCCTTTCTTCCTACCACATCAGTAAGGCAATGGTGCTATTAGTTCCAGCAAAGCTCCCAAATACTCTGCTCATAGACTGTACTGGCCAAACAATTAGATCATTCCTGAATTAAAAAAGTACCCAGAAGCAACTTTGCATATGCACTAGTTTTTTTCAAAGCACAATGGAAAGTTGGCACATACTGCATTTACAGGAGTTGTAATCTGGTTTAAACAAGGGTTTATTTTAAAAATCTTCAGCTCTCATCTATAGGCTACTCCAGAACCCAGTGAATCAGCAAATAGTTACTATTTATTAGAAAGCTTCCTTCTTTAGGATACCTTGACCACCACTCAGTAGTTTGCTGAAATTGTGAAAAGAACTGCACCACCAATCTTCACTACAGGCAACTGTCCACAGGTTGCAGGAACTAGAATGTGAAATATTCAGGATGAACATTTGATATATAGACCTCCAATAAATCAAATATTCTGCAGACTACAGAAAATTTAAGTAAATAGCAGCCATATAACAGAGAGCTTCTTACAGGTATTTACAATATACTTAGCATCATGTCATGAGCTTAGGTGTGCTTATTTCCCTTTGTCTTCTTTTAGATACTCATGGATTTTAAAGCATCTCAACCAGGTTTTTAAAGGAAATCAGACACTACACAGGTTAAACAACATGGTTCTATTAAAAACTATCTTTAACCATGGCACTCAGTGACAGCAATACAATACTTTTTTCCACAAAGCAACTAATATAAAAATATGCCATAAAATCATCTGTAGACTAGTATGCTAGTACATACATATAATCATAACATTCTTTTATAAACTCTTTCCTGAGATACCTTGGGTTGTTTGATTTTCTTGTATTACTGGATGCATTATCTTTATGATTCATCTAAAACAATTGCAAAATATTTTGAATGTGCAGGACACTCAGTAACATGTAAAAAGTAGTATGTAAATATATGGCAAAGAAACAGCTCTTAGAAATTATGCGCTTTTTTACTTTGTTATATTTTTTAACATTTGGCTCCTTGGGAGACAGAAGGATGGTGCATGAAAAACCTGAAATTAGAGCTATGAATTGACAAAAAGCAGAAAAGCATTCAGGAATGTTAGGAGTTGGAATATACTATAAATGACACAAAGAGAAAGCCGTAAGTCATGTTGGCTATGTATTGTCTTACAAAGCAACTGGACATATCTTAGTTCACAGTATAATAAATATTTTTACTAATCTGTTTTGGAAGAGCAAATGTCTTTTAGGGTTTCAAGCTCCTGTATAAGTTTCTTGTTCTGAACTTCTAGCACTGCAACACGACTCTCCAGACATTTTATGTATTCTTTCTTCCGACGTCGACATTCTTTAGCAGCTTCCCTGCAAAAAGCAGAAGTAAAAAGTGCAAACAAAAAAGCCATTTGCATGCCATTAGAAAGCTCAGCAGAGTATGGAGACTATGACAGAATTCCAAATTTTGGAATATCTCCCAAATCAGTCTGAAAACACTAAGCAAAACTGGGTTCCACAAGGGCCTCAAGTGTCTCTTTCTCAAGTTCATATGGCAATCTGTAGAATTGCTTCCTCTCATGCCTTGATTAAAGTTCATAATAAAGGAGGTCCAAATGAAAGACAGTTATTCTGCTTTATGACAATAAAGATCTTTGAGGGCCTTGAGTTCCTCAATGAGAGTCTTGTTTTGGTTTTCAAGCACAGCCACACGATTTTCAAGACATTTGACATATTCTTTCTTCTTTCTGCGACATTCTCTGGCAGCTTCCCTGGAACCAATACAAGGCAAATGACTACAGGAACAGCCACAATATGGCAAAGACTGGATAAATGCAATTATCTGCAATCCCTGTGGTTCCACAATAACAACAACAACAACCACCAACAGCTGGATTGCACAAACAGAGCACTGGATAACAGCCAAAAGCAGTAACATAGTTAAAATATAATCCAAAACATCTAGAACTTGAAACACATTCAGCATCACCAAATATAAGATGGAACCAATACACAGAGGAACTGAGAAAAACAGAGAGTAAATGATAATGTATTGACTTGAATTGTACTAAACATTAGGATAGAAAGCAGCATTTCTTCTTCCAGTCACCTTCTATTTTGTGTGTTTATCGGGAGCATTGTCTTCTGCCATCAAAATCTTAAAACCAAACCCAGAGAATATACTTTCAGAAAACACAAACATAACTCTACTCTTTTCAGATAAAAAACTAGACACCAAGCTTACATGAAGATAAAAACTTACAGCACATTGTAACAATGTACAGTACAATTTAAGTCCAAAAAATACAATTTATTAGCATTTTAGAACTGGCTGCCTGAGCACATTTCAGCCACACGAGTCTGTGGTTTTTGTTGCTGGCAAATGATAGCCTGAAGCTATTCTCGTAGTTCTGCTCAAAAGTCTCTTATATTGGAGCTAAACACTTTGGGTAGTGTTTTCAGAAGCATGTGACTAAACAAGCATTCAATTCCAGAAGAAATAGAAGTATTGGGAGCCCTCCTTTACCATCTTGGAACATGATAAACTATCAAATTGTGAGAGGCTAACATTCCAGCAAGTTATGAGCTATAGCATAGGCACTAGTTTTAAAATTGAAGAGAGAAGAAACAAAAAGGAGGCACAACAATGCAGTGATCCTCATGAGTAATTTAAAATAAAGGACAGGCATGAGAGCAAAGCAATACCATTAATTCAATGATAAGACAAGTGGTTAAGCAGCGTATTAGAGATCTGCAGAGCAGACTATTTCTACTATTAATCTGCCAATGATAGAGGTGGCTACACATTTAAAAAAGACAGACTCCCCTAAGAATAGCAAGAAGAATGCACAGAGAAAGACTGACATTTACAACATTCAGTCAAGTCCATGACAACTAATTAAAAAATATACAGCAACTTCACACAATATGCCTCACAAAATGACAGGGGCACTGCAAAGTATCTCATCCCAGCAGCCAAGTATTTAGGGAAGTCTATAATTATCATTCCATTTTTTAATAAGTCCTCTTCACAGCATCATTAATGGATAGCTGCTAATGAGATCCTCAGCTATTTTCCTAACCAATTCTTTCCTGGGATGTTTTAAAATGAAAAAGCCCCTACTGGTCATTTGACTGTCAGTAGTGGGAGAGGACAGGAATTAAAATTCAACAAATACTGTAACTCTAGATCATCACAAAAATTATCTGATACTGATTTCTGAATTATCCTAATATTTTCAAACAAAAGAATCCGTGGGTATAAGGTCAACTCTAGCCTTCCAGAGTTAACAACCAATACTCTATGCTAGAAGGACATGGGATGACCAACTAAGAATTTCCTGCCTTCCCTTCATCAATTAGAGGCAGTGCTCATGACCTTAAGAAGAAAACTTCATTATAATGTTTGTAGGGGAGGGGGGGTGGTTTGCAACCCTGACTATGAATTATTATATAGTCTTACCTATTTTTCAAAAGTCTCAGCTCTCTCTTGCGTGTTGCCTCTTCTGCCATTTGCTGAGGGCTATGCAAAGTCCCTGGCGAGGCTGCCATAACCACTCCCTGAGGTAAGGTAGTAGTGGGAGTTCGAATCTGGTAAGCTGGCATGTCTCCAGTGGCAGCTGTATAAAAGAAACATATTTTAAAATGTATGGCAAAAAAGAGGTATATCTGAAAATAACAGATTTCTGACAATGATTTATCTAGGATCCCAGATATCTAAATTATTTCACAGGTCTGTAATGACACAACTATATTTTTTATCTTAATAGTGTTTATTTCCACACTGTAAAATATTTGAATTGCTGTAGCATGTGGCCCCACTAGCCAGCCAGCCTGAAAGCTTCCACATGGCTCTCTTCAGACAACATGGGGAAAGCAGTTTGAGAAACAGTTTGAGCATTCACACTTACTTCCTGTTTGCACAATTCCACAAAAAGAGGGTCCTGCTGTTGCAGCCACTGAGGTTTATATGCTACCCTGTTCTCCCTGTACAGGACTCAATTTGCTTCAGAAGACAACTTTCTCCTCCTTCCATGTGATAGCAACAGTACCAGCTTTACAGCCTCTCCTCTTCTTACAACAGCAGTTTGGCAACCCTTGGATAATGAGTGAGAGCTGCTGTTGCTACAATGAAAAGGAGCAGACAAGTGCTCAGGATGTACAGGCATTTGTTCCCTGGGCAAGAGGACCACACATAGGATGCTGCAGCATTAGCAAGCAAGAGGAGGCAGCGGCGGTTGCACAGGAAGGGGTGTAGCTGCACAGTAAATCAGAGGGCAAAAGTTCAGATTCAGCTCCCCAGCTTAGCAGTTTTGCACTCTCCCCAAGCTAAATGCTGATCTGACGTGATTTAAAACCAACACCTTTCTGACAGTCTCACGTCATTTCTTTGTTTCAGACGTACTTGTCTCTACATGATGTACCTCAACTTAAAAACACTGGGGAAGTCCTAAATACTTGTGTCTTGTCTGACAAAACAAAAGCAAACAAAAAATATATTCCTCTTTACATTCTAAGAAAGTATTTACCTATTCCTTTCCATAAATATTTTATGATAGAACAAAACTTCAAATTTTGTCATTAAAGCAACTGAATATAGCTGATGTTTCAGAAGCTATTATGTTACACTGAGTTTATACTTTAATTCTTTAAAGCATTATTCAAATAATGGAAAAACATGTGTCACAGTTTATCCCCAGCCTGCAACTAGGCACCACACAGCCGTTTGTTCACTCCACCCACACCTCTCCCCAGTAGGATAGGGTAAGAAAACTCATAGGTTGAGATGGGAACAGTTTGATAATGGAAAAAAAATAAATGTAATGAAAAGGAAAATAACAAAAAGAAAGAGAAATAAAACCAAGAAAAATAATTGATGCAAGTTAAAAGCAATTGTTCACCACTCACCAACTGATGCCCAGCCTGTTCCTGAGTAGCAGGCCCCAGGCCAGCTTTCCCTACAGTTTATATGCTGAGCGTGATGCCTTATGGTATGGAATATCCCTTTGGCTATCTGGGGTCAGCTGTTCTGGCTATGATCCCTTGCAGCTTTGTGAGCACCGCCAGCCTACTCACTGGCAGAGCATGAGAAGCTGGAAAGTCCTTGAGTTAGTGCAAGTACTGCTGAGCAACAGCTAAACCATGAGTGTGCTATCAACATCTCCCTCATCCTAAATCCAAAACACAGCACTGTACCAGCTAATAGGAAGAAAATTAACTCTATCCCAGATGAAACTAGGACAACTTGGAAAAACAAAATGCAGACAAAAATATCTTGGGGAGGCTGACAGGTTGAGCAGTTAAGAAACATCGGTTAACTATAGGGGGGAAAAAAATTAAATTTAATAAAAATATACTATTATTTTTACTATATTAATGCAAGTGCTTCCCTAATTCAAAACAAAAAAATAGAATCGAGTTGTGTTTAAATTCCACAGCCCTGTCCTGAAATCATTATCAGCTTAAACCCTGTGCACCTCCCCCCACTCAGTCCTGCGGGTAAAAGTGTTTGTGGAATTACAAGATGAACTGGACCAGTGAACTGACCTGGATAATCCCCCGGGGATGCGGGAGGGAGGGAGGGAGGAATCAGCCCAGAACAGCCCTGTGAGCACCGATAGGCAGCTGCCATGAACACAGGGCTTGGTCATCTCGTACATCTACAGGGGAATTGCTTAACCCTTTAAGTTCTCCACATTTCTTAGCAGTCCCAGTCACATCAATGGAATGATACTTCAGCTCACTAATTATAAAAATGGAATTTTAGCAACTCTTCAGGCTCACCTTTATGCTGGCCACATTACATACATCTTATAGACTCTGGTAAGAACTACCTTTTCTATCTCATCACTAGGTATTAAAGAGATGTTATCTTAGTTTGCCTTAGCTATAATGGATTAGAAATACAAGCAAACCATTTTGTAGATCAAGTCATGGGGAAAGCTCCACAACCCAGATCACCTTAGCCTGGCAAGATCAACTGCTTTGTTGTCTGGGTCTGATTTATACCCAGATGGCAGCAAACAGAACTTACTGCAGCTTTTGTGAAGAGGACTCAGTGTGATTATGTACCTGCAGCAAGACTTAACAAAAGCAAGTCCCTATCTCAGCTGGGATCAGCAAACACCACTGGTAAGTATTCTAGTCTGAGCAGGTCCCAGTAGTGGCAGTCTCTGCCTGACAGTTGTCTCACTTATAAACCTGCCAGCACAGGAACACAGATAAATAACTATTCTGGTGGTATACACCTTGCAAATCCAGACACCATTGTTTAAAAACAAGAAAAAGGCATAGCATAGCATTGACAAAGTATCTTTTAGCTGCGCAGCAATATATGTCTTATGATATTTCATTGCAAAAAAATATTTCAAAGACTGAAAAGTGTTTTGTATATTATCTCAAGAAATTACAATATAACTGATTTCCCCAGAAAAAGACCTTTGGAAAGATTAAATGAGCTTTAAACGAAGTGGGATAAACTTTTTTCAAAGTTATTTTAAGCCTATATTACAGTGAAGCATATCTTCCATTTCAGCATCTGAGACAAACATCACACACACTTCATCCAGACTGACAAACTCCTGTGGCCTTTTCTAATGACACTTCACAATGGTTTAATGTAATTCCTAAGGTATTAGAAGTAGAACTGAGACTGTTAACAAAGCAACAAACCTGGAGTTGGTGCATTGCCCTATTCCCTAACACATTGCCCCAGGTAATTTTTTTTTTTTTAACTCCTTAAAATGCAAGGGAGTAAAAAGTCACTGAAAACCTGAAGCTTTCAGTTGAGACTTACAAACAGAAAATTAAGGAAGCCAAAAGACCACTAGTGAAAAAAAGACCAACCCAAACTGCATTTAAAAAAAAATAATTTAAAAAAGCAACCACCTCTTGGAAAAAGTAACTTGCTGAACACTAGAGAGCATCCCTTCGCTCGAGTTCTTTCAGTGACTATCCAGGAGAAAAAATGCCTGATGTATTTGGATGCCTATTCTCCCCCTCTGTGAGTCATAATGGTGGGACTTGATTATCAAAGGGTTTTTAACTTCACCACTAAACTGGCTACACAAGGCATGAATCATTATCCCTTTGAGCATTAAAAACATCGACCCGGAGAAGATATTTATCTTTGGAATAATGAAACAAGTGCGCCAGCACTGAGCAGCAGCACGTAGGAGCCGGAGCCGGCAGGGAAGTAGTTAATGTTACCAAGCTGCCGGAGGCAACTGACGAGGCAGAAAGGAACTGACTAAATCGCAGCATGACTTGGAGCTGACGTCAATGTGTATCTTGTTTGGAGTTTAACTTTTCCAGTTCCCTACTGCAACACGATTCCAGGAAATCTAATGACGTCAGCCTTTTGAACTCAATTAGCAGAGGAACAGACCATTTTAACAGTGGAGGAGAAAACAAGCAGGCGTTACAATACTTCAATTATTGCCCTCTAATTTGTTTCCATTCAGTGTTTTTTTAATAATGGAAGCATAGGGTTGATTTACACTGCTGAAACAATTTCTATACAGCTAGGCTGAAGCCCATGGCTACCAAATGTGTAGTGGTTATTGCTCAATAAAAAAGGCAGTTTTCATTTTCACAAAACAAAAAGCAATTATAAACATAGTAACATTTATGACTATCGCCACAATAAAGAAAAATGCAGAAGTAGAGTGCTGGATTGTTTTCAGCAAAATCCTGCATCAAATAATAAAGATCAGTTACTGAGTCAATCTGTGCAAGAACTCATGCACTAACAGTGATTTTTTTGTTTTTTCCCCCAAACAAAACTGTTAAAATTGCCCTGGAACCCTACACTAAGTAGATAGAATTAGAAGCTATTTGTATGACATTAGAGAGATAAAAGAATTACAGCAACAGGTTCAAAAGAAAATGTCACAAATATTAACTAAACACTGCACAGACATACAAAAATACCATGTCAAAGGCTAACAAAATTTTTACCTGTTTCATCTCCTGTTACAGCCATGATCAACTTCTGCACACACGATTCTGCTGTTCCTCTACCAGAGCTCAGCATGAACTGTTCCAAACTACCAAGCATGTGCAGGATTACAAGCAAGAGCACTGACATCACAATGACCTCACTTGCTTACCACTGTCATTAACATCCTCCATCACTGGAACACCTCACTGAAACTGCAGCCCAAAGAATTCCTTTTCCAGTAAACCTGCTTTTTTTTTTCCTCTTCCATATTGCTATAATCCTAGCTTTGTTCTTTTTCCCTGAATTATTCATTAAGCTACAGAAAGCACTCACTACAAAGCAGGCTGTTAAGGAAGACCTGAAAATTCACAGCACTGACTGACAGAAATTAAAACGTGGCTCTAGCATTCATGAATGAATCCAAATGATAAAGTCATGATTGGATAGAAAATAAGGAACTTTTAAACAGACATGGAGTTGTTTTCTTTGGAACAGTTCCACTAAAAGCCAGAGAACTGCTGGACAGACATGCAAGACAGGAAAGCTTAATAAGCTGTAACAAATAGGTAAATGAAAGGCTAGAGCTCCTTGCTTTGCAGGAAAACCCACAACCCACTCATTTAATTTCAGTTAAAAGCTTCAGAAATTATTAAGGAACACTCCAACAAAGTAAGTCAGCCTAACGTTAGTGATTTCAGATGCTGTAACAAGCAGAACACTAATTCTGGGTAAGGGCTACCTCTTCCCCCTTCCCTCCTTTTTCAAAATATGTCCAAGAGATCTGGTTGACTTACTTTTAAAATATAAATTAAAAAAACATCAACTCAGCTTTAAGAGAGTTTCTAAGAGTTTCAGACCAAGAATCCAAGCACTGGTCTGTATGTAGGGCACAGCAAACTTCTAAGGTCTTTGTAATAAACAAACTCAGACTGGTAATTTATCAACTGTGAAACTGTGCTGGATGGCAGCAGCGGAAACATCAATGCAAAAGGAGTGTTCTGTGATCACAGGACCACTTCAGGATCATATGTACAGAAGATCAGAACTAAAGCACAAGAAATTCAAGCCAGATTTCAAATATCACTAACAATATAATGAAAACACACACAAATCCCAACGGAATGATTTTTTATATAACTTTTCTACACTCATTTTCACTAATAGTCAAACTCTTCCTTCTTCAGCTAGCAAAAAAATCCTTAACCCTTAATGTATCAGGAAACTATCCAGACACTAGAACTGCCTCTTATTTTGCCTACAAATGTAAACTTGTAGCAAATGCAATGTCACTCAATTGGATCAATACATTTGGCACTTTTATCCTAATATTTTTCCACACCACAGGTTATCAGAAAATACCAAGCACAGGGTTTATGTGATCTTATCCATTATTACATGAGATTCATCAACAAGTACTTCAGTAAAAAATATCAATACATATGCTATCTGAAAGATTCTGAAACAGAATCTGAAACAGATCTTTTCTGTTTCCAGGTGTTTGTTATATTCTTCTCTTCTCCTATGATTAAGAAAAAAAAATTATATGCTGCCTACCCAAAATCATTATAAAAATATATGTAAGTGGTAAGATTACTAAGGAGAATAATTTTTCTATTATAATTTGTGCTATCACAATATTAGGTGAACAGTCAACTGCAAAGTGTACATAAATGACAAATGTTCATAACCTGTATTTTTACAGACTTTCTAGCACAGACAAGATGACCTGTAGTAAGGTCATCAACTAATATATTCAACTAATTCCATTGTCTCACTCCATTCTGATTAACTCAGGTTTGCTGCCTACATACAACTGTTTTACTGTAAACATCTTCAAGTGCTTTCACACTATTTTTATACAGCTCTTTTTTAGTATAGAGGTTTTGGGTTTTTAGAAGATTTTCCAGTATCAATAGCATGTAGAATAAGTTGAAGCCTTTTATCTTCTCATCATCTCCAAGTTCATGCTCACTGTTTGCTTCGTACTTTTCCCTGTATATGTTATGTAGCATTTTTCTTCTGTGTTAACAGCTATGAGGCTTACTAAAGCACTGGACTTTGAACCAAAGGAACAGAGAATTCCAGGAAATAAAACTTCTCTGAGCATGGACAGAGAACAAATCAATTTAGTTAAAAGTATCTAGATGCTTCCAGAAACATGATATAGAAGGTATTCAGTAACTGTCTCTGAATCCATTTGGAAAGTTTCCATCACGGGCAAAACACTTAATGGGCAATTCCATCTTGTGTTTTGCCCATTGCTGAGAGTGAGTAGCCCCATCAGAGAACAGCTCTGTAATGGAGAGCTCTGTAAAGGAAAGTCAGTCAAATGGAATTCCCAAGGACTGAAATGCTGCCAGATAAAATCCTCAAATGCTGTGCTTCTTCACAGACTCAGGAAGTTTTAGGAAGCAGCTGAGGAGTTATTCTTTCTGCCCCTGATGCCAAAGCTCTGAAGAATCAAAGCAATACCTATAAAATACTACAGTCAACCTGAAGAGATGGAGGCAGCCTCTGATTTAAGGGATGTGTAGGCACACAGATAGAAAACATATTATACTCATACTCGGAAAAACATGCAGTGCCAGAGTGGGAAATTGGTCGGGGGGACCAATTTGGGTCTAAAGGCTTTGTTAAGAATGTATTCATAATAACATTTAGGGAAGTTGTAACAATATTCTCTGAACAATAAAAACTAACATTTGGCTACAGTGTTTTCATCTTACAGTCTTAAAATTTCCTTGAAATGCTTCTGGAAAGTCTTGGGACGACAGTGTATTTCAGCATTTATTTAATGATTCTCATCCCCTCCATGAATACCTATCTAAATCCTTCCTAGCTCTTCTCATGGCTTATTTCAGATAGCTGTTTTGGCTTAAGAAAGTATTCATACAGCTCTCCCTCTCTACTTCTCTGTGTCAATAAAGTAATTTTTTTTTTAATTCTGTATATCTCCCATAGTTATTAATTTAGTGTCTCCATAGAGAAATCTCTCTCCTATTTTCAAAGGTTTTCACCCCATAACCCAAATTCCCTAATATAGGTAAGAATCCAAGACACCTTTGGTTCTCCAATTCCCTCAGCATTACCAAAGGCCTGGGAACAGCGGAAGGAAAAAAAAATCCTGCATCAACTACAGTAAGGCTCAAGAATTCACTATCCACAGTTCAATTCATGTGTGCATTTTATAGGACCTTCAAAGTGATCCTCTGTGAGGAAACTAGCTTCAGTAAAGGATCTGCTTTCTGGTAACTGAAAGAGCTGTAAGTTGCAAGGAAATTCTGCCCTAAACATAGCCCAAAATCTTCAGAATTTGTGTTTTATTAACATTAACTGCTGAATAAAACAAATTCGTTTCATATATTAAATGAGGTACACCTTCAGCATCTCACTTCAATCTGTAAGAGCACCTTTACTCCAATTAAACATACGTCTCAAAATCTGGAGAAGCGAATCCAAAGCAGAAAGTGATGTTATACTGCTATTTCACTCTTTTCAACCATAGTAGCTTCCTTACTAAGCAGAGAACCTGAATCCTCTCCTAAGCCTGTCTTTCATCTTGCTATGCATCAGTATTTTACTTAACAGTGCAAACATGTCAACACAAAATAAGAAACCTTTTAAGAAGAATTGTTTAATATGAAAAAACTAAAATGGAGTAGACTAATAAAATATACCTTGAACAACAACTTGGCTTCCAGGAACAAAAAACTGTTGTGTGCCATCAGATGACTGTGCTGCATATTGCACAATGGTAGCGCCTGGCTGAGGAGCTCCTGAATTTGTCACAGTCTGAATTGTACCTCCTTGAGATATGGTAACTAAACAGAAAAAAAAAAGGTAAGTTAGGCAATAGAAAGACATAACACATGCTAAAAAACATGAAATAAAAATTGTCTTATAGGACTCCTGGTCCTCTCCTTGCTTAAAGATCAATTGTATGATAAAACTTAGGTAATATTAATACTGATTTCCACAAATATAAAACCTGTTATGTAGTATATGCCATATGTATAACAGATAAAAAGCAGTGTTCAACACATTTTATCTCTATGTTTCCAGAAATATTAACTCTACTAAAATAGTTTAAATATGGGGGAAAAAATAGTAGCTCCTAACCATATGAAAGCGTTGTTTTAAATACTAATGTAGAAGTTATTTTAAAAAAAATTTTTTTAAAAAGCTGTTTATTGACTCTTAGAAAACAAAAACCAGGACACCAAGACAAAGGAAGAGAAAGTTGTCTGACACTCACAATCCTTTCCTTAGTGTGAGAAGAACTTTAGCACAATGTTTAACCAAGTTGTACACAGTTGTGAAGAGCCCAATACTCATGCAAAAAGAGAAACAAAACAAAGTGGGGCTCTTCCCACCATGTTATACAGTATGAAAAAACAAATACACTTTCCCCATTAAAAAAAAATCATATTGTATTCTTGCCATAATCAAATATCTATAAAAAGGCAATTCCCTAGAGACATTCTTAATTGTATAGTCTTTTTGAAATTAGCATTGCCTTTCTTAAACACAGAAATATCATAGAATCATAGAATGGTTTGAGTCAGAAGGGACCTTCAAGATCATCTAGTTCTAACTCCCTTGCCATGGGCAGAGGCACCTTCCACTAGATCAGGCTGCTCAGAGCCTTCCCATCCAACCTGGCCTTGAGCACTTCCTGGGATGCGGCATCCACAACCTCTCCGGGCAACCTGTTCCAGTGCCTTGCCACCCTCAAAATGAAGACTTCATCCTAATATCTAAACTAAGTCTATCCTCTGCTTAAAGCCGTCGTCCGTTATCCTATCACTATGTTCCCTGCTAAGGAGTCCCTCCCCATCTTTTCTGTAGGCCCCCTTTAAGTATCGCAAGGCTACTGCAAGGTCTCCCTAGAGCCTTGTTTTCTTCAGGCTAATCAATCCCTAACCTGTCAACCTGTCTTTACAGGGAAGGCCTCCAGCCCCTGACAATTTCCATGGCCCTCCTCTGGATCTGTTCAAGCAGGTCCATGTCTGTCTTGTGCTGGAAACTCAGAGCTGGATGCAGCACTCCAGGTGGGGGTCTCACCAGAGCAGAATCCTGTCCCTCGAGCTGCTGCCCACACTGCTTTGTATGCAGCCTAAGATCTGGTTGGGTTTCTGGGCTGCAAGCACACATTGCCAGCTCATACTCAGTGTTTCATCCACCAGCACATCCAAGTCCTCTCAGTCCACTCACTGCCCAGCCTGCATCCACATTTAGGATTGCCATGACCCACACACAGGACCCTAGACTTGGCCTTATCATGAAGTTTGCATGGGTCCACCTCTCTACTCTGTCAAAGCCCCTTTGGATGGGATCCCTTCTCTCTACTGAGCTTTTAGTATCAACTGCATCATTTAGCCTGGTGTCATCTGCAAACTTTCTGAAGGTGCATTCAACCCCACCTTCCATGTCTCCAACCAAAGATACTAAATAATACTGGTCTCAAATCAGATCTCTGAAGGACACCACTCATCACTGACCTCCACCCAAACATCAAGCTGTTGACCGGGACTCTTTGAGCCAATTCCTTATCTACCAAGTGATTAACCAGCCAAATCCACATCTCCTATGTTAATTAAAACAATCCTGAAACTTTTAGCTGAGAACCCAATTCCCAAGGAGTAAAAACTCCTTTCTTCCCCAAAAGATATTTAAACTGCAAACATCGTATTTAAAGTGATCTGAGATGTTACAAAAGTCAGACATAAAAAAAGATTCAGGCTTGCCAACTCCTCTGAATTCACTGTCAGATTACTGTATTTGACACCATTCTTGAAGGTTCAGCTCTGCTTATTTAAATACAGAATTTGTTAGATACCTATGTGAATTCTAGAGATTGCTGATTCCAAATGTGTTTTGACAACAATAGGTTATCTCAAAAGCTCAGCTTCAGATATAAACACTTAAAAGACACTGAGACTGCCAAATCCCAACAGCTGAATTAGCTTCTTTTGGGGAAAAACATGGAATTTCTCTCATGCTGAATTAAGTTCAGAGCCTTATCTACAATACTGAAATACATGGTTCAGCATGGACCTCCAGTCCTGCCCTAAGAATGAGGAGTATGTAACATAGGAACTAGTTGGGTGCTGCACACAAGCTCCATAAGGCATTGAGGAGAAGGGAAAGAGTGTGGCAGGGTGTAGAGTGCAAGATGTTTCAGTCTGGCATCCAAGGCAGAAAGTGCCCCATTTTAGGGCAGGACAAGAGAGAGAAGCAAGAAAAGAAAAGCACTGTATCCTCCACTCTTCACAAAGTCCAGGCCAAGAGCAACAAGATTTGTCAACTCTACCTCCCAGAGTAGTTATAAAGAGCCAAATTCTGCCTCTCAGAGTTAGCACCAGGAATGGTACATCTACACCATCACAGAATCATGTCACATAAACCTCAGTCAGTGTGGCTACCTAAGCAGTAAAACATCTGCACAGATTGATACAAAGCTCTTGGCTCCCCAGTGAACCTGAGCAAACAATTATGTCACAGCTATCCTGCAATTATTCATCCCCATCCAGTACTTTATAAATACGTGTGAATTAACTCCAGTAACTAGCCTCCCTCACAGGATTGATTCCTGCCATGTTCCCAGAACAACACACTGCCCATCGCCCCATTCACTGTCCTGATCTCAACCACTGCACACACTTTGTTGTGCCGGAGCTCTACTGAAAACTGGGCCTTTTATGATGAGTACAGGACTTTCCTGGACAGTCCCTGTAGCTGAATGTCACACAGGTGGATGGATCCAAGTGGTATCTTCTGTTCCAGCTAGGAGTGAAGACAGTACTAATACCACTCTCTGAGTATGATCAACAGCTCTAATCCAGAAAAAAACCACATCTTTTTCCCTTCCAAAACTGGAAATGGAACTAAAGTTAGTCTTTCCCAAAAGGCTTCTTAATTCTCCGATTGTTAAAAATCTGTTCTAAGACAGAAAGTAACCAGAACGGATAGCAGAAGAACTAATAATTTTCATTCCCCCTGCATCTTTTCACACAGATCATCATGATATGCACAAGGAGGCACGGGAGTGGGGAGGCTGATTCACACACTCCAACTGGATGAACAACTCTTGCACATTAGACCACTACTACAGGTGAGGAACTAATAATTTTTTTTCAGTATTAAATAACCAACAAGACAGAACTACAGCCAACAGAGTAGGTGTGTAGTCAGATGAGGCTACAAGGCTCCTACACAAAACAGCACCTTGTTCAAAACTACCCATTTCCCTGACAGAAAGATCACACATATGTTGATGGAGGTAGCTGGCAAAGATATTTTATCTGGTCATGTCAGTCTGTCTGCTTCCATAAGGCAAAGCCAAGAAGCTCCAAGGAAAAAGGTATTTGGAAACCATGGCAACATACCATTTTGGCTGGTGAAAAGTAAGTAGCAAACAGCCATCACTGCTGCTAATAGATAAAAATACATGTTTTCCAGAAAAATTTACTTATCAGGTTCTTCCAGAAAGAGCCACCCTAGACATCCAGACATAAACACACAGTCAAAAAGATCTTTTCGACTAAACTGCCTTTCCTTTGCAGGAATAGAGGGAATAGTAGAGGAAAAAATGAACAAGCAAATGTAGTAACATAACACCTCTTCTAACCAGGGAACTGTACAGATGGCCACAGTGACACCACAAGGCCAGTTCTTCATTGCCATGGACACTGCACAAGATTATACACTTTAATGCATGAAGTGCTGGGTGCCTGCACAAGAGAACCTGTTCAGCCCATGCTGGCCAGGGAAAGAGGAGTCCTCAGGCACAATAACGACAGGCAGAAGTACAGAGCTATTGACAGGAGGTGTAAAGATGAAGGAGGTACACGGAGTGACCCTCTGCATCATAGCCAGTCTAAAATCAGCACTGGAGCTGCTGCATTCCCACACAGTGTTCCTGGTTTTAGCTAACAGCAGTTCCTGAGGATCACAGGCAACCAACAGGATGGCTCAGCTCTCTTCAGTAAGTTCCAAATTAAGGCCCCCTTTATTACAAGGAAATGACCATCCTTGCTACCACCTGGCCTAACCAGAATTAAAATACACAGACTTTGCTGAGGCAAAATATGTTTTAACTTACAAAAATGAACTTCTAAAAAAATCAAATTATTGAACTAATAAATTGGGCAAGAAAAACAATTTCCAAGAAGAAAAAGCTCTCAAAATAAAGTTTTTGAGTCAAAATCAAGACAGCCCATGAAGGCTGACATTGCATCTTGAAGTAATACCCCATTATGATGAGAACCTTAATTATACAGCACATCTTTTAGGCTACAACCATAACTTACTCAAAGAAAAAGCAGCAAGGAACAGAAATCTCCCAAGCTTGGCTTATAACCAAGTTTAAATTAAGACACATGAGATTTAATTAAATTTTTGTGGATTCTGTTCTTACATTGTCAGTGATGCTCTCTGTTGCTTAATTTTTCAGAAGTAAATGTCTGATTGAACAAGGAAGCAAAACCTTTGAATTTTGTTATTCACTTAAACACTTCCCTGCCACTATTGTTTATAGGTGTGTTCAAATGAAAATATATTCCCCTAAGAATCACCTTCTGCAAGACACTGCAGTCAAAGTACAACTCTGGCTTCCCAGAGGAAGGTACAATTAAGAAACCTAAACTCTAAAATTTCTTAGAAATCCTATAGGTTTGCAGGATCACTAGGTAATACACAGACATTAAAGCACTTCTTTTTAAGCCTTGAAATGGCAAATACATATATTCTTAATTAAACCTAAGCAAAATCAAAAATACAATTCAAAAATCGAAGGAAAATACTTAGTTTTTCTCAGAATACAAGAATACATGAATACATGCCAGATTCTGGATAGCTGTAATTTAGGATAATCATATTCTTTTCCACAGAAAAGGACACCTCAGATGCTGGACATCACACAGCAAACATTTATTTATGTCTATAGCTTACAGAAAGGGTAAGAAAAGCGGCCTAGGGACACAAGCAAAATTACTTTCTATGCTGAAAGGATAGATACTACAGGCAAATTCTGTCTTCTCACTGTTAATAATTAGTTTAGTTGCATAAATTAAAAATAACTGAAGAATTCTAATGGAGAGTAGAATACAACTAGAGAGTCATTCTATCCTCTTTTATATGCCACTGCAATGTTTTAATAGACTTCCTCTGTTTTCTCATTTCAGGAGAAAAAC
This sequence comes from Cnemophilus loriae, assembly GCA_013397755.1. Classification (NCBI taxonomy): domain Eukaryota; kingdom Metazoa; phylum Chordata; class Aves; order Passeriformes; family Corvidae; genus Cnemophilus; species Cnemophilus loriae. The sequence goes on from VZTF01001314.1 coordinate 2,186,810, forward strand.
TCCATGTTTCTTATGCAATCTTCCTGTCATTATCTCAAAGGAAAAACACCTGCACTTTAGTGTGTCTACTTATGAAAAGACATGAAAAAACCCTACAAACTGTAGGAGTGAAAATACATATTTTTAAAATACATAATTTAAAAAAGATTATTATAAAGTTATCTGAACTGGTAACTTATCTGATTATGTCCAAAGAAGCCACAGAGTGCAAGTTACGCAACACTTCTACCATAAATACAGGAATAAAAATATCCAAAAGAAAATCTATAGAACAGAACTGTGAATGTGACTTTTAACTTGCATTTGGATGATGTATCAACTGCTGGAAACCATGATTTAGGTTAATTCTGCAGTGAAAGTGTAGATACTTAAAAACTGGTGACAAAAAGACAGTTCTTTTAAGAAAGAAAATTGGAATTTAACAAGTAATTTCATACTCCAACCTTGTATTTCAAAAAACTCTACTTGCCATTTCATATAATGAATAGCACTAATACACAGCAAATAACAAGAATTTGAAACTTGATTTGTGCAATGATTTGTATCATTAAACATTCACATAAAAGTGTCAACATTTTTCATTTCAGCTGAGCCTCACCTCCACATTTTAATGCATAGAAGCTCTAGAAGGACTAAATATAGCAGCCAACAAATACTACAAGAGAGAGACTAAGAGTGTATTATGCCCATGTTAGAAAAAATTAATAATAATTACTTATAAATACAAAATCTCTTATTCTTCTTCATCAAAATACAACATCCCTACTGCATTATGTAACTCCTAGAAACAAAGTTGTGCTATGTATGCTCTGCATCATCACATAGTACATTTGCAAACATACGGTATTGCCCTGTGTTAGTATGATACAGGCTGGTTGGCATGGCCATTGCAGAAATACCAGAAGGCGTTCCTTCATCTTCTGACTTCTCTTCTTCCTCAATCTTTGCTACTGCAGGAGCATCTGATGAGAGTTCATTCAAAATTTTTCTAAAAAAAGAATGCAAGTAATTTTATGTACTTGAAAATCTATACCCATAAGAAAATCAAATAACTGACTTTTATCAGACAGTTTTGCTATAATAAATAAGCTGCCTTTAAAACCAGCAAAACCAAAATTAAAAGTCCTTACCGGTATGAAGGCCTTCTTGAAAGTATTTCCCTACGTTTTTGAGAATCAATTATCACTTCTGATTGTGCAGCTTCATCTGCAATCGATGCTACCTGTAATAGCAAAGTTCCTGAAATTCATAACTTCATTAAAAAAAAAAAAAAATAGCAGCAGAGTAAAATATTTTTTAAAATTCCTTCCATGTTTGCATATGGGAAGTCTGTTGACTTATTTATCACTAATCATGTGATTTTGGACTACTTTTTCCAATACAAATCACAAATTATGAGGTTATCCAGACATAGCCACTTAGATAACATCTTCCATTTGAAAAAGAAAAAAATCAAAATAATCCAGGTTACTTTTTTGTGAATGACACTTAGAAAAAGTACTGGAAACAAATTTCTTCATATATAAAAATATTATACAATTTAATTAGCTCTTAAAGCAAGGTCAAACATCTACAATACAGAATACTGTTCTAATGTGCCTTAAATAATAGTATACAACATAAAAGTCTCTTCACACCACACCAAAGCTATTTAGAAAATAACTTTATTTAAATATATACATTTATTACACTTACTAACACATTCATAAATACAAAGACATTGTTTAGCGATGCTGTATGAATTTTGGAAATGCCTGACAAGTCCACAGTGTCTCATTTTCTCAGACCTTTAATATTTTCATATATTCTTCTTCTCTTAAAATTACCCAAGACAACATTAACGCCTAGGGCTGAATCACACTCTTGACCAGCACCTATCTTACTGCACAGAACTGAAAGTTATTACTGAACAAGGAAAACACATTATTTTATTGGATTCTTTTAACTACTCAGTACTATTGCTGTGTTGAGATTTCCAAATTGAAACAGTGTGAAAACCTTTTCACATGAAGACAGACCAGACTGCAGTTTCAGATTAAGCACTTTGTTAAGCTAACACTGAACAAATATGATGTAAGAGACTAGAAGACTTCAAGTGTTTGACCCGGCTGCAGCGGAAGCTCAGGGAATACAAGGAAGAGCTCTAGAATAAATGCATCTTCCAGTCCTCAGTGTTTGGTACTAGAAACAAAACCTATCTGACCTCAATAGAAAATGACGGCCTGGAAGGTTCTGGTAATTTATAAGCCTGGGTCACCTCAACTCAAACCTGTAGAACTACACCTTGAAGGAACTGCGGGTTATTGCAGAATGAAATTGTCTCTTCATTCGTTAACTTTATCACATTCCAATTCTGCGTAAAAATATTTAATGTAGCCTCATTTTGCTGGGTAATACGCAACAAACATCATTAGAACTCTACGTCTGCCACCTAGGCGGTGAGAGTTACCTCTGCATGTGTACAGATATATAGCTCCAAACCAGACATCAGAGCTGACTGCAGAGGTACAGGTGCTTCAAGAAGTTTGTATTCCTCCTTTTGCAGGATGGACCAATGCTGAGCAGGAGAGAAAGATCCTGAAAGGCATCTCTCTCCCAATATGCCTTCCGCAATCTGCTCATGGATCGACCTTCAAGCATCTGGCACAATCCTTCAAAAGTAAGATAGTATTGCACAGCCAAGAAAGAGCCTGAGCATCTTAACTCAAAACAGAATTTTCATTCTGCGGGGGTGTGGGGGGTGATAGATAATCTATTTGTTCCAGCAGAAACCGCTTGAAAACAAGACCTTAGTTGTCTTTAAATCGTCACATTCCCGTAACAGCTACCAATAGCTCCCACTAGTTTGTGAAGATGGCTGAAGAAGTTGGGAACGGTCATACTTCATCTTCAAAAAGAAGGTAAGGAACTCACAAGGAAATCACAAGATGATTTTAAGCATGTTAATGTGTGTGTCGGTTTTGCACAGCCTAGTTTTTGGTAGCGGAGGGGCCACAGAGGTGGCTTCTGTGAGAAGCTGCTAGAAGCTTCCACCATGTCCAGCAGAGCCAATCCCTGATGGCTCTGAGGATGGACACGCTGCTGGCCAAGGCTGGGTCAATTAGAAAGGTTGGTAATGCCTCTGTGATGACATATTTAAGATGGAAATCAAAACAAAAGTCACAAGGTTTTTGATCCTAGTCAGAGAAGAGGAGGAGGTGAAAACATGTGAGGGAAACAACATGGAGACACCAAGGTCAGTGGAGAAGGAGGGGGAGGAGGTGCTCCAAGCACCAGAGCCGAGATTCCTCTGCAGGCCGTGGTGATGACCATGGTGAAGCAGCTGTGCCCCTGCAGCCCGTGGGGATCCACAGGGGATGCAGAGATCCACCCACAGCCCATGGGGAGGTGCCCATGCTAGAGCAGGTGGATGCCTGGAGGAGGCTGTGGTCCTGTGGGAGATCCATGGAGAGAGAGGCCTTGCTCCCAAGTTGGAACAGCCTGTCCTTGGAGGACTGCACCCCGCAGAAGAATGACCCATGCCACAGCAGTTTTGGGAGGACTGTATGCCCGTGGGAGGGGCTCACATTGCATCAGTTTTGGGAGGACTGCTGCTTGTGAGACTGGAGCCATGCTGGAGAAATTCACGGAGAACTGTCTCCCGTGGGAGGGGCCCCACAGTCTCACAAGGGAACAATTTAACTTCAAACTCATGTTAGTCTTTCCAAGACCTGATACACTACAGCAGGGAGCAAGCAGTAAGTCAAATAACAATCTGAACCTTAAAGTGTCCTACAAATAAAACAACATTTAACAATATAATAAGGAATGCTATAAAGATAAACATCTAAAAAGCAACAGCATTATAAGAAAAACTTTTGAACACTTTCCGGTTGAAAACGGCAGATGTTTGAGGGAAAGGTCATGCAAGCTTCAACATCAACCTCAGCATACTTCTTTATTCCTTTTTTAAACTGATATAATTTCCCAAGTTCCCTGTTCTCTGGCAGAGAAAAGGTAGCAAGTTAAAGCCAAGTGATCTGGAAGAAATGCCAGGTGGCAAGATAATGTACTGAAGAGGATCACAGAAGGGCTGAACACCCTCTGTAATGGAGTCTTCCACAGCATCTTCAAGCCCTTCTTATCCAGATGAAACCAAAGCAAAATCCTGGAACTAACTAGTTGGTATTAACTGGGACAAAACTTTCCTGTTTCTCCTCCTTTGGGAAAGGGAGGACAGCCAGAGTTCACTCAACACAACAAATAGTTGACTTCCACTCCCCTAAGATGACACAGCAGCAGCTGGCAAGAGATTCCTGAGAAATTTCTCCTTCTGAGCTTCGAAAAAAGTCCTCTATCTTTGCATGTATGTCCTGACTACACTGACTTAAAGAAAAGCAGTCACAGAAACTGGGGATTACTAATGTGCTTGTTGAATAAAGGTTACTCAGGAAAATTACAGTTAGAAAGAATTCCAATTTCAAAAAAGTATTTATGTTGAATACTCAGTTTTGACTTCAAGTTTGATCAAGTATTGACACTTACTGCACCTCTTTTAATAGTGATCTAGGATTTCAAAACCTTGAGGTCCCACCATCTACACCTAATGCTCAACAATAAAATATTCATTATCTGATCAAGGTTTTATTCTTTTTCTCTAATATAAATCATACTTATATATGTCTTTTTATTTATTATACTTGAAAGTTACTAAGAAGCCTCTAACATTAAAGACGGCTTCCCAAGAAGGCCGACAACACATGGCATTTCCTTAACATGTTGCAATGGCCACAGGTAAAACCCTTCCCTTATAACAGGTGTATCACCTCCCTTACCAGAAATATCAATTCTATCTGCAAAAAGCAATTCGGTTGACATTTCCCAAGCACATTTTAATAAAACTAGAGCAGAGGCCTTCCTAGCTACAAGAAAAACACCAATGGTAGGCCGAGCAATTTTCAAAACACTGCAAATTCAGTCTCTCTTGCCTTTTTCACTTTTAAAAACTCTGAAAAGTCTTACACATTTTGCCCTGTTTTCTAGTTCCAGCAACTTTAAACATGTGAACGTTTGCCACATAAATGTTCATTTATAGGCTGCCTGTACTTTTGGTATCTACACATCCACATAAAGCAATACCAGATGCTCTAAAAGGGTCTGATAGAGACTAAAAACAAGGAACCACTAGATACAATATGCTTGCTTTTACTACGCCCAGACCCTTTCCAATAATCAAGTAAGAGATACCTGAAAATTTATGAGTTCGTAGGCTCATTAGAAACATTATGTTCATAGAATTTAACGAAGTGGAAAAACTGCGGGATACACTGAAGTAAGGCCATGTTATGACACAAATTTGCTATTGCGTAAATTCAGACACAAGTTCCAAGACAATTTCTTATAAGATAAACAGGAAGCATTAGGGAATTGCTACACAATGCTTGTAGAGCTGCTGCTGGTTGGATGTTTGCCACCTTTCCCCCTGCTGTTTCCTGTGCCATCTGAGGAAATCTTGCAGCACTGGTTGGAATGAAGAAAAACTGAAGATGGGTTGGGAACAGAGTTATGAGGTACCAAATATTCATGAAAATGTAACAATAAAAAAGCTAACCTGAACAGCTTGCATGTGTGGTGACTGAATGACTGAGGGCTGTGTGGCTTGAATGACACCCTGGACATGAACAGTTTGACCAGAAGGCAACTGCACTAGAGTTACAGCTGGAGATCCTCTTCCAGCACTGGAAGCAGCTACAGAAACCTGCAAAAATTACAATCATCATGTTTAAGTAAGATGCCTTAAGACTTCAGCAAATGCTCTTAGAAGTGATACTAAAACAAACTGATTTTGTTGCCACATCTAAAATAGCTTAGACGTATATAATTATCACACACAAAAAACCCCTAATTTTACTAGTAAAAGTTTGGCATGTACCTTTCGAAATGGTATGAAAAGCTTAAAACTGTACCCTAACAAACTGCAATTCTGTTTTTTTTTCCCTCCAGAGACTTTGTATTTTCTTTTCAATCAAAAAAAACCCCAACCCTCGGCCATCGCACACCAAATCTGCTGTTGCTAGCATGAAGGTTAGGAACAACCCTGAGAAATGTAACAAAACCCATGCATATTCACTGGAGTGGAATGTCACTGCAACAACATAAAGAGCAGAATGTTCTTAGAAAAAAAAAATCTAGAACTGCTTTAGTTTTGCTTTGCTTGTTAGGTAAGAAGTTATGCTCGTCAGATGGATGTCTCAAGAGACATGAGAATTCTTCAGATAGCAAAATATCACCCTGTTAAATAAAGCCATACAAGGATTTGTAAACTGATTTACTTTAACAGACTCCTGTTATATATATAATTATATATACCAAGAAAAAGAGAGTTGGAGTGTATCAGTGCTTCAAAACAACAACAAAAATAAAGAACAACTGAATCTTCTTTAAGCCTGTCACAGCCATAGAACAGCTTTCCCCAGCCTGTGGCTCTCAACCCTCAGTGCTGAGGATGAATGGGTTGAGAAAGTTTAACACCTATAGGCTAAGAAATAGTTCAATATTTCTGCTGTTACAGTTAAATCTACTAACAGAAACAAATACTGATGCAAAGGGAAAACACTATGATCTCAAGCTGTGTGATGAAACATCTCTAAACTCAGAAAAGGAAGACAATGACAAACATAAACTATATCATAAAAAGAAATACTGTGTTTTTTAACTAAACTGCATTGGAAAGTCTTATTTCTATATTCTGCACATTCAACAATAAACTCAGACTCAAATATAAAATTCTGTTATTATTCCCTTCCTAGCTTTGCTCTCAGCCCCGAAGGTATCTGGTATGAGCGGTAAACGTAAAATGAGACGACAGTGAGAAGAAAAACATGAAGAATGCTGACTACAAAAAAAAAAAAAACAGTTAAAGAAACTTTTGTATTTTTTAGATATTTACACTGAAGTGTTTTTTTAAAATCCAAATATGAAAGCAGTTTTCATTCCTGATCCATAAGATATTGCTTGTCGAGGAAATAATCCCTTCTTGAAGCAAGTGAAAAATTTTAACTACTATTAAGATGCACTGCTATCAAAAAGACCTGATGCTGGTTCAAAATTACCTCAAAGAAACAATGTTTCTAAAAAACAAAGACAGGACCTTGTCAACATTCACTATGCAATTGTTCAATGTTATAGGGAACTGAACTGCTTTTCAGAAAATAGAACAATTGAGGGCATTTTTAACCCTGAAGTGGGTTCCTTAAATCATTCCTTAAATGGCATGAAATGGCAACAGGGAAATAGGACATACAAACCTTCTTCCCAACCTATTCAACAAAAATTAATGTTATGAGAAATTTATCAGAAATAGATATTTAAGATTAAGCTCTAGAAAGTCTCAAAGATCTGAAGAGTATGATCTACTTTGTGGCAAAGCTTACATCCTAAACCCAAGCTTCAAGGAGAGATCATAGAGCAGTCTAAATGTTTACAAAGCATGCTAACTTTCCAAAACATTATAAAGGCAATTTCACCAAACCTTTCCGTTTACTGCTCTCTTTGTGAGAATTACAATTTGATACAATACTCGGCGGGCCAGAAAGAACTTCTGAGTACAACAGCCATAAAACAGTAAAAGGTGAACAGTTTAAGAGTTTCTTTTTGGTACACAATGGGTCAGACACACATAAGCAGGAAATAATCCAGTACTTGAGACTAAGAAACTACATTCATTTTAAAGCTCCTTATTCAGTATAACCACATAGGGAAAAAAAAAAGAAAACCTCACTCAGCTAATACTCTTTTGGACTAAAGTTTACAATATAACAGGAGAAATTTTTTTAGTTCCCAATAATTCAGATAAGAGATTAAATGAAGGGGGGATAAGTGCTAAGGGAAGAGGACATGGTAGTATTGTAAAATTTTCAAGGTTCCTATTCTGCATCACTTTTGTAGGTACTAGAAATTTTTATTAGAATTTTGATTCCAATTTCCCTTTGCAGTTTTCAAGCTGAATATTCCCGTGTTAACTGAAATACTAGAACATTTTGATGCTATCATGCCTAAATCCTGCCTGAAACAGACTTGGCAAAAAAATTTCTTTCTGACACCAGTTATGAGCAATGCTACCTTTAAAATCATTACCTCAAGGGCTGTCTGGCACAGCAACTGAAAAGAATCCACAAAAGCAACTCAGGAACACAGAGGGTGAGGGGAAGCTTAAAACATTCTGTGGGTTCTATGCTCCTAGGCATGCAACAGTCACGTCCAATAGCTTCAACAAATATCAACCATGCAATCCATAATAGCACTATGGTCCCATATTTCAGGTACTTGGAAATGTAAGTGCTCCCTCTTCTACGTGGGGAAAAGTAGCCAGCAAGAATGACCAGGTACTACCTTCACACTGAGGCACACAGTCCTGCAGAGAAAGAGGCTGCCCATCATTTATCTAACTTCAAGATATATGATCTATCTGAACAGTTATCCTGGGGATCCTGTGAATGTCAGGTATCCTTTCCCTGCTAGGTACTAGAGAGGTTACCTTCACATTCAACACCCCCATACCTTCAACATTGCCAAATGAAGAACACAGTACACAGGCCCATCTGATTTCTGCCCCTGCTGTAGAATCTAAATACTACAAAGACTCTAGAAGTAAAGTGAAAAGTAAATCTGGAAAAGGCACAGTCAAGGCAAATCCACACTGGATTCACCCAACAAAAGAACAAAGGATCTGCCACAGTCAGGCACCGAGTAGCCTCCATGAGGAAAAGCTGGAGACAGATGTTTTGATCAATTCCAAAGCTACTGCCAAAACAGAAGCATCTATTTTAAGGAAAATAAAGTTAGGCTGATGGTGCCAGCATACGCTCTGAGGAAGCACAAAATGGTGACACAGCTGCACATTTAAAATCCTCTAACGTAACTTTGCTAAATGGCCAGCATTTGCATTTGGCAGGCTGGTTTTAGAGCCTTACTTACAACAGCCTAGAAAACTTCTATAGGTCTCAATCTGTAGGGAGCAATATTTAACAGTTTGATGTCAAGAGCCCACAAGGACAACCCCCCTGAAGAGCTAAACTTCAACAGTTCCAGCTTGCAATGGCTACACACTCCAGGCTCTGAAAAATCTCCCTGAAAATCTCCCTATGCTCTCTGACAGCAGTTCTCACATTGTAAATCCTGACGTATGTCTAATTCAGGGCCAGCACCAAGAGGTCAACAGGTGGTATCTCAGACAACATCAGCAGACAGCTCTAGTGATAGACAACATGACAAGGTTAACAAAAAGTGAATCAAAGAGGAACCCATCAAGAAATAGGATTAAAGAAAAAAGAAAACACAACTGAAAGTGTTTTTGTCAAATCTGAGAAAGGCTAAAGTACATTGATCTTTCATTGTTATAGCTATATTCAGTGTAGCTGAGCACAGAGCAACACAGAATGCAGTATTACTCCTAGAAATCCTGCAAAAGGAACATATAATTTCTCTTTGAATACCATTGCAGATATAAGTGTTCCAAGATGTAAGTTTGACTATCATCAACACTATCAGAATATTCCAATATAAATTAACTTCCTTTTAAGTACAGCTCTGTATGTAGCAACGGATGATCTGTGCATGTGAGACAACCCATGGAGATCATCTCAAAACAGGTTGAGAAATTTTCCATCTCACACCTCTGCTCTTCCCTTAAAGGCATCAAGCTTTTGTACATGTGTTCTGTACATTTTCAACAGCTTCTAAAGACAAACACCAATAATTTTACTTTCTTAACAATTTATTCTGGTGGCCGGATCACAAAAACATTACCATGTCAATTCATCAACTGGCTAAAAGTGAGGGATGCAAGAAATGCAACTATAAACTGATTCTATAGTAGGATATTTTATTTAAAAAATAACCCTTTAATGGACAAGAAGTGCATCTCATCTTTGCTAGTTTCAAATTTACTCATTTTCGCTTTAGTAGAAATAGTAATTTTACTTTCAGCACCAAAAAATTGCAGGTGACTATAGCAGTATCTACGACACGACCTAAGAAAAAAATGGAAACACTATTTTTTCTCTACAAATAATGTATAATAGGTCCTTCTTAGCATTGGAGGTTATCCCATCACACCATAGTGCTCCAGCCCACACATCCTTAATGTCTCCTCTCCCAACAGAGGAAGCATTAAAAATGCTTCAGCACAAAACAATCTCTGCCCTCTAGAGATTATCATTTTATGAAGTACCTGGTCCATCCTTTTAAAACTAAATGGCAGGTATTCCTTTAAAAAGCCTGGACTACAGAGGAGGGGAAAGTAAGTCGGCTTCCCCTGCAAGAAGAAGAAGAAAAAAAAAAAGTGCCCACCTCCTATGTATTTATATCCCTCAGCATTTTTCTAGTCACTCTCTGGTCAAAGTCATAACTCAATTAAATATCAAGCACACTAAAAACCATTACATTCCATCTGGACATAAAAACTCCACCTGTTTTACTGGAAGGGCAGTCATCTGCTGGGACAGATGCCCAGAGAGGTTCTAAAGACTCCATCCTTGGAGATATTTACAACCCAGGCAGACACAGTTCTGGTCGACCCTGCTTGCACAGGCAGGTCAGACTAGATAATCTCAAAAGGTCCTTTCCAAGCTCGACCCTTCTACATTTAATTCTTTGATAATTTAATTCTTTGATAACACAGAAATCCACAAATTAAAAGCTAGTGTATTAAAATGTTTTACTTCTGACTGAACAAAACCAAGGTTGAACTAATATTTCACTAGAAAAAACACAAAAAACAGTGGGCCATTCCCCCACTCCCCTGGAGATACCTGAAAAGGAGCCCTCAGTATCAGTGACCAGGCATGGTAGCTCTCAGTAAGAATCAAGTCATTCTTTCTTCCTATTTCTGCACATTTGCAACATTTGCAAAATTAGTAGGAGGGATGATGGGAAGTTGGCACAAGATATTTCAGTCACTTTTATTGGTTGTCTTCTCTTAATTGCACTCCTCCACAGGCCAAAGAGGGAGAAGGGATCTGTGCCCCGCTGTAATAGTCAAAATACACAGGCACTGGACCTGTGGCAGAATTCCTCAGGAACACACGAATTTCCCATCTGGACTGCCACAAAACCAGTCAGATGTCCCATACAGGGGCCTTGAGCAGGCTTTAACCCCTCAACACCCAGCCCCAACTCCCCACGACAAAGCGTCTCACCTTCCAAGCCAGCCAGGCAGGAACACAGGCTAAGAAAATCCTACTCATCTTAAGCCAAAGGAGCGTCTCAACAAGGCCTGTCAGCGATAAGTGTTCTGTCCAGGCAGTTTAACAACAACGAATGCTGTGGCAGAGCAGCCTGAAGGCACTGAGGGCCCATGAGGGGCTGCAGGCCCCAGGAGCCAGTGGCTGAGGAGAGAGGCACAGGCCCGGAGCCCTCGCAGCTCCCAGAGCCCTTGGCGTGGGACAGCAGCACCAACCCCGCTTCTCTGGGCAGTCCAGGAGAGGGATGTCAGCTCCAGCCACCTGCACCGAGCAGCTCTGACAGCTCCAGGACAGCTCTCTGAGCCCTCTGACCAAAACAAAGGACTCCAGATGCCAACTCCGGACTGTAACCCTCGGCCTTCAAACTGAGGTACATGTTTTGGTTTAGTGCGAATTGAACGAGATTCATCAATACTTCAGAGTTAGTCACTTTAACTGGAAGGTATGAGACCCATATCCAGTACAGCTGAACCTTCACACACAGTACTCAAGCATTAAATGCAGACAAACATAAAAAGTGTTATACGCTGCACAATATAGGAGCGCAAAATGTCTCCTACAGCATTAGTGACACCTTTGCCTCCGGATCAACAGTAAAAATCCCAAGTGACAGAATTAAGTTATCTTCTCCAGAGACTATTGCACAAGCCAATAGATTTTACACATCAATCATCCTATGAAGTTAAAACAGAAAATTTGAACAGAACCACTAAAGAAGAAATGAGGGGATGACATCAACAGAGCAAACCAAATAAAATTCTTAAAGAAAAAAAAGAAAAAAACTGAACAAACAATACTCCCAATGCTGCATGTATCAAAACCAACAAAAAAAGGTTGATAAGTATTTTGCAGTCTACTTTGTGTCTGAAGATCTGACAAAAAGAGCAGCTGCTCTCAGTTTTAAAAATATATCTAGAATGTAAATCAAGTATCTAACATACCAAATACATGGCATCAAATCTTAGCAAATAACTTCTAACTTCCAATGATGAAAAAATTCTGTAAAATGTTTTTTAAAATCAGGTTTTTTTATTTAACAAAGGGGTTTTGAAGATCCTTTTAAGTGGTCCATACACTTCTCTGAAGCCATAGATCTTAGTACTGTCAGGAACACTATTTCTCTCAAGTACTGAATGTTTCAGTACATATTTTTAATGTTTGAGAATTGTTACCATACAATCTTTTATCCATTAACTACCAAAGAATAATCCAGGTAGAGCAACCATAGAGAACATGTAAAGTATGCTTTTAGAAGTCCAGACACTGTCATTGGATATACAGGAATGAAACTAAAAAAGCACACATTAAAAATGTACTTGCAATTAGATGAAATACATTCTGTACAAAAACTGGAACTAGGAGAGAACCATGGTTATTTTTATTCATGTTTTCATTTTTGTTATACAACACATCTTCAAGATGCACAAATAGTTTAGATAATGTTTGATCTTGTAGCCACCTCAATTCTTTAAGACTGTATCCCATCTCTATAACAAATAATCACCTTACGAAAGCAAAAAACCCATGTGTCTACTGATCGCTCTTGTCTGAAAGGGCTCCTAAAAGTGTTACCTTCTAACAGACCTGATGTTATATTAGTCCTTTGTTAACTACTGCAGGCATAGTTTCCAGTACACTTTTGCTATATTTTTCCTATTTAATACCAAGACTTATAAAACATGAGAATGCCATACAAATTGATAGTTTAAAAATCACAGCAGCTCTGAGTATCACTTTATTGATTCTTCTCATCTTTCCACATTTCAACTCACCTCAGATCCTGAGGAAATCTGACTTTGGCCTGGCTGATTCTGAAGGTGAACAGCACTTCTCTCTGTCATAGAATCCACTGCATTGTCATCCTGTTCAACCATTTCCATGGTCATCAGTCTAAAAGTAAGTACATACACATTTAAATAACACAGTACAGGGGCGTGTATCAGGCAGCTAGGGATGGGGAGAGTAATTCCAAACAATTTTGTATTTGGAGCAGACAGAAAATAAATATGTTTCTGTCAAACTCAAGTCCTTTCTTCGTTCCCCTGCATTAAAATATTCACTCATATAGCCAGGAGCTCTAAAACAAGTATTTTGGAAAATACTTTGGGAAAGCTGCAAGGAGAGGCAGTTCTGCAGATGGTTCTCAGGGAGGGACAAGCAGAGTCCCAGAGTCCCACGCAGTGCTGGCAGTGCTGCCCGCAGAAGGTCCCTCAAGCCTCAAGCTGCCCAGCAGCCACGGGCTGCTACAGCCCTCTTGAACCTTCCAAGATGCCTATTCCCAGCTGGGATCTGTGCTTGAATTGTCTGTAAACCACTCATGGCTCCAGAGTCACTACAATTCCTCTCACTTTACAGGTTTAAAAGCAGGGTAGATTTCATTGAAAAATAATCAATTTGCTGACCATCAATTTAAACTAAGACTTTAAACTTCATACAGAAAGCTTCCAAACCTGCTATATATCTGCTATTTAAAAATGCAATTACCTGACAGCTCCTTTTCGATATTTCTTGGCACACTTAGTCATAACGGAAGGTGTGAGCTTTAAAACAAGAGCTTGGATCTCTTCGGCTCCCTTTCTCTCCTACCAAACCCTGCACTGAAGGTGCAACATTGAACAGGTGATGTCAAACATTGCCACAGCAACAGGTCAGTTTACAAACAGAACAGAGACAGGATAGGGTCAGGCAGAGGCAGGCAGGATGCCCTGCAGGCACGCTCCCACCTACACCCTACTTACACAACCAATTGACAAACTGGCACAAAAGGAAGACATGATATCAGTTGAGGGATGTAAGAGGCAGCAAATCTCGGTTCCCCAGGTTCAGTTTCTGTAATTAGGGGATGCCAAGCCTGACTGAAGTCAAACTTGAATTATTTCAACTGGCTGATAGTCACTTTGGTTTCTTCTCAGGACTTACACTGAGAGATGCAAGAGGCAGAAAAGGACTACTACCCACCTGACTCTGAGGCTCTGGAATTTAGTCCCACATGTTATAAGTTAACTACATTAAATCAAATTAAATGTAAACCAAACTCCTTTTGTGGCACTATTTTACAGAGCATTACATGATCTTTGAAGAGAATAAATTTTATTGTTTTCTTAAAAATCAAAACTTTGCCCAGAATAAAGCCATGAAAATATGAAAATATATCCAGTCGAACGATGCAGAGAAGCATATTTCTAGCTCATATGCCTCCAATGGTGTTCTACTGACCAGACTTATCAGTACTATAGCTAATGGTAGCCAAGCTACAAAACAATTCAACATTTTATGGGTTAACACGAGTATTTCTGCTCAGAGAAGTTACATACCCTATGACAGTATCAATTCAGATTAGAATCATAGGGAGCTATTTTACATCTAAAACCTTTCTACATTTTTGTCTTGCTAGTTACCACTAATTACCTTTTTCTTTAGATACACTCTAATTAAATATCTACTGAAATTCACCAAAGTCTAACAGCCCTGGGGAAAATGTTTTCATCAAGATTTTCACCATAATTTTTTTCTATAAGAAGATGTTATCTAATTAAACTATTTTGGTTTTATATATGTGCAATATAATAATAATAATAAAGTAGGAAAAAAAAAGTTCTTCCTTTGTAAACTAGGGCCACCCACAGAGTCTCAAATATGAAAGGTCTACATGGTTTATATAAGAATAAGCTTCAGAACAGCTCGCACACCAGGGAAGATTAAATAATGCATAGGTACTGGCACCATATTCATTGTAATCTCTTCCTGAAGATAGGAATATAGTCAGAATTAATTCACTTTATGAAGGCCCTGAAGTATTTTTGTATCCAAAGCCATCTGCCACAGAAAACCTACTGTTGAAAAGAAAAAAACCAAAACCAAACAACAGAAAACCCAAGTACTTTTATTTCCACTGAATGCATTTCACAGAATTTTAACCAGAAAGAGCCATTTTTCATCTTGGAAAAAATTTAGTTCCAAAGTTTTAGTTTAATTTCTTATTGACTGCAGAACATATAAAAAATGTATTTATTTCTACTACTTTATCAGGATTTTTGTCCCCAAGTCTTTTCATCTGCAGTGCTTCACTAAGTTAGCAAAAAGCTATAAAAAGAGCATCAGTGCAGCAGAAAATCTAACAAAGTTATTCCTTGTATTTTGCAAAATGCAGTACAGGGAAAGGTGTGTATTTTTTGATTGTTTATCTTTAATTAGGAAAACAACAGCAAGTACTATACATGTCAGTGGAGTGACAAACATAATTAAGATATATGAGATACATGGAAAACTCTAGAATTTGTGTATGTCTTCCATCTATAATTGTGCATATTCTGACTCTTAATACAAATGATTGCTTAATTTAAAACTTCAGCAAGGTGGAGTAAAGTCTGAAAATTTGACTGCCATGAAATGCGATCACTACTCTGAAACACAGAAAAATACTTTTCCTAGATAAGCTCAAACCCGCTCCTTTTTGACAACCTCTGTGATCAAACAGTGACTTAAAACAACGTCCAAATATAAAGATCCAACCATAGCCTAAAGAAACCAATATGAAAATAAAGCAGTATATGAGTAATTTTAAAAGATACACCAGCTATCTTGGCATAAAACTTCAACGAGAAAGATGACTTAAGACACATTAGTATCACAATTCAGACACGTTACAAGATTAGGAACCTTCGATAGACACAACCATGGGATCACTGAACTGGCAGGAGCAGGTCAGCTGCAGTCATTTGAGCCCACAGGGTCAGCGGTGGCACAGTCACACTGAGCTGTGCCAGTTCATCTGGGCTTGTGCACGGCTCAAGACCAGGCATGCCAAGGAACTCCTGGATTTCAGACTAGGCTGTCACTGTCTTCTGAGCACTCTCATAAACTCTCAGATTCCTATAACCTGAATTGTACAGGGTTTTTATTTCCCGTACTACACATCAACATGAATACATCAAACTTTTTAATAAATACACAGAAAAAATACTGAGCAATATCATTACTATGCTTTTTCTCAAACATCAGTAATACAGACTGTGGCATGAAACAGTTACTAATCCAATCCAGAAAACAGTTTCCACACATACCACACTCAATCAGTCTGCATTGCAAGCAAATTCTAACATATTCATTGCTTTTAAGTTTCAAAGAAAGAAAAACAGAATTTTCTGCCAAGCCGTTAAAATCCTTTATAAAAGTCTATCAGTAGCAGTACACATCACACTTTAAAGTTTACATTACCTTCCTTCTATTTTAAAGTAAAACTAAGCAAATAGTTTAAAGTATTTGGGCTTGGGTCCTGTTTAAAATTATATAATGTTTTTCTTCATTGTATGACTAATTATACACAAGTTTTAGTCTTATACTCACTATTAATACATTTTTTATCTTAGTTGCTTACAAAGACTGAACAATAATTTTACGTATTAGTCTGGATTTTTAAATTAATAAACAAGTTATACCTCTGCACTCCCATAAAAAGAGGACAAAAAATGGTTTTCCATAATGTAAGCAAAGATACCTGCTTCTTCCTATAACATAGCAAAGAGATCTTCAGGATCTGGCAGGAAGTTTAACTGTTACCAAAGTAGCAACATTTCAATATATATAAGCACATGTTTACTACAGTCACTGAGACTAATGGACAGCAGCTCAGTGGCAGATAAACACTGATTAAGATGATGCATACAGTGCACATCAAAAGCTTCTCCAACTGCAATCAGATGAACCATCCCTGACAGGACAAATCTGACAAACGGAATCAGCTAGAGGAAAACAGAAAATTTTTCCTAGAAAATTTGAGGCAATTTACAGCCAAAAGTGTGAAATTTTTGTATTTTTGCCCATAGGTAAGAGATGAAGGATAGCATCCCTATCAAGACATGTTGTTTTGCAATAAAGAGCACAAGAAATCCTTCCACTCCCCCCAATACTGCTGTTTCTTTTACATCACTGCATATTAATACAATATTTAATGTCTGTTGGTGAAATTATACTGCAAAAGCAAACTGCTACAATATTCTGCATAACTGGAAGTGTGTGACTGTCCAATCAAACACCCAAAGACATTTTAAAAAACAACTTTTTTATTTCAACCATCCTTTATACATCAGGGACGGCTTACAAAGGTGATTCAATCATAAAGGGCTAAAAAATATGTTTTGGCCCTTGCTCCAAATCTCTTTGAAGGCTCTTATTCACAGGGGAGTTACCAGAAAGCAAGAATGTGAATTTACAAACACCTGTTTTGCATTTATTGATGAACCCACAGTGAGTGTGGAAACTCTCAGAATGCACTCGTTTCAGAGGAGCATTGTGTTTTCAAGTATGAACTCTGTAATAACTGTTTTACCACCCTGGTGGCGTGAAAGACAGCAGCTGATAAGGTGGCCACACAGTTCAGTCAGGTAAAACGTGCAACAGCACAACAGACCCGATTTTGAAAGTGCAAAATGTGCACTCAGCCTTCAGAATCACCAGAAGCTTCATCACTAAGCTTCTTGTGTCTCCTACACTCTCAATGTTTCCCTATTTTCTTCCCCGAACATCTCAGCTGAACCCTAAAACCCAAAATCTTAAAAGCCCAACCTGCCAGTACTGTGAGCACAGGCAATGCTACCTGGCCACTCGGCACCCGCCAGCTCAACCATTCTGACAAGGCAGTGCAGAGCTGGCTGCGAGAGGACACCCGGCCCCCCTTCAGAAGGGCCCAACCAGCCCCTGGGCAGGCCAGAGGATCAATCAAGCATCAGTTCCTGTGGAATCACTTCACACGCGGCTGCACTCAGCACCAAAAATGATGCTATCACAGCAGTGGGGGATGCAGACAAAACGCTCAAACTTTTAAGACCTCGGACACGAAGCCCACTGCGATCGTCCCCCACGCGTTCTGATCCAGCTCCCAAAGCCCTACGGGCAAGGGTATAACCGGGAGCAACGGACTAAGGGCCAAACGCCACCGCTCCCCCTCGGCCGAGGCAGCCCCGCGGAAGCCCCGGGACGGGCCGTCCGAGGCGCTCTCTGCCCGCAGCGGGAAGTCGCTGCCCCCGCTCCTCGCCACCACGCCGGGCGAGCCGAGCCGGTGTCTCGAGCAAGGGCTGGAGCCACCGCCTGCCGGAGCCCGGCGAGCACCGTGGTTCCCGGGCGGTAACGGAGCCGGCGCTCCGCGCACTCCTTCCGGAATTCCCGGGATAAGGAGCCGCCTCGGGGCCGCCCCACAGCGCCGTGCGGGCTCTGCGCGGCCGCCCCTGAGCACAGCGCGCTCCCGGCTGCCGACGGGTACGCGCCTCCGCCGCCTCCTGCGCGCTCCCGCGGCGGGTCTGAGCCAAGCGCGGCACAGCGCCCCCCGCCTGCCCTGCCCGTGCCTGCCCGCCGCGCCGCCCGCTGCCCT
>VZTF01001314.1:2205559-2215962 GCA_013397755.1 Cnemophilus loriae
CGGCCGGTAACAGCCGGGGCAGCCGCGGGCCCGCGGAGCTCAGTGGGCCGCGCTCCGGGCGTGCGATAGCGGGGCGGTGCCGGCCGCTCGCCGCGCCGGGCGGGCCCCGCCGATAAGGGCGGTTGCCTGGGCCCCCCCCCGCAGGGTTCAGCCCCGGCTGTCCCCGCGCTGACCTAGGGAAGGGACGCGGTACAACCCCCGTTTGTCCCCTGGGCGGTGCCGGAGCCCTAAGGGACACGGAAACCTGCCCAGAGGCCGCCCCGCCGAGGTGCTGCCCGCATATTGTTTTGTAATTCACTTTTGTAAGTGAAAGCACGTCCCTTACATCAGTCATTCCTGGTACGACATCGTGTTTTACATTTATTTGGCTAACTAAATCAGAAATTGCCGAGAGGCAGCAAGCGGGAGTGATGTGCGTGTTTCTCCGCTCCCTGCCAGAGGATTACGTCCAAATATCCTGAGTCATATTGGGCTTGTGCTGTAGGTGTGAGCACGACCTTTGCCGGGAGCACAGGGCCCGTCGGCTCAGGGTTAATAATGTTAGAATGCAATAAATGCGTAAGCCATAAACTTTGCTACTAGTGGTGTTTAAGCATCATATGTCTTATTGCTGCTCAGTATTTTACAAAGTAGTGCAAGAAGTATAAAATATATTGCAGTATATTTTAAATTGCATGTCTATACATGACGTATATTCTGAAGTTACGTAATGTGTCTATCCATTTTTATGTTTTGTTTTGTTTTTTTTTACTGTGAGAAACTGCTCAGTGTGCTAAATAAACATGTAAAACCGAAGTTAATTTCACATAACTCATTGTGATTGAAGAATTGGAGGATGTGTGTGTCAGGATTGATGATAGGTCCGTACAGGTCAAACACTCAGTCTTATTCATGGCATGAAGAGAACCTGCGTATTGATTTCCTGTGTTTTTAAAGAAACAACTCTTATCTCTGACTTCACAAGAGATGAATCATATTTATTTGCAAAGGTTTTGCCTTTAAGCATTTAGTTCTTTAATTTGCTTCACAGAAGTCAACACAGCTATCAAAATCGCAATCTAGTGGAAAAAATACAGAATCTTCAATTATCACTATTGCTTGTGCAAGTTTTCAGTTTTCATCCTACATTTCCTTTGTTGAAATATTGAACAGCCCCTTCCTGTTTTGAGTTCTGTTTCCCTCCCTTTGTTTCTTGACTATATATTATGTGTCTGTTCTGGGTTTTAAATAGGAGTTTCTCTTCCCATAATTAATTCTGCTTTAAGAGCTCGCCCATTAGGTACACTGTTGTTATGCTCATTCATTAAAAGATATGTTTTACTAGAAAATCTCTTGTCAATTAGAAATATTTGTTAGAATAGTAAGATAATGAACAGGCAAGTGTTAAACTACTGAGAATTACTGCTGAAACCTTTGGAAGAAATTCCAGCTTTGCCTAGTATACTCAAAAAGCCGAAAATAGTTCTTAGGATACTAGCAGCACCTCAAAAATATTTTTGAAGGTAGAAGTCTTATTAC
The DNA here is from genome assembly GCA_013397755.1 of Cnemophilus loriae. Classification (NCBI taxonomy): domain Eukaryota; kingdom Metazoa; phylum Chordata; class Aves; order Passeriformes; family Corvidae; genus Cnemophilus; species Cnemophilus loriae. The sequence goes on from VZTF01001314.1 coordinate 2,207,078, forward strand.
AAACAGGAAGAAATTTCAAATGAGCGCGTTAAATAATGGAAACCACCGGAGTGAGTTACCTGTAAACAAACTGAGAATTTCCATGAACTCTTGGGGCCTGGATTTGGACAAGCAGTTATTTTTTATTGGTTTTCAAGTAAGTCGTAAACAGCTTTGAAATGTTTAACTAAGAATTTATTACTATTTATACCACTTCTCTTGTAGTGAAGTGTATCAGAGGAGTAAGTGAACTGCCAGAGGGATATAGACCTTGGTGATACAAAGATGACTAACAAGATTTGGCTCTTGATGCAGCTCGCTGAAGTTGGTGGGCTGGAAGAGGAAGGGAATGAAGAGCAAGTGTGTTCTTACCCAGCAGCAGGGTGGGGTACTGTGTTTGTTACCTGAGGCCAGGCTCACTTCAACTAAAAACAGTTCTCTTTAAATTGGGATCAATTCCCAGTGTGAACCCATTTAATTTCAAATGCTGAGACCAAAAGCAATCCATAAGAAGGCCACACGGGTCAGGATCTGTTATGATTTTCATAATTTATGTAAGAACACAAACTTGAAAACCCAGGCTCTTTACTGCTGTCAGAATGACTGCCTGAGTCATCTTTTCTCTCTAACCCAAAATGTCCAACCTGATGGCATACCCTGCAGATTCAAGGAAGTATCAATGATTCAGCAGCAATTACTTTTTAATTGGATTTTTTTTTTTTTTTTTACTTTGGTGGGCAAAGCCAGTAAGTTTCTTTCAACTTGGATCAATTCTTAAGTCTGATCCACTGCACCATCACACAGAGAGAAGTACTACCTTAACCAAGGGAGATAATAGATGAGCAGGTAGTCAGAGCAACTTCATTTGGCACCAAAAGAAACATGGTGCTCTTTGCAGAGAACATAAATATTTCACCAATGCGCATTACATCAGTAGGAATGTCATCTATGTAATTTTTAGACAACTGATTCTATATATGGGTCTCACAGCTATGTTTTAAATTGATTTTTTTTAAGGAGACTGAAAGAATTTGGTGCATTTTAGTTCCAATCTTATGAAACACCTGTTTAGTTTGCTTGTAAAAAAGTTCATGGATTGTCATGGCATAAACAATGACACCAAAACAGATGTGCTACCTAGCTTAGTTGTCAATTTCTCGTAAATTAGAATCCAGACAGCTGAAGATAATACAGGTAAAACTGACAGAAAAATAGACTGGCATCTTATTTGAGATAATACTGATACTTACTGATTAGTAATTGCACCACAGGTCTCCTCGTGGACCACTCCAATTTTAGCTGATCGTTGAGTAACCCCACCTCTGCTCTTTCATTGCCTGCGAGGAAATAGAGGGACGCGTGCAGAACTTGCAGAGTGGTCACGGGAAAGTGCAGTCAACACACAGCAACTGTTTTCGCAATTTACTTTGTAAATGTGATGAAAGTCAGAAGTAGCCAATATCCGCATGCTGCAACAGAATCCTGATCAGTCTGAAACCGAGAACAGATTAGGCAAGAAGTACACTTTATTGAGTATAAAATATAAGACTAATAATTTATTTTACCTATTCTTTTCTTTTATAAACTCCTAGCAATGCAAGAAAAATATGGATTTCCATTGGCTCACAAATAGAAACAGAAATGGCACACCCTTAGAGAGGCAAACATTGAACGATATTGTAAAAGGTAAAAGCTTTGTAAATATTTTTTTTTTCAAATGCATATAGATTTTTTAAAAGTTACATGTCTATGGAATTATAAATATTTGGTAATGTTTCCTTCCCTAAAGTGTGTTAAGGTGGAGATAAGACTGAGTGACAGTATGAGTAGTACAAGAGCAAATTGATGATCCTTTTATTCTTATGATTTGCTGCTGCCCATCACTAGAACTTCTGAAAATCAATACTGCCTAAATTAGTGCTGTGCTAAGCCACCACGTTGACTTCTGTGGGTTGCATAGGCCAGAAGCACAGGAAGGAATAGCCTTGAGAGTCCCAGGTCTGGCTTAGTGACTGGTGATTTCAAGATATATGCATAATGATATTTCTGTTGCAGCAGAAAAAAAGAATGGTAACTTAGATCTACTACATGAAATTTTCTCATTTCCTCTGCTGAACAAGGAACTTTACTTATATAACACTTTCCTCATAACATGAATATAACATGTACTTCGCAGTGTTTATAACCATTTAGAATTTATTGCTGTTTGTAGAGATCTTTGAACTTGAAAAGTACAAGCTTTGTATAAAGCATTATTTTGTACTTATCTAATGAATATTAAGTTTCCAAACAACTGCTTGAGTTCTATTTAAAATTTAAATACATAAAACTTTATTATTAAAAGTTTTCTGAATAGGCTGTGTTAGAAGAAGTACACAGAAAACAGTTTGTAGTTGAATGTGAATACACTGTGCCACAGGAATATGCATATCCCAAACAGCTGGCATATGCTCGTGCCTTGAAAAAGATATATCCTGTAAGGCACAGTGAGCCAGTGCAGGAGTGTGGCCGGCACTAATAGGACATTGAGGAACTACCTCACACAAAGGTGAATGACATCAAACATGCAGATAATGCAGTAAAAGGCAAACACATACAAAGAGTTCATATTTATTGAAAAATATTCAATGAAAATATAAAAAAATACCAAGAAGAATTTGCAGTTGGTTAACACAGTGGTTGTAGACTAGATTTTCTAGCAACTGTAGGTTGTTTCTGATGGCGGAGCAGATTGTTTTGTTGGTGGTAAATGGCTGTAAATGACAGTGAAGAGCAAGAATGCAGAATATAAAATGAAAAGCAAAAGCTGCTGAATAAATGGAGCAAGGTAAAGGTGTCTGGGAGCTATAAAGAGAAGGAAGAGGTACAAATGAAAAATAACTAAATGGAAGAGTATTCTGTATAACAGAAGATTATCAGGCTTTTTGCAGTGTGTTTATGTGAGAGAGCTTCTGTATTTCTTTCATGTCAAGAATTGTTAGTTCTTAATCTGTATCAGTGATACAGATAAATGGCTAAAGCAACTTATTTTTCTGAAAAGGATATATCTTTCATCAAATGCTAGCTCAACTAATTTATCTCTTTGATGATGCTATTTTGCCAGCTGGGTTTATTTATGAGCTGTTTTTTCTCATTCTATTTGTCTAGCACTTTTGCACATTACAGGAGGTTTCCATCTCCATTAAGTATGAAATACGTGTTTTACTGGATTATTTGAGAGACAAATATATATATTTTTATAAAATAATTTCTCAAGAAAACCCAAGGAAACTGTCAGTGGAATGATGCCTGGTTTAATTTGGAAAATGACATTTTAGAAATGGGCACTAGACATTTCCTATTTATCATATTTTAGTGGAGACAGATGCTATTTGCTCTTTTTCCCTTTTTTTTTTTTTTTTTCTGGAAACAACAGCTCTACAAATTCAACCTTGTCTCAAAACTAAGTTGTGTTGCCTAAGAGTCATCTTCACTAGGGGTTGTGCAGTCACCAAGTTCAAGTGTTTTTCTTCCGTCTGTGTGTATACTTATACATACTGCACACACAGACGTCATAGAGCTGTATGCTGGGGTTTACATTTTTAGTATAGTGGTAGAACCACTCGAGACTTACATGACTATTTTCTCCAAAATATTGTGCCTAGCAAACAAAAAGCAGCAGCTGCTTTCCTCTCACAGTATCTGCTCATAAAATCATAGAATTATAGAATCATTGAGGTTGGAAAAGACCTCCAAGGTCGTGGAGTCCAACCTTTGGCTGAACACCACCTTGTCAAATAAACCATAACACTAAGTGCCAAATTCAGTTTTCTTGAGCACTTCCCGAGATGGTGACTGCACCACCTCCCTGGGCAGCCTGTTCCGATGGCTGACAACCCTTTGAGTGAAGAAATTCTTCCAGATGTCCAACCTGAACATCTCCACTCACAGCTTGAGGCTGCTTCCTCTCATCCTGTCTCTGGTTGCAAAGAGGCTGACCCCCACCTGGCTACAATCTCCTTCCAAGGAGTTGTAGAGAGAAATAAGGTGTCCCCTGAGACTCCTCCAGGCTAAACACCCCCAGCTCCCTCAGCTGCATCCTCATATAACTTATTTTCTACACACTTCACCAGCTTCATTCCGCTTCTCCAGACGTGCTCCAGCACCTCAATGTTTTTCCTGAAGTGACAGGCTCAGAACCGGACACAGGACTCAAGGTATTGAGCAATGTCTTTTCACTGTGTTACAGCATCTCCATGAAAGGATTATTTTGCTATGATTTTTAAAAAATGATTGTACAATGGTGCACATGATCTATGAGCCTTTTATAAAAAGGCACTGCTAAAAAAAGGGCTTGAATCACTTTCTGAAGAAAATTGCATAATTTCTGAATCAAAGGGGAAGGAGAAACATTTAGAATAATATTGTTTGATTCATTGCTGGTACTATAAACAAATATATTCCTGGCTCATGACCTGGTAGAGGTAACAGAACTTTCTTGGAACTGCGGCTTCCACCCCATTGCATGCAGCATCCTCTCATGGCTCTCTCCCTCTCTCTCTCATTTCCACCAGCAGGAATGACTGATGATGTTTGAACAGTTACATGTTCTCAGCTCTGTCACCACGCTTCCCTAACTCATACAAGCTTTGGGATTTTATGCATATAAGCTAAAGCATGAGAACTACAAACAATAGCTTATTTACTAGAGTAAATTTCAGGGGTAGTTTCATATTCAAATTAAACCTGAAAGCAAAATCCCGGTAATTAACTCAATCACAGTCAGATGATGGCTCAGCCAGGACTCCTTCATTTTTAGCAAATCTGAAAAAAAAGTCACCTAATAGCTTCTTTAGAAGCTTTCTGCATTCTTTTTGCAAATACTCAGATAAACAATATGATAAATAGGAACACTGAAACCTCTTATATGCCAGCTTGCTTGTTTGTTGGTAAATTATTATATCTGGTTCACCCGGCCCATAGCAAGTACCTGAGCTGTTAGCATCTGATGCACTTACTGAACAGGAAGGATTTACAACCTTGTAACTGAACACACAGAAGCTCCAAAACCTTTTACTCTTTTGATACCTCATATATAAAGCTATTTAATATCTGAAAATTCCTGTAAGTAGAATAATTTAGGCTCAGTTATTGCATCATAAAGTCTTGACAGCTCATTGATCTTTAAATACAAGTTCTAAATACACAATTTTGCTTGTCAATAATGTTGCAGAAATTTTTTTTAGCAATTTTTTTTGGCAAAAAAAATACAGGAAAAAAATTAACTAGATTTGCTCAGAAAGTCTAACTTCTTAACTACAATGACGTGAAAATAAATTGGTGGCACTTTTTAATAATAGATAGAAAAAATTACATTTGCAATTTTTTTTCCAAGCAATCTCACATCCTGGAGAAGGATAGAATAAATCTGGGAGTTGAGCTAACCACTTGATGGCTTACTAATAAATGTTGTTTGGGAAAGCTCAACTGTTGTTTATTTTCCTATTTCATGGACAAAAAGGTGTGGGTTTTGTTAGTCTTATTGCAGGTTGTGCGAGTTTACTCTTAAACTGCTATTTTTGATCTATTCAGCGCTGCCATCTTGTGGCCAGGAGTGCAGCGAGCGTCCACTACTGAATGAAAATTAAAGGGGTTAAAGCAGATTAAATAATTGCACATTTAAAATTCTTCATAAACTTAGAAAAAAAGAAAAGCTACAATAATAATAATTTATTACTTTGTATTTTTATGATCACAAAAGGTTTTTTCAGTTTATATATGTGTATTGCAATTTACCACATGAAAAACAACTACTCACAATAAAAGTCTAGATTAAAAATAGCTATAATGAAATAAAGGTACATTCCTGCTTTCATTTATCTTGTTTTTAGAAGCAAAACATTATTTAAAATTTTTTAAATGTTATTATCTGCATCAATAATGCAGACTAACTCATCTAGTAAAAATTGAATATAACATGAATATAACATAAATAATCCAGTCAATATTCTTATTTTCTACGTGAAAAAGGCTAAGGAATATGTTATATCTAAATTAGGATTTTAAATAATATCTAAATATCTAATATCTAAAAATAAGATTTTAAATCAAAGAGCAGATAGTAATGCCATGGTAGGCATTTGCAAATGAAATGGCGATGGTGAGGAATGTGGACTATTCACTATCAGTTCAGACTGCAGTCTAAACCAGTGTTTAAATAAAGCAGTGGGTGGTATAGTGGCACATTTAATATAGTGTTTGTATTATCATAGGGCAGTGGAATTCCTAGTTCTGTGCCAGAATAATACAGTGTTAGATGTAGCACAAACATAAACAAAATAGACAGCTCCTTCCAAAAGAATTAATTACATAAGAGAAAAGAAAACAAGTTAATGCAGACAGACAGAGAAACAGAAGTATAACATGAGAGAAAACAAATGCATATAAACAACGGGGGAACTCAGGAAATACTGCAATACTGGTTAGGACAGTGAGCAGACTTGATAGCAGATGTAATCAAAGAAACATAAATTTATGTATGTGCTGGCAAAGTTTTAAGGTGGCATATGCATGTAGTAAAAAATAACCTGTGTCACTCACTACTGTAATCAACAATATATAAAGAACTGATAAGAATTTACTGAGAAGAAGTTGACTTCTCCATAGGACCATCCCACAAAAACTTCCAGAATTTCCATCTGTCCCTCATCTGTGTCTCCACTATCTACAATTGCTGAGAGACAACACTAACCCTTGGTCAAGCAGGATTTAAAGTAGGCCTTGCACATCTCTCTGTCATCAAGAAATGCATCAAGACATGCCTAAGGTAGCTGAGGACACCATTAATTGGTCACGCTTTGCCAAATGACAACTTTCTTGGCGTTGTCTGCACAGCAGGTTAATTCAGATGATCAACATCGGTGCTTCAGCAGGTGGGAGCAGCCCCACCACAGAGCTAACACTTGACTGAACTCGCTGATGCATAAATCATGTATCCACTCACATAAAGCATTGATGCGTACGCACAAGTTTTAGGCTTGCTCTTGGCAGATACATTACAATTATTTCTTAAAAGAGTGTATGAGAACGTTTATTCTTTTGGAAATGCAGGCAGCGCTGTGGGAGTGGCGAGATGACCTTAGCAACACACACGGTAATGCTCACAGCTTACTCATCTCAGACTCCTGCAATACCCTGCTCTGCATTTTCAGGTGGTAATTCTCTGGCCACCGTTGACAAAAAAACTTGATGAAAAAGATATCCGGATTTTAAAGTTTTGTGACTTAGGTAGGAATTGTTATTTCCTAAATACATTTAAATCCAAGAGCAATTTTTAAATACCTTACATAAAAGCAGTAATGAATGTTCATGTTCTTCCTCTTAATTGTGACTCCCTAATTGTGCTTCCTCAACTGCAGCCTTCTAGAATAGAATGTGCAGAATAATTGGGGATTTTGTGCCTAATTAAAGTCTGTGCTAATTGTGAATATTCATAATTTCAGAAAATTAATACATGATTTTCCCATGCTGAACACCCCAAATTATTAGTTTTGAAAATGCCTCACTTCCTGTATCTATGTTTCCTGTTTATAACAGTTAACTCAGGACTAAGCTTCCTCATATAACAGAAATTTAGAAAATATGTACTGTGTAATGTTTGGGTAGTGTATAGATAAGGATGTTTTTCGTTAGCGGCCGTCTAACTTGTGATATCTGATCTTGTACAATTAATACATTCACTCAGCATGGTTAAATAGCATAATTAAATTGTGCCAGCATATACTTTAACTTCTAAGAGTTTAACCCACAAACTTGTGGCTAACGTTACCACTAAAAAAGAGCCTTCAGTCCTACAAAAGGGAGAAAGTTCCGCGGATACAATCCAACACTTGCAGAAAATAACAAGCAACCGAAAGCTTAAAGTTACAACCTACTTCCCCCCGCCCGCCCCCAGCAAACAGAAGAGCTTTTAACTAGCAGAATAGAAATATAAAGGGGTTTAGGGTGAAAATAGAGAAAGTTGAAATGGTGTTTAAAATGTCTAGAACGAGCAAATAAAAATAATTTTAAAAGAGAACACGAGGGAAAGCCTTAAAGCTTAATGATAAAGCTGCAAGCACTGGAAATGAAATGGGCAAGGGCTTGATTTGAAAACAGGGAAAGCAATTATTTTGACATGAGTTTTGAGTGGTTTGAACAATACAGAATTTTCAGAAATAAATGTCTGTTTTCCAGACGACTATTGTCTCCCACGGAGAGCTGCACTGTACGCTCTAAATGAACCCTTTTATTTTGGCTTTTCTAAAAAGGAGCTCGTATCTTGAGCTGCGAGCGCTCCGAGCAGCAGAGCCGGGGCCCGCAGGGCGCTGCGAAGCCCCGGGGCTCCCACAGCGCGCACGTGCGCCCCGGGCACGTGAGCACGCTCGGCTACTTCGTCTCCACAGCGACTCTACTTTGTTACTTCCACTTAACAACTTTGGGTTGCCGCTTTCCGCCGAGGCCCCCCAAGGGGCCGGCGGGCGCTCTGCCGGGGCAGCCAGGGCCGGGGCACTGCCCGGGGCGTCCCGCACCGGAACAGGGTGCTGGCAGCTGGGGAAATTCCCTGCTGGGGGCCGGCGGCGAGACGGGGACACTTCCACCTCCTGAGGTAACGGCGACCTCCTCACACGAACCCCGGGAACGCCGCGCCCGGGGAAGAGGCCCGTTCCAGCCCCCGTCCCGCCACCTCCTGCCCGCCCCCCGCGACTCCATGTCGGGAACGCGGGGGACGGGAACGGTCCCGCCATGGAAGCGGAGTGGCGCGTGCGCGGCGACCGCCCCGCCGCTAGGAAGTGCGGCCGCCCGCGCTCGCCGTACAGTGCGGGCTGTACCAAACTCCACTGCTCCGGCGGGGGTGGGTGCGATCGGAAAGTGACGGAGCTCAGGGA
>VZTF01001314.1:2216416-2304237 GCA_013397755.1 Cnemophilus loriae
GGCGGTCCCGACCCCGTCGGGTGTGCGCGGGGGCGATCGGGCCCTGCCTGCCTGCCGTCCGGCCCCGGCCCCGGCCCCGCCGCTGTCCCCGCCCCGGGCCACCATTCCCTGGCGGTGTCTGTGCGGCAGCGCCCGCCCGCCGCGTCCTGCCCCGGGTCCTGCCCTTGCCCCGCGGGGAGGGCGCGGTGCGGCCTCTCCGGCGGGGCTGCTCATTATCCGCTGGCTGCGCCCTCAGCCGGTTTCGCTTTTGTTTTGGTGGAGGGAGAAGGTGGGGAGCGGGACACGGGGCACAGGGCGGGGGCGGGCAGCACTGGTCACCTGTTTGACGCGAGTGCTCCTGGCCGTGGCTGTGCACCCACCACGGGCTTGTGATGCTGCTTATCAAGATGGTTAAGTAGGTTGGAAATTTGGGGAGTTCTTTGACGCTGGACAGAGTGCTATGTTTATTTGTGTGAACAAATATATGCAATATGACAGCGGTATGTTTTAAAGAGTGAGGGGGATGGAAACGGCATCCTTTCATTATCCTGCTGTGTAAATATGTTTCAATAAGATCTGTTTACCTTAGGGCTTATCAAACAGGTATGGCTTCCCACCCCCTAAATAGTCTAAAACCTAGGGTAGATATTCTGCCCTGCTGTAGTTGTTACCGTGATCAATACAAGACATTTAATAATCGACGTTGATGAGCTTGTGCATTGCTGACATTGGAGCACAGCATATCCCAAAAAGCCCAGTGTCTTACAATAAAAGTTACACTGTATTTGTTAAAATGTCTGTAAAACACATTTAAATTCATATTTCCATGAAAGGTGTAAGAGAATGCCAAATAACAGTTATCTTAAACTATTTAACTCCAGAATACTTGGATGACCATGTGGATGCTTTACATAGTATTAGGTTTTAATCCTCCTGAGCACAGTGTTACTGATTAATGACATTGGGAGGTACTGTGGGGAGGACTTTTTCTTCACTCTTTCTTCTTCCCCTCGGTTTTGCTTGTCTTTGAAGAAAGGGCTCTTTTATGTTGGACGTACCACATGTGTTTCCAAGACAGCAACCTATAATATAGCACAAGTACAGCTTCATTATCACAAGTGCTTATTATGATTCTTAATGTCGTTTGTGGACCATGATTATTTTTTCTTGCGGTCAGCTGGAACTGCTCTCGTGTTTTCCAGACGAGGGGTATTAGAGCTTTTTGAAGATTACCACTACCCCTTCTCCCCTCCTGGAAGTGAGCTATTGTCTGCCTCTGCTGAGGTTCATGTTTCTGTGAAACGTACATCAGTGTGTTTTTCAACTTACTTTCTTTGATGGATCTTTGTTTCGTCACTTCTCACTGATTTTTCTGTGTAAGCTCCTGCCAGCATATATGGATTGAATTAATAACCATGTTACAAATATGACAACATTTACAGCAGTTGAAGAGCTTGGTTAGTTAGTCAGGGGGTGGGTTGCATGCATGCTAAAAGTTGCATCTGATTTCATTGCCTTTTTCCTAAACTGAGAAGTAATATATCCTGTTAGAGCCAGCAGTGGTTAAGGTAGTAAGCTGCTTGGTAAATAGTTTTTTAGCATGACTTTTGATTCTTTCCCTTACAGAGGTCTGCCTCTTGTGCTCAGTCTGACACTAGCTTTCTGCTTTCCCTTCTGACTTTGAAAATTTGGAAAGACAAGAGCCACTTGTCTATCTGTTTGAAATGGAAATAGAAGTATTCTTTCCACTTTTTATTGTAGTCTTACAATGTCGTGTTTCTGAGCAGGAACTAGATTTGCTTTGTGCATGGGATGTCACACATCAGGTCCTTTCTAGATTAGGTGCATAGGACAGAGACTAATGGAAACAAGAGGCCTTCACAGTTGTCTCTTTTTTAAAATCACCTTACTTTTTCCTAGTTTTATTTAGATAATTTAATGTTGAGTGGTTTTTTTCGCAATAAATCTGTTCCGGTGTTTTTGATATGAAATTACTAACACAGCTTCTGTATTTTCAAGCCATGTCTTACTTGAAAGATTTTGCTATTTGTCCTATCACATAGTGCAGTAAGCTGCACAATCTCTGCATATTGCCCAGTGTTTTCTTTTTCACATCCCAATCAAAGCTTTTGGGTTTTGTGGCTTTTCAAATGTAACACCAAAAATGAAAGCCTGAGGCTACAAACTGACAGTAGGAATTTCAGATACTCTGGTAATAGCTTAGTGTGTTCTTACTCCAAATTTTCTTAGATACAGTTGAAACAGTCTTTGAATAAAAGTGAACAAATCAAAATTTGCAGGAAAGTTGTTTTCTTCATATGACACTGTTAAATGAATAGTTTGGTGAGATAATGAACTTCACAAAGCATGGTGCTGTTAGATTAATTGGTGTTATGTTGTAGGCTACTCATGCAACATTAATGTTCCATTCCATAGCATTAAAAATGAGGGATTGTGAGCTTCATTTTGGAGGGGGTGGGTGTTCTTTGTGTTGCTCTATCATAGTGATGCAACAGTGTACAATGTTTAAATTGAAAAATTCAAAGGAAATGTATTTTTTTTTTAATGATTGTGCAATGTTGTCTGACATGTTGAATTCTTCTACAGGTTAACACTAAAGCCCCACAATGTCCTTGAAACCACGAGTAGTTGACTTTGATGAAACATGGAACAAACTTCTAACAACGATTAAAGCTGTTGTTATGTTGGATTATGTTGAAAGAGCAACGTGGAACGATCGCTTCTCGTATCCTTTAAGTGAAAAATCTGACTTAATGTGTTTGTGTGATGTGTTTAGCACAGAGTAAACCTGTGTTACATAACAATTTCAGTGATCTTGAGCAGCTTGTTAGGCTGTACCTGTTGTTAGGACTGTGAATAAGTTGAAAGGGATGGGAAATTCTGTATATTTGGGAAGTATTCTATGTGAAAATCACCATGCTGGTAAAAAGTAAACTGGTCTCAGTTTTAGTCACTTTTAGTAGCTCTAATACTTAGCTTATGCTAAAGCTGTTCTTAGAGATATTGAGTGTCCCCTATTCTGACAATGAGGTTTTCTTGTATGTTTAAGTGTTTGTGTGTAGCAGAGGAAATACCCAAGACAGAGAGTGCACATCTTTAAATTTGCAATGTGGGGGATGATGAGGCTGTTCTACGTAAAGATTTCTCCCTCTTCTTTGCATTTCTAACTGTACTGATAACTACCATATTAGACTTTTCTACAGCAAGGGTTTATTCAAAAGCCTTCTTCTTTTCTCTCCGCTGTTATTGCCTCATTACACGTGACAGTTTAGCTATGTTTAAAAATAACTACTCTTTCTGCATTCATATGGTCTTGCTGTTCAAGTCACAGCTGTACATACATTGTTGTAGTGGAAAGGTTTGTGTTTCACATGAAAAATGGACCTGTAATATTTTACAAGATTTAAGTTTCAGTGAACTTGTTTTAAAAGAATTATAACTATTCTAACCAGTTATACTGTGCCCTGTCTCTATGTCTTCATTAGCCATTACATTGTGGGGAATAATTGGAGAATTTTAGGAGGCTTTGCACCTGTTCTGCACGAATTGGACACAGTTCAGTTTGATTACGAGGAGGAAGAATCGTTTAGACTTATTTATTGATTTGTTAATTCTTGTGAGTGAAAAAAGAAGCACCTGAGAAGGTCCTCATACATAAGTTTTTACAGAATAAGCTTATTCTGTGTGCAGGAGCTTGACTCTAAAGTTTAATCTCATTCTGAACACATTACCTTTTCTCAGAATTGCTTTCCCACATGCCTGTGTTTTGAGTGTGTGCATGTGTACACGCACATAGCTTGCAGTTCCTGTGGAGCCTTTTTGTGGTGTAATAATCTTTAAGAGCTCTTTCATTTTAAAATTTTGTAATTAATTTCTGGGGGGGGCATGACTTGCCACCTTGTACTGAAGTCAAGTTCAAGTGACTCCAGAATTTTCAAACTTTTTGAATTAATTAGGTGGGCACTTACATGCTGAGAAGCTGTGCTGCAGTCATTCTTTCTAAGCGGTTTTTGAGGATTACATAATTCAGTCTTTACCAAGTGGTTAAATTCTGTAGCTTAAAATGCTAAACATTTAAACAAGGGCATCTAAAATAGATTTAAATATAAAATAATAACTGTTGCATGAGATGTTGTATTGATTCCTCTTGTGACACTGTTTCACTTAGAACTTCTTATGTGGAGACCTTGCACACAAGTCTGCTGTTGATCCTCTTTTGGGATTTAGTCCAGTTGATTGAACATCAGAAAAGGATTGCTTATGAATAGCAGACTCAGGAAGCAGTCTTGGAATAATCATTTGGCATGTAATTCTTGAGACCTTACTTACTATCATCTCTTAATTATGTTCCTTGGAAAGTGGCACTATTAGTGCCTGATTTGGCACAGGCATGAGTCTTTTGGCTTATTGTCTGTGGCTGAATGGCCCAACGAGTTTGTGTGACTTGTAACTTCCAGCTTGAATGTTGGTTGTTTAGTACTTCTGCTTCCTGTAACCAAACTCTGAATTTTAACACAAGCTGCTCAATGAATATTGAACAAGTTGGTGGAACTGGTAGTTCTATACAGCTGAAATGAAAGATTTTTCCAGGCTTTATACATAAAGAAGACTAAAGTATTAAGGATATTTTTTAAAAAGATTTGGCATTTTAAAAATACGTAATTTTGTTCTTTGTTAACTTTTTATTCTCTCTTAAATTCAGTTTAATTGGAGTAATGTTTCTAAACATCTACAGGGATTTTAAAAGAAATGTTTTATTAACTCTATTTTTCTTATTGCTTAATCAGCACAGTAGAAAGGTGGCAAATTATTTGAACTGTTTTATTAAAACTCATGCAGATTATTTCATTGATTATAGTACCAGTTGATCTTTGTACTGCATAGTCTACACAGTGATGTGGAAACAAAGGATAAGATACAGCAAAGAATCACAGTTTCAATCTTCATCAGTGTATTCTAAGAAGTGTTAGCTTTCCCTTGTGCTGTTTGAGGCAGCTGAGATCCAATGGAGTGTGGAAGCTAATAGTATTTTAGGGATGACAGGCTTGTGCTGTGCATATTCCACTTCTAGAACTAATTTTTGCCCCACTAGTTCCCCAGAACTTGTTTGTCTTGAATATAGTGTTTCCTTTGTAACTTATGGTAATTTTATTGTTAAACATGGATTATCTTTAAATAAACATTTTACCTTGTACTTGAAATGCTAGAATGGCAATGAGCTGGGAACCACACTGGTGTAAGAGTTAAAATCTTCTGGAAAAGATCAATTGAAAGACCATATGTGACTTTATTTAAACCGTGAGTCATCCTGAGCCACCTTTGACCTTCAGATTTCCTTTTAAGATTCTCTGCAGAAAGAAATGTGTATGAACTTGTTTCATTGTCTGGTAAATGAGTGACAGTTGTGTCTCTATCTGAGGTGTTATTGTGAGTACATTGTATCACTTTCAAGACTTTGCTGTTAACTGTTCAGTAGGCATGAGAGTGCTTTTTAAGTTCAGGCTTGGTTAGGGAGTGGTAGGTAGTTCACCTGTACTTTGGTAACTGCCTTTTACCTAGAATTTTTTTGAACAGGTAGAACATCAGGCTCTTCCTGTTGTTGTCTTGGGTTTTCCACCCAATACGTTACAAATAAGATGAACAGCACCCAGGGGCAGCTGTACTTCAAACAGAATTATTTTAAAAGTATGCAGCATGGCCTCCTGCTTTTTTTTCCCCATTTTTTCTCCACGTTTCTTCTCACTCCTCTAATGAACTGTTTTAGAAGGATCCTATGATGACCCAGAAACTTAAACGTGTATCTTTAAGAACAACCGGCCAAGAAGGAAAAGTAAATAAAGTCCATGTGGTCATGATCCTTTCTGACCGAGTCCTCAAATCCTCTACAAATTTTTGTTCTGTTACAAAAGATTGATGAATGGAAATTTTCCCAAAGCTCTACATTGGTCTCCTAGAGAAATCTTAACGAGATGCTTTTGGAACCCTGAGGACAGTATTTGTGAGCTTGTTTAGCCTTGGATATAGTATTTTCTGGTTGATAGTAATTTTGTTGTTGTTCCTTCTTAGTTTAGAAGTGCTTCAGTTCATTGCTGGGTAATGGCCCTCAAATAGCAGCTACCAAAGCACTTAAGTCACAGGAGGGTTTTGATGTTCTTGTTCTCAATCCAGAGCGAAGGCCCCTAGGCAGCAGTTTGCCTGCAGCTTCCTCTGGCCTTTCTCATCCTGCAAAACTGCATGCTGGACTGGAAGGACAGATGGCTTTCACCATTAAAGATAAATTATTGAACAGTAAATGCTTCTTCCTGTTGTTCGAAGGGACAGCAGCGCAGGAAAAATGTGCTTTAAGTTTATGGAGTAACATGCCAGTGATGATTAGTGATTAATTTTACCTCAGAGATTATTTTTTTGTTGAGAGAGTCACAACATTTTGAATATGACACTTAAATTTGGATTCTGGCCTCAAAGATAAAATGGATAAAGAAACAAGTACGAATTGAGCAAGAAAGAGCAGTTTTGTTGCAGTCAGGTGTATTTCAGTCTCATGATAGCTTTTCTTTTGTAGAATTCTGGAGAAACTTGGTATCCAGCAAATAGTATTTGGTTGATACAGGAGGGTGAGGTGCCTGTTCAATTGCTTCTGTGATTAAGTTCTTAGTTTGCATACCTACTGATATTGAACACAGTGACATATGTTAAGGAAGAATACTGGATTCAGCTTTCTTCATTTATAAGAAAATCTGTTCTCTAGAATAAGGAAAGGCGTGTTTGGAAGATCTGCGTTTTCATGAAGGAATAGAGATACCATTTTCAGTCTTAAACAGGATTATTAAACTAAGAAACTTGTTTACAAGATAAATTCAGTGATATTTATCTGCTGCTTTCATCAAATAAACTGCTGTTGCTCTTTTCTTTTGCTGCTGTGGTGAAGACTGCCTGTTCACTCTAAATTTGTGTTAAGTTGTTCTTATAGAGGTCTGTAATAGTTTTGGTGATTCCGATAGTGTAGTTGTGGATCTAAAGAGAAAAAAATCATGTCCACTTTGCTTGCGAATAACTTAGGAAGATTTCTAACTCTGAGTTTAATTTCCCAGAAATTTGTTTGCATAGTGAGGAGGCTTTTGGTTTGAATTGTACTGAGGATGCATTTGACTACTCATCATCCTTAGACTGAGAAAATTTGTTGGGGAGGGGAAAGTGTAAAAACCAATTATTCTTTACAGTCCCTTTAAGAGAATCTTTCATTCTTCACTATTTGTTTTGGTATTTTATTGGTCATAACTTTACAAGCTGGTGTAGTGCAATGGTAGCTACTGTTACAAAGCAGTGAATGTTGCCTGTTTTGTTTCTTGGTGTTTCCATTTAATACTTTTTGCTGTTCTGAAGAGAATTCTAATAAAGATGATCTATATGAATGAAATAACTGTACTCAAGATTAGATTCTGGTTGGGCTCTCTGAGATTCCAGTTGCCGGATAAAGGTTTTTTACCTAATTAGTTTTCCTGCATCAGAATCTTCTTTGTTTTGAGTAGTAATTCCATATAAAAAATGAAACATGCATTTGGATAAGCTGTGTGATGAGAGCTTGACACTGTTCTGTGAATTAAGCAGGTGACTCTTCTGTATGTGTCTTCTACCTCCTTTTACACAGGCATGTTGTTTTTTAGGGTAGACTAGAGGAAAGCAGATCTCGTGTTGTCCCTTAATTAGAGTGATATACTAAATCGTTGCTTTCTACCATGGCTGGCTTTATGAAGTGCCTAGGCTTTATAATGTTTTCAAGTAATTTTTGCAGAACTAGTTTATTTCCCACAGTTGTTCATGTGAAGCTTGACTCAATCCTTGCTTGACTTTTCTGAAAGCAAAGTTCTTAGTCATAACTTCTCTTCCTCAAGTTACTCTTAAAACTTGATACAAACCAAAGGTGTAGCTCTGCAAGGTAGTTAAGGGACAAAACCACCTTAAGGGTGGCTTAACAGTTTGCTGCTGCCCATTTAAGTTAGCAAGTACAACTGTTTTGTGTGGCTGCGATCTAAACAGGCTTACTGAAATTATAATAATGGTTGAAAAGAATACAAACTTTTTTTTTTTCCACACCACCGTTGTGATTATTTAATTTTCAGTGTCCCCTGAAATTGTTTTACCTGTGGAGGTAAGGGCAAAATGCAGGGACAGTAAGTTGTTTTGGACTACGGGAAGGAAAACTTGGAGTTGGCTTCACCTCGTGTTTGCTCTGCTCTGTACTTGGCTAATCACGTTCTTAACCTAATTAGTGCTTCTTTCCATTATATGAGAAGAGCTTCAATTTGTGTTGGCTGCAAATACAGAAGAATGTGCATGAAAGCTGCTTTTTCACCTTGAGATTATTGTATATATTTATAAATGGCAAAAAAGGGGTAGAAGCCACATCAGTATGGGGCCAGCAGAAGTTTTAAGAGTTTAGCTCTAACATTCCCTCAGCATCCACTATTTAAAATTTAATATTGATGCTGTAAACTTGGATTCTGCACAAGCTAATACTTACACTAATTTCAGAAAATGATCCGTTTTATCTTTCTTGCTTGAACGTAAAAAAACCCCAAAACATAAACTGCATGTGTGGGGAAGAAAGGGTTCTGTAAATCATAAACTTTATTGATATGTTTTCACAGTTTAATACAAACCTTGACTTTGAGCCCAGAGACATTTATGCTTTGTGTGTGGCCTATCCCGAACCTCTTGGAGAGAGACTTTATACTGAGACTAAAATTTTTTTGGAGAATCACGTACGCCATTTGCACAAGGTAATCTATACAGTTACTGATGTCCATGTAGGTGTTCTTCGTCCTTTTTTTGACTGTTTGTAGGTTTTTACGTGACTAAATCACAGAGGACAGAGTTGCAGAGACACAATACTTGTATATGTGAAATATGTAACATGTCACACAACAGTGTAGGCAGATATTATAGATATCTATCAATATGCATCACAAAAGAGATCATTATCTTTTTAAGCCAACAGTTACAGTTTATGCAATATATTCAGTGGCTTGAAAAGCAAGTTCTTTTTTTTCTGTTGAATGCTTATAATCAAACAAGTTAGAGAAACATCTTCATTTTGCAGATGTACTGTAGTTTGTTATTAGCCTTCTGTTTTAACAGAAAAGTATCTACTCCAGCATCTTGGAAACTGATTGTATATACTCTGTTAAAAAAATAAACAAAAGCCTTCTGAAATATGTGGGAAATAACACAAGTGCTTGGGAGGAGAGGAAATAATGGCAAATTATTTATTATGACAACAATATTTATATATCTATATAGCTGTGAGTTAACTTCTGTTTCATCAGCTAAGACAGCAAAT
Organism: Cnemophilus loriae; assembly: GCA_013397755.1. Lineage (NCBI taxonomy): Eukaryota > Metazoa > Chordata > Aves > Passeriformes > Corvidae > Cnemophilus > Cnemophilus loriae. Next base: position 2,225,757 of record VZTF01001314.1, read on the forward strand.
TTCATTAGAATCATGATTCATTGTGTTTAGTAGATAGGATAGCTGAATGGTGCCTCCTATATCAGTAAAAAGAGAAGTAGATTTAAATAAGATGCTTACCTGCCTTTAGTGTCTTTATAGGGGGTACAGCATTGCAAATTCTGGATAGTGCTGCTAAATGGCTTCATGCTTAGGTACCTGAGTATTTGACGAGATAGGCTGGGTGTCTTAAAGGGCTGGTTACAGAGTAGATAATTCTGGCGCTCTGATAGACAAAATCAGTTCACTAAATGAGCAGAGAACTCTGCCAAATAAGTTCTTCCTCATTTATTTAGTGAGCTGAATGATCTCACTTAGGATAATCAGGCAGGTACCAGCACAGTAGAAACTGTGGGAAGTAGCAGAAAGCATACACCTATTTTTTAAATTGGCTATCCACCACTTGTCTCTGAAATAATGTTGGAAAACCTTTGCAAAACGCATACAGCGGAGGAAAGCATTCTCAATTCTGTTTTGTCTACCAGCTTTCCTCTTTCATAATTTTTTTACCTTTTTTTGCATAGGCTTCTTTGCTGCTTGAGCCAGATTTTAAAATTACGAACTCTAGAGAGAATTAAAGTTGAATTCCTAGGATCTCATCCCCCCTCACAAGTCATACTAATTAGTTTAAATTGTTGAACTTACTTCTCTGAAGTATGAATCTATTTTGAGACGTTCAGTCGCTTTTTAGATGATGATTTGCTTAAATTTCAAAAGATTGGGGTCTAGATTTGAAAAACTTAAATATGTTTTATGTATGTGCATCTGTGCTTTGTTAAAGTTGTTTTATTCTATGATTCTTGGTAGGTATAAGGACTTGTCTATCCAGTAAGGCATAGTGATTTTAAATGGTTGTAGGTGATCAGTTCCTCTGGTGTGCAGTGCATGTGGCTGTGTGAATATAAAACTGATTTGTGTTAGTGAGGGAATGGTGCTGTGAGTTATCCCACCAGTCTGATGTGAGAATATGAACCAGGCTATTCAAGCAGGTATTTCTGAAAAGATCAATAGAAAATAATACAGTAGAGAGACTGCTATTTTTAAGTGTGAAATAAAGCAAGTCCAGGTGTTGTAGCTGGCTTACCAAAACTTGGTAGTATTAAGATGTGTTAGCTTTTCGGTCATTGCCACAATTCTGAATATGCAAATTGTATTCCAAAATGATAATCCCATGATAACTTTCTAAGTATGTGTGCTATTTTCATACTAATTTTAGTGTGTGGGGGGTGTGTGCCTTCACAGAGAGTTCTGGAAGCTGAAGAGCAAGTACTGGTTATGTATCACAGATACTGGGAAGAGTATAGCAAAGGGGCAGACTATATGGACTGTTTATACAGGTAAGCTTTGCGAAAGAGTTGTTAAACCTTTGAAATTATTAAAATGATCTGCAGGTTAAGTTGAAGAGTGTTGATTAAAGAGAGCAATAGATGAATATGCCTCAGGTCAGTTATGGTAGCAAAACATGAGAAAAAAGGAATAATGCCTCAACAGGTAAGTACCCAAGATGGTTGCTGAAGTTCTTTCATTACTAGTATATTTTAGTTGATATTGCAGTGCCAAATGTGTTGGTGCTGATCAACGTTGCAGTGTAAAAGCTCATAGTCCTCGGAGTTCTTCTACAAGGATGGCACTCTACTGCAGTATGCAGTTGAACCAGCATGGTTTGATTCGAAGCTGTGCCACATGCCTTGGCAAAACCGCAGTTCTCCCTTCTAGAGGGGCCTTTCAAATAAGATGGTGTGCTCTTTGGGTCCTTTCTTTTCAGGTGAATGTTTGAACTGCTGGGATGGGAGAGGGAGAGAAAACTTCTCCATACTCTTTTTCTGAGAACTTAAGAAACTAATAGATTGTATATAGGCACTCAATTTTACTCTCTTTTTTTCCCCCAGTAGATTACAGCCGAATCTATAAATAAAAACACAACTGACCACTTTTATTTTTATAGCTCTACTCTTTCCTGAGTTGTGAATGTATTTCATTGCTAATAATGATAGCTTAAGCATGGAAAACTTACCCATTTCTGAGTTGCTAAAATTATAACTATATTGATATGGCTTTGGATTTACTAGGATTTGGATTTTAATTCCACTGGGAATGTAGGTTGAACATTCTGTTGTCTGTTATGCATGTGATACCCAGTAGGTAGATATAATTTAAGAGGCATTTACTATTGTACTTAATTGATGGTATGATGTGCAGGTTTACAAAGGATTTCAGGACCTTTGCTAGTAAGTGAGGAGATGTATGTGCAATCTTGTAGACTCTTACTAAATTTTCACTAGCAGACTGGGAACAGATGTGATGGAGTCTATTCTGAGCTGACAGACTTTAGTTCCATAAAGTGTCATTCACTTAACTGGAGAGTTGATCGAGGGGAAAAAACCCAGCTATATAATGTGTATGCATCTCACTGATTCTGCTTTGTGTGATGGTTTTTCTGAGAGCTTGTGTGCCTCTGGTCATAAACAAACAAATTAAAATACTTCTCTCGTGGTGGAACTTGATTTTTTGTTTTATTTTTAAACAAGCAAGAGCATTTTTTTCCCAGACAGATATTATGTACACAAGCCAACCTGTACATTTATATAAGATCATATTTCGCACCAATTTGCCCATCCTAACTCTTCTTCCTGCTTTGCTTATTGTGTTTTGGTCCAGAAAATGTACTTGTTAGGGCGTTCTTTTAGAATTGTTTTCATCTCGAAGTTGTAGCTTCGTTCGTTGTGTTGAAATTCTGAATGTTGTCATATACTATCTTTTAAAAGTCTCTAAAGGTTATGAGTTGAAAGAGTGATTTTTCTCTTCAATAACAAAATGTACATTGTAACAGGAGCTAGAAGACCCCACATGTAGACAAGAAATAATTTAGTGCTTGAGTAGTAGAATCATAATGACTTCCATGCATTGGAAGCACTTCATCAACTGAATGTCATTAAGCTATGTCACTGTTTTGTTTTTCAAGAGAATATTTTGGGTGAAAGTACTTGCGAATACCGTAAGAAGATATTCTGCTTTTTATAAAGCAGTTGGAGTTCTTTTCTTCCTTGCATGCTTGCTCTCAAAAAAGTACCGTGATTTAGTTGACTCTGCTGTGTCCCAGGTTCTAATTTGTGTAATTCTTCCAGCAGTGAAAACTGATTAATGTCTACAGCTAGTAATCTTAAAGTTATTTTAAAATAGATTCCCTTAAAATTTAGTTAGGCTTGCATCTCTGCTTCTAACCTGATAGGCAATATTTGAAACACTACTCAAATGTGAGACACTTTTGAGCAAAATTCATAAAATGCGTGATCAGTCATGTAACTGCAAATGAGTTAAATCTTTTCTTTCTTCAGTGTTGATTTTGGTTTGTTTTTTTTTCACCCACCCTCCTTGGTGCATTTTGCTAGGAAGAGAAATCTGGATTCAGTTTGAAAAGTAAAATCCCACATGTGCTTGACTAAACCAAGGTGATAAAACTGGTGGAATAAGGAACACTGAAAGAAACTTCTTCAGCTGTTGTTTTTGTTAGTTGTGATGATAAAATAATAGATAAAAAAAGCTGCTGGGCATTAGGCTTTACCAGTGTCTTGGTGCTGGAACTGGTTTCATAGGTACTTTTAAAAAACCTGGTCTGCAAACGTTTATTTCAAGTGATTGGAGGGTTTTCTTATCCAGTAAATTGAAATTAAGTGATTTAAAGAAAAAAAAGGTATTACAATTGTTCATAATAAAATCCTGAAAACTAAAACACATAGCGCAGCTTTTGCTTTGTTCCATTTTGTCTTTAAAATATTTTCTAATAATACCAGCATATCAAGGTATAGCAATTTTTAGTTTTTCATGCTACTCTTAGTTCTCTTTCTGTAAGTACTGATGGAAGAGAGAGGGGGTAAATGAGGGGAGTGTAGAGCTTTCCTTTTTAGCAAGTTTAATGAGAAAAAGCAGATTGGCAGCTGCTGGCTTTGTTCACGTGGGGGAAGATGGGAAAATGCCACCAAGGAGCATGCCTGCTTAAGGCTGGTGTTCCAGCTGTTCCTGATGTCCTCACAGGTTTTATATGACATGGAGGGCCTGTAGCCTTCTAGAGACACCTGCATTTAGAGTTCATGGTTGGTATCGATGGTAGCACAGGGTTTACAGTATTCTGTAAGAGTCTAAAAGTAGCTCAGGCCACTGTACTCCAGTTTGTCATCACTGCACTATGACAAGTCTTCCTTCTTCGGACTCTGTGGTGTCCTAAATTCTTTCAAGTTCACAGGATTTCACAATGTGTTCCTCCTTTTCTCCTTTGCTTGGCTTTTGCCTTCATGCTGAGAGTGTTCAGACATCTCTAGTCTGGTGTGGCCTCTGAAACCTGAATCTCTTAAAGTGCTTCGGTAATCTGGCTCTTTTCTGTGTCTGAAACTGAGCATCTCAAAACTTCTGGTTAGATCAGAAATTAAAAAAACTTTCTCAGTTGCCTCATTTAAGCATTTCTAATATAAGAAATATTGTAAGTGTAGTTGTGAAATATATTAGACTATTTTAATCAGTTACCTGGGAAAGAAAAGAATGGTTCAGTTTAAAAATCTTACAATGTTTGTTCTATGGGAATACTGAGAATCAAGAGAGATGTTTTAGCAGGTCTTGCACAGAATCCATTTTGTGTTCTTTATAAAAGCTATGCGTACAGTAGTAAATACTGAATTTAAAAATAGCATTTATAGTATTTTTTCTTTATAACTGTTACTTAAAATAATTTCTGCAAATTCTTCTCTTTAAAATTTGTAATCTGGCTATTAGCTAGTTACTGTGACCTCAGTAAGGGATCATAACTGACAAAAGTTTGCTCTGTTAAAATTAGCAGTACTTCTGTGTTTCAGTCTGAGAGAAACACAAAAGAATAAACAGTACAGGTAGAAGAAAATACTTTTAACTTAAAAATATCAGACAGTAGGAATGGTTTTTTGTCATTAAAATAAACTTCTATCACTCTACTACTAATGTGAGTTTAGCAGTTATTTTGCACGTATATGTACGTATGAATAACACAGCAGTGCATGTTGAAAGGTTAGATTCTTACACAAGTATATTGCTCACCAAAAAATGCTGACAATGATATTTCAGGGTCCTGTTTGATCTCTCAGTAACTAACACTACTGTTTTAATGTGATATAAGTTCTTTTTATGTCATATGTATTGTAAGATTTTTCTAGCAATAGCAATGGCTATGGTTAAAGGAGGTTACATTTTGTGATGTGGAAGACATTCCATAATTCTGAACTTAATTTAAAAAGCCTGAATGCCTGAACTTTTTGCCTGTTTTGATTAGAATATCTTTATTTCTATAGGTACCTCAACACACAGTTTATTAAGAAGAACAAATTGACTGAAGCTGATCTTCAGTATGGTTATGGAGGGGTGGATATGAATGAACCTTTGATGGAAATTGGAGAGGTAGGTATCTCTGAAAGTGGGGTTGGATATAAACTGTATCCAGAAGTGCTACAAGTTCAGCTTTATCCTTTGAAATTTTTGCCCTTTTTATGTCACAGAAATATTGTAGAAGATGTAAGCACTATTTCCTTTGTAAGATGAGATTACAATTTTGGTATAGAAAAGTAGAGTGACCTGGCAGGAAAAAAAAGCAAATATGAAAACTGTTGGAGAACTTGAGTTTAAAATGTGATAATAGGACCGCTTTGCAAACAAACTTTAGATTCTTAAGTGATACTGCTATCTAGAAAATATGTTGAAGAAGCAGTATACTTTTGTTTTTGGAAGCCCTTGAAACATTACTTTTTAGGCTTCTATTTCTTGATGTGACAAAGTGTAAAAGCTTTTTTTGAGAATCTCAAGGCAGTAACGTTAATATCTGTTCACGGCTGGTGTGGGATTAGGATTTCCTTTGTCCTGAAAAGTAATGGAGACTTGAGTCCTACATTCATGTATTAAAATGCAGCACTGTTTTTGGTGAATTCATTGCTCCATTTCTTGACCTACAAGGCACTTGGCAAGTTTATCAAGTCTTTGATTTGAAAGCACTTTCTCTTTCATTATGGTTCCTGTAGAATTCTATCTTTTATTCTTTGGATTGTACAAGGGCTCTGGCAGAAGTCAAAATATTTCAGTTGTTCATCACTTTAGAATGGAAGGAATTACCGTCTATGTCATTTTAGATGACTGAGATGATCTGGCCTTTATCTACCCAAGGGCAAACATGTTTATTTCATATATAGTTCTCTTCAGTCTCAGCATGAAGTTACACAAATAATGCCCAGTATTTTTAGAAGCAGAACTTCACTCTCTGTACTGAAGTTTTTGTCTCAACATCACTCTTGTGTGGTAACAAAATGTTGGGAGCTTTTCAGTAATCTTAAACAAGTACATTCTTGTTCAGTTCTTCCAAGATGTGTAACAGTAGGTCTGTACATGAGAGCGGAGGGGTGTGTGTGAGGTGTGCGGGCACAGCTTCAAACAGTTCTTCATCCCCACAAGTGTTCCAGACATTCAGTAATTGTTGTACTAGGAAACATACAGGATGAGATAAGTTAATGAAAATAGTCTGCCAGTGCTTGCAAGAGATTACTTTTTTCCCCTCTATATGTTATGAATGCATGGTGAAGGAGACTGCTTTTCTGAGTTGAGCTCCTTGCACTGATTTCAAACTCCTGAGTTTTCGATGGCTCTGTGGGAGCCCTGAAACAGAAGGTATTTAAGATGTGCCCTGTGGGTTTTTTTCCCCTAGAAGTAGATTCTGCAAAATGGAGAAAGCTGCCACATTCGGTATTGCCAGTCTCGTTGGAGAAGTAAGATCAGTCCCTGTCCTCAAGAGGGAGAAACTGTCTTGAAATAATACATCAGGTTGCTGGATTGATCTGTCTGTAGTTTATTTGACAAGAAAATTCCAATAGGTGACTTGAATTTGCTTCCCTCTGGTAGCTCATATGTGAGAAGGACCATGCTAGACACCACATTACAGAATAGATCTACCTGAGATTGTTTCTCTTCACCTCATAGTCACAAAATGTGTCAGTTCTTTTCCTTTTTTTTTTCCCCTCCCTTTCTTCTCTCTCTCCAGAGCTGGCTTCTTTCAGCTGGCTTCTTTCATTCTGCACTGGACGAGTTCCTGTTGTCTTATAGAAACTTAACTGTTCCCTAACTACTCTGCGCAAGGCGAGACAATTAAAATCACTCCTAAGACAATTTTGATTTCAAAACATGACCTGCCTTTGGATTTATAAGCAAACCTTTACCTCTCCTTTAACCTGCTTATGGTGCAGTTGTGTCAGGTTTACCTTCTGAAGCCTGTATTGCAGCATGGGTGCTGAATAGCTGTGAGAGCTGGAGCAAGTTCATTTGTCTGTTCTTTAAAAAGGAGATTTATTTCACAGAATGGGTCAGATTGGTGGTTGATAGCTGTGTGACTGCTTTCAGTTAAAACATACCTGATTGATAGTTTGATTTTTAAAGCTAATGACCTTTTAGTTGTGTCAAAGCTTTTATAGAAGCAGTATTCCCTCTATCCTTACTGAACTTTGCAGTTTCGTTTTTTCTGAGTCTACTACTTCCTGGCAGGTGTATTTAGAGGTCTCCTATGTGCAGTTATTTTCTGTATAAAAGGGATCACATTATCCCTTTTATGCTTTAAATCTGACTTTGCCTCAAGTGTAAAAGCTCATTTGAACTATTGCAATTGTGTTTTTAAAAATGGTGTATCTTGGGAGCAACTGCTTCACCTGTAAGAATTTGAAATATTTGAGTCTACTTGACTGATTCCTCTAATGATATATTAGGAATAGGGGAATAGGGTGACCTATTTTTTTTGTCAATTGATTTGAATTCCATTTAAAGCCAAATATTAGCTTGCCAGTGACTTTGCTTAAGCTGTAAGCTTCTTAGTTTGGTGATGTTCTTTGTGTTTTGAATGAAAGGATTCTGTATCTTTGACTCTGACCTCTGACAAATTGGCCAAGAGAAATTCCCTTTTGTCAGCTGAGGCTTATTTTGCAATCATTGTTAGAAATACTGGTGTTTGTACACATTCAGACACTTTGAGTAGACAGGTATGTTACTTAACCTATTACTGTGCAGATGTTTTGTATACGTGCGCTCTCAAAATCCCTTGTAACCAACTTGCTTAGGGTCCTTATAAGCGTTTGAGAATACTTGATGGAGTGGAACCAAGGAATGAATTGGGTGTGTAGGAAGAATGCAGGCTGGGAAGCCTGCATTCAAACACTGCCTGACTAGAGAAAGAAGAGGTTATGTAACAAATGAATTTTTAAAATCCTGAATGGGAAATTGTGTCATCTTTGGTACTGTTCTGGGTTTGGTGTGGTTTTCAGGGGTTTTTTTAATGTACTTTTTACTGATGTAAACTTATGTTGTGTCCTGACAGCTAGCTCTTGATATGTGGAGAAAATTAATGATTGAGCCACTGCAGGCCATCCTTATTCGGATGCTCCTCCGAGAAATAAAAAAGTGAGTGCTTGATTGTTTCTTGCTTTAATATAACGTGGGGGTATTGAACTTTGAAAATCTGTGGACCTTGACTGAATTCTTTTATGTTTGTNTGTGGGGGTATTGAACTTTTTTTACTTTGAAAATCTGTGGACTTTGACTGAATTCTTTTATGTTTGTTTTTTTTAAGGTAACTTCTTGTCTGATGATGATAGTCTATCAGCTTTTCTCATTGTAGCTATGTATTTGTGGCTTACATGTGTAGAAAAAGGCAGTGAATTCCCTTTAACCTCAGAGTGGTGATCTTTTCTTTTTCAGCAACCCTTCTTATCAGTGGAATAGGGAAGGAGTTAGAATAATTGTCCAGGTCCCATAGGATGCCTTCTGCCTTTTTCACCACCTGATGCTGACTGCGTTTAGCTTCTGTGCTGTCAGTAAAGTTAAGGACCAGGCCTTGGGCAAAGATTTGCCAAAGCTAGAGAAGCTATGTTGCTTTGCATGGAACCCAGAACAATTCTTGCTTATCTGCCAGGAAGACTAAGCTTCTGGGTTTCTGTTTTTCAGATCAGTACCTTCACTTAACATTTTTGGAGTTTAGCTTGAATGAAATTAAGATAATTATTTTTTGCAGTTTGAGGGAAAATTATTATTTTATTTCTGAATACCTTTTTTTTTTTTTTTTTTAACTTCTAAACAAAGCCAAAGAGCTTGGGACTTTTAAAGTTTTGATTTAAAAATTTTATTCAACTTCTAAAGGATCTTCTAATTTATGAATAAACAGAAACTGAGATCTACTACTGATCTTGTGTGTAGCTGTAAGTTTCATCAGCTTCTGCACTCCTACCACTATTTGGGATAACTCTGGAGTTGCCTGATGACTGGGGATTTTTTTTAAGTGATTACTCAGGTGACCAGACTGGTGTGGGTAAACTGAGGTAATTTGGCAGATTGAGACTCCTTGAGCATGCACTTGGTCAGAAAAAAATTTGTAAGGCATTGAAAACCTAATTTTAGTAGTTTATTTGTATTTTTCATTCCTGAATTAAATGTTTGACAACAAAGTAACTCATATGATGTCTCTTTTGGATGGCATTTCTGAAGCCAAGAAGTATTTATGTGCTTCCAGTTGTTGAATCATGGTTCTTTTGTAACCAGGAGTAATCCTGCTTTATCCATTTTCATTCTAACAATTTATTTTTACTAAATGGAGATTCTCTAATTCATGGTGAGGAAAATTCTCCTTCGTTACATCAAGCGTAGTGATGCTGGAGACTTGTCTTAGTTAATGTATATATTTCACTGGTGGGTGGGAGTGGAAATGTGTGTGAAAACCTTTTTTAGCAGGCATCTGATGCCCCTTAAAAGTAATGGTGTGTATTTAGCTTGAGGCTGATTGCAGACCTCCCAAGGATGTTTAGATCATGGCTGTCACTACTTTTGGGAGGCATTAGATCTTGAGGCTGTAACAAGTTGACATTATTTGTTGCTAAACTATTTGGAAACTTTGAAATAAAGCTTCAGTCATTGTCTCTAATGGTTGGATCTGGATTTTTTTCCCCATTCTTTATTAGGGAGTCTTTTGTGTGATCTCAGAGAAGTTAATTCAGTTCTGCTTCTCGAAAGATACATCTAACAATTCATATTAAGTTTCTTCTAGCCACTTTGTGATCTGCATATCATTTAATGAATTACATAAGAGAGAACTATTTCTTGTAGCTGTTTTTTTCCTGCTATCATGAAATGTAGGGCTTCCTGTGGGGATTCTGAGCCTTTGCATGTAACTATAGGCTTGTTGCTGTTCTTTGCTGTAATTTCAGTGGTCAATACAGCTTTTAAGATGCAGTTTTAAAGATGCTGTTGCAAGTGACTTAAGTTTCTTTTAGCATTGAGTTCAGTAATTCAGGGATTAAACAAGGTCTTTGAAAAATGGATATCCGTAAGTTATGTCTGTCAGACATGCAAGAATATGCATGGGAATAATATAGCCTAAAAATTTTAATAAACTTACTAATACATGTATATGCTTGAAAACTCCTCTGTTCTATACCTTCCTCATAGTACTTGTGTGTGCATGGTTCAATTTATTACAATGCTTTAAAAAAAATTAAGTTAATGTAGATGAGACAGTTGAACTACTTCTAGTCAAGAAGTTTGCATAGCATGCAAGAATATGTGAAGTTGATAACCAACACTGTAGTCCACTGGTTGCATATAAAAGTAGCTTTCTTACTGTACTGGAAACAGTTGGGAAGCAGAGCCACAAATTCTTGTTTCAGATGGTTACTTTATCAATGTATTTTACTGGATTTTTAGAAAGACTTCTGACTAAAGCCTTGAGCACACCGACTTTTTAGAAGCTATAAGCTTGTGCCATACATTATTCATTAAAATTGACAAACATTTTTTGGTACATGAAAATAAAGAAGTACAAGTAGTGGCTTGTGGCTCAGCTGAACAAGATGGCTAAACTGATCTAAGGGTTTACTGACACTGAAAAGGAGCAGGCTGTGCTCTACTGCCTTTCATGTGCTGAATTTGGTGCTCACCTTGTCTCTTAGTGACCCAGCTCAACTACTAATGGGACAGAAAACCATCTTGGCTAATGTTTCACCAGATTGGCACAATGAGTCAATTCAGCAAAGCATTAGATGAGTGCCAGAGCAATGCAAGAGAGATGGAGGCCTGTGACTGAGCAAAAGGGAGCAGGATTAGCCCCCTTGAACAGCAGAGAATTCTTAAATCATTTAAGCCTGTCTTGTCTGACTGCACTCCTAATATAGAGTTCCGAGTATAACACTTTCTTCCCCCTCCCTCTAGCCCAAGCACTCCTCCTACAAGGCAAGCTGAATATCAACTTAAGCATTTTTGTTTCAACACAACAGGAAGCCGACAAGATCTTGAATTGTGAGAAAATTCATCTATGAAATTCTTAAACAGAAATAATTTGGAAATTACTCAGGTGCTATCTCAAATGACAGTGTGATTAGTACAGACTAACTGAGAGAGGCTTCTCTACTAAAGATAACTAACACTTTCTAACTAACTGCACCTATTCCTGTCTATGCTGATACATTATCTATACCATTTGTTTGAAATTAAAGCTATTGGAAGTTAACTTTTTAAAAAGTGTTCAGAACAGGCTCATCTAGTTCAAAATGAATTCTGTAGGTAATTGGCCTTGAAAGACCCTTGGTGTGATGCAGCAGAATACTCCTTTTGAGTGATGGAATCTTCTTTTAATGAATCTGATATTTAATTATTGGACCTGAAATTTTAAAAATGTTCTTCTTTGGGGCTATAGTAATACACTGTACAAGACATGTTTAATATCCACCGTTAGCTTGAGCCTTAAGACAGGAACAAGATGGAGTTAATATAAACCACCACAACTTTCTTTTGCATGTGTTTTGTAGCTTTCTCCATTTCTTTTGAAAAAAAATAACTTGTCACCACCTGAATTAGTGGAACTTGTGTTTCTAGCACTTTATCTTTTTATCCATATTCCTTTCCAAACATCATCATACCCTTATACCCAAGATATCCTGTGGCATCCCTGTTTCAACCTGTGTTGCAGCTGCTCTGTAGCTTTGTGCAGCTGTATTGCTTGCTGACTGCTGCCAAGAAGGAAAATAAACATTTCATGGACTTCTACCTTTGCAGGGTCACCAATTCCATTTTAGTGTGGCAGTTGTTCTTACTACTACGACTTTTGTGAAAGTCATCCTTAAAACTTCTGTCAAATTTTGTTGACATTTGCGCTACAAATTCCTGGGAGCAAAGTACCATTAGTGTAAATAAAAACCTGAAGTGGCTGCCAGAGCAGGCAAGGCCTGTTCTGTGCTGGGTTTGTTTTCATTTACTACCTTTGTGCCATCTGACTTCTGCTTCAAAAGCTTGTTTCCTTCCTTCCAGCTCTTCCGTGGAGCGTGTCTCCTGTACTTATACTTTATACACCTTTTTCCTAACGTACATTGTCCTTTGAGTCGCCTGGGTCTGGCCCCTGCTGCCCGCTCTCCTCCCATATGTGTATGGGCTAAGGTCTGAAGTGGCCTGTGAACCAAGCAGAGGGAAGCTGGGACTTGAGCTGTTCCTCCAGTAATGCTGCTTGTGTTTGTGTCCCTGGTCCAAGGTCCTTTCCAGAGCCCTGCATGTGAGAGCTGGGCTGGGCTGTCTCTTGCCAGAGCCCTGCTTTGTAATATGCTCAACTTTTAGTTCTGTGGCTTCCTACACTCCATGGCATAGCCCTGTGTTCACAGGCTGCATGCATCCTGCTGCTCTCCATGCTCCTGTGCCCCTCTGGGGTGGAGTTGCAGGCCCAGGGCAGATGTTTCGCCTTTCTCTTCTATGATTCTGTGCTGCTGCCTCTGCCATCATAAACCAGACCCTGCAGAGGGTGTTGGCAAGGATGCAGGGTGTGATTACATGTACCCAAACTCAGGTTTATTCCATTGGTTCAGCTCCCACAACCAGAGGAAATCTTCCTGTTCCCTGGGTGAAAAAATCAGACCATCCCTGATGGAACTCATCAGATCAGTTCATTTGTAATGGGTAGTAAAGCTGCATAAACCATACAGTGGCTGTTCATAATCTGTTAAGAGAGCTAATTCTTTACACCCATCACACCAGCTTAAGTTTTCAGATCTGAGAAAACAGTAGTGTTTGATAGCAACATCCATAATTAACAGTGTTGTGAATACATGAAGATGGTCTGGCATGCATAATATTACAATGACTGCTCGTGTGGCTGTCCTGGTAAAATTCCATAGTTCATAGGCATCCTCTGGAGTTTTTCCTGATTACAAACCAAAATAAATGACATTAGCAAAATTACATCTCTCCCATTTTACCCCAGCCTAGATGGGTATATGGTAATATTTGTCTTTGATACTTCATCATAAATATACTTTTGTAAATCATATTTTAGTCCTATTTAACACCTTAGGAGTTAGGGAATATTTTTTTACTTAGTTGTAGAGTACGTATGAAAAGTGGTCTTTTTTCAGAACTTTTCATATCTTAAGAGGAAGTCTCTGCTGTTTTGAGTGTGGGTCTGTTATTTCCAATGTTTGCAAAGGACTGAACACTAATGTTTTTGGCATGCAAAACACTTGTTTTAATTACTTCTATTTTCACCTGAATGGAACTAAAGGCAACATTTTCTTCACTCAACTCCTTCATTTGAAGCTAAGAACTTGACTGGAAGATGCAAGGTTGTCCTTTTCTGATGTATGATTAAATATTGTGACAATCGGCCAGGTGTATTATTTGTTCCACTTGAAATCTACATGCTGAATAGTAGATATTCAGAAAAGAAAATAGCATGCTTCTTGTTGTGATGCTAGTAAAAATGGTGGATATTTTGGAAGGGGCAAGAGTGTGAAGGTAGTCTATATAATAAAGGCTACAAATACAAGATGGAACTTACGGTATCTTTTGAACTACTTGCTTAGAATATGTAGTTTGGAATACTTATATCCTTAGCAAATACTTGGAAATTGCATGACCTTTAAATGCTTTTGAACAGTTTATGAATTACTATCTCAACAATTTAAATGTATATGAGAGAAGGAAGTGCATTTTTTATTTTAAGATTAATCTTCAATTTTGCCAATTTGAGCAGAGGAGTTTACTGGAAAATGTTTTCATCCAGTTTTATTTCATTTGGCTATAGATGAGTTACACCAGATTACCTGCATTCTCATACATGTTTGCTTTGTCTATTTCAGTGATCGCTGTGGAGAAGACCCAAACCAGAAAGTAATCCATGGGGTTATTAACTCCTTTGTTCATGTTGAACAGTATAAGAAAAAATTCCCCCTAAAGGTAGATGCACATTTCTGATTATGTATTTTTAGTTTGGAATGTCAATCTAGTATATGCATTATTTGTCCTCTAAAAAAAATTCTCTCTTGTAGTTTTATCAGGAAATTTTTGAGTGTCCTTTTCTGAATGAAACAGGGGAGTATTATAAACAAGAAGCTTCAAACTTATTGCAAGAGTCAAATTGCTCACAGTACATGGAGAAGGTAAGAGATTCTTCAATACACATGCAATAATTAAAATAATTTTTACTGATGGTACATGTTGTCCTCTACAGTTCTCATAGTTGTTCTTTGTGTTGTGCTTTCATGCAATTGAAATGGTACTTTTTAGTGACGTGGTTTATCTGAACATAAACTAAAAACCTTGCTATGGATGGACAGTCAGTATCAAAAAATTTCATAATAAATGATTAATTGATGGCATGAAAAGTGAAAAAAAAAAAGACAAAATAAAACACATATCAGTTTGGTCAGTATTACTTCCTCACTTCTTTATTTTCTTTCAGTTTGGAGTAGGGTAACATTAGAGTTTTAGCAATATGTGGTTAGAGAAGACTCTAAGTTGTTACAAAGCATTATTAAAAATTACATACTCTGAGGTGGATTTTCTTTCATTTTGCTTTGTGGTGTATGAAGTTATGTTGTGGTTAAATTACTTGTAATTCTTATACCTTGTTTGAGAAAACAAAGATTAATACAACACTAGGAGTCAGTTCTTGGTCCTATACTGTCCACACTACCAAGATAGAAGAGTTGAGAAGAGGGCTGTGAAATTGCTTTTAAGCTAATGGTTACACACCTGTGGTGAAATGCAGGGACAGGCTAAGCCTTCAACTAAACCAAAAGCAATTTTGCCTATCATTAGTAGTCTGCAGCTGCACCACTCTCCCTAGACTCCCCTCATATTCACAGGATGTAAGTGCTTTTATGGCAGTATTCATATGACTTATCTTATGATAAAGCCTATTTCCTTCATTGAGTTATAAAAAGAGTTTTTATTAATAGCTCAGATGTACTCTTGTACCTTGAACAGATGTTTACGTACAAGCAGATGGACTTGGAATAGTAAAGTGATTCTTAGAGTTCTGTTTTATTAGATATTGCGGTAAAACTTTCTCAGAAGGAATAATAAGTATGGTAAGAGAAATTGGGGAAGACTGGTCACAAAGTTAAAGGGAACAAGAAATTTCAAGATAAGAACTATGGAGTGCTGTTAGACATCTAGTAGTGACCAAGCCTAGGTAGTATTCGGACTAGATTATATTTGTTCAGTAATAGCCTGATCCAGAAGAACAAATTTAATTTTTCAGCATCCTGCACAAGTTCTCTTATAACTTTATTACTTATGCTTGTGTCTCATTCTACATGCATACACTGTTGTATATTCTGGTACCATATTGGGTGTCAGTATTTCTTCAGCTCACAGTTTAAACTCTTGTCTGCAGGTTTTAGGTAGATTAAAAGATGAAGAAATGCGATGTCGGAAGTATTTGCATCCCAGTTCGTATGTCAAAGTGACTCATGAATGCCAACAGAGGATGGTAGCTGATCACTTGCAGTTTCTGCATGCAGAATGTCACAATATTATCAGACAAGAGAAAAGAAGTGGTAAGTCTCACTGGTCACAAAAAGAGTGAAATGGTTTTTGTTTTATTTACTTAGCATTGCAATTTCTTACCTTTTTTCAATGTGACCTGTGCACATAAGCATTTTCAACTAATGTTACTTATCTAGAAATCCCCATTAAACCCTGAATGACATTTTTCTTTTACCATGTAACTCATTTTTATTCTTCCAAGTGTACAGTCAAAACCTTCTTTTTACTGTTAATAACCGTTCGTTCAGCTAATGCTCTTTCTCTTTCCTTGTCTGTCATCTTAAAAACACGCTGAAGTCCTGTGTCCTGTAGAATTGATCATATTTTATGCTTATGTGTTTTCATTTGTAAACCAATGGCTCTGTCTTTACAGATTTCTTCATCATCACTTAACAGGTCAGGCTTATAAAATATTTTGGCTTCTTTTTATAGCCACTTTTTATTGTCCTGAATCTTTTGTGACCTCTCATCCCAAATCCTTTTTACAGAAGGAGATGCTCATGTAGTTATGTTCCCTGCCTGACTAATAAAAACATGCTCCCTGATGACTACATGTCTCTTACCCTTGAAAGAATGCTTATTCTTGTATGGAAGACGGTATCTCTTACGTGAAATAAATTACTTTTCACAGTCAATCTCAAATTGTATCTAATAATAGTGTGTTCAGTTTCCAGGGAATTTTTCAAGTTTGATCAGAGTTAGGATCTGTTTTGTTTGGTTTCTTTTTTTGGGGGCACAGGGAGGCAAAATATAGTAAAAATAGCAGTTGCTTGTTTAGAGCTTTTCTCATCTGAGAAAAATTTCAAGCTACCGCTGGAGGCAAACAAAAAGTCAGGAAGATATCTAAACTGATTTTAGTTAGCTGCTGCTAAGGGAGATTTAGGGAGGCAAAGGTTTAAAAGAAACTGGCACACTATTTCTCCACACTAGCGCACCTCTCTTCTGGGATTCTCTCCTAAAGAAGCTGTATTGGAAGAGCGAGGTAGTCACAATGACAGGACTCAGTAAATACTGATAATAGGCCTACTCTTTCCTTTTTTTCTTTTGTCAGTGATCCAGTCCAGTGTATGTTAATTTTTTTCTTTCAAAACAGTTGGTCTCGTTTCAGTCTTTAAAAAGTTCCGTGTGAAATTATGATACTATATTAAGTGTTAATTTTTAGTGTTTCTAAGTGTACTCTATAAAAATGTATCTCTGTTGCAGACATGGCAAATATGTATACTCTACTTCGTGCTGTGTCAAGTGGTTTACCTCATATGATTCAGGAACTACAAAACCATATCCATGATGAGGGCCTTAGAGCAACCAGCAATCTTTCTCAGGAAAATGTGAGTTTCCTCAGGCAGCTGAAATAACTATTTGATTAACATTCTTGATTAAGTGTTTGCCCTTTTCCTGTTAGTCTATGCTGCTTGTTTTTTTTAATTTTGCCTATATAAAATTGGTTTGGAATGTGATGGATAAGTTGTAACTTCTCATCAGCATGGTTAGCTGTGCCACCTTTATCTGTCCTGAGAGCTGATGGTTGTAATTGTTGTGATCTAACCAGAAACAGCTGCAGCTAGATATTTCTCGTTGTTTGCTTAATACTGCCAGGGCAAGTAGGTCCTTTTGTTATATGTATGTATTTTTTTCCTGAATTTCTCTTAAGTCAGTAGCATTTGCTGTTCTGATATATTAGGAACCAGTGATTCCATTTTGTCAAGACTTGACATCCTGTCCTGATTTCAAGTGTGGTTGTTTTCATAATAGCTTTGTAGTCTCATATTGTCATGTAATTTCTGAAAATACTATATCTTATTTATTTTATTAAGGTGTGTTAAACATTTTTTTGTTCATGTCTATGTAAATTACTCAATTTCGTTTTTGTTTCTCCAGCATTGCTGTTCAGAGACAAACGACAAGCTTTCACTTGACATTGTATTTGTGCATGTGTACATCTTGCTATCTAGATCTGTGCTCTCTTTAGGGTGGTGACTTTAGCTATCCAGTGTTTCCGTCTGTAATAATACGTAAACACAAGCTGTTGTACATTCACTCTGTTACTGACTGCACAGGAATGCTTACTGTTCTGTGACTCCCATGTGCATACTGAAAAGGGACTGAAGTCTTTAGTAGTATGGTTTGCTTTCAAATTATTTTTAGGTTTATTGAACTTATTCTTTCAAACTAATAGTGTCTACACAGGGAGATAAATACAGACCCGTGAGGGTGACAACAATTCACAACCTTATGTACACAATTTCAAAGTGTGGAATACTCATTCTGTTGTATAGATTGTGTACTTTGAAACATTTTTAATGTGTGACCTGAGAATGCACTTGGGGAGTTATGCCATAGAGGCAGTGCCTTGCACACTATTTCACTTGTGCCTGCCAGCTTGTCTGTGTAGGGACTCCTCCAGGTCATCTCAGTCATTTCTGTACAGAGTGCGATGCTGGAATTTAGTGCACGAAGTTCAATCGGTAACCGTCCTATGTAGGAAAATGCAAAGGGATCGTCCAGATTTTCTGTCTCTGAAGTCACTGTGTAGGATAAGTAGCAGTTTATTATATCAGTTGCTTGATTGCTGTATTTATGTTAGCATTAATGATTTTTGAAGAGGCTAATAAAGGATTTTAGGGTATGATGGGAAAAATTAGATGGCGTGAGAGCAGTACAGACTCAAATCTAGGTTGGATAGCAGGACTGTAAATGTAGCCTAGACTTTTTATTTCCAAAATGTGCTCTAGCACTGTAGTGTGAGAGTACAGCAATGCAGAATCCATCCTCTCAAAAATCTCTGTAGCATTAACTTTTTAAAAAAGAGTAATTAGTAAAAAATCTACAACTAATGTAGATGTGTTTGTGTTAGATACTACTACTTTTCTCACTAACTTGCTTTCTGTTTTATCCACCCTCTTTAGATGCCAACTCAGTTTGTGGAGTCAGTTTTGGAAGTACATAGTAAATTTGTTCAACTGATCAACACTGTTTTGAATGGTGATCAACACTTTATGAGTGCCCTTGACAAGGTAATTTTTACTTAAGTAAACAAAGCATTGGAAAACAAAATCCAGGACCCCGATTCAGGCTCACCAAAACTCTTCAGGGCATAAACACATGTTCAATGATAGTTCATATGCAGTTTTTCTAGTTTAGAAATGCAATGGAACAAAAGACACTCTAGTGTAAGGGAAAAGATACATACAAAGGAGACTACTTTAATACTTAAATGTTTTCTGAAAGAAAGACCTTTCTTTTCATCATATTTCAAAACACAAAAATGGTGCTGATCCCTTAGTGTAAATATAAGTGCAGATAATAAATAGACAACTAGTGGGATTTGGGAGGTTTGGTAATTCTTACATGCATTTGAACTTGAATTTGCTTGCTGAGATAATGTTTATCTCTGAATGCTCTTAGTATTACTTCCACAGAATCTTTGCTTAGATTTTCAAGTTGACTACAAAGAATATCTGGAAACTTACATTACTTCGATCACTGCGACAATAGGTAACTTTTTCCAGGAGAGAGCTGCACTTGAATTTAAATAATAAATATAGGGAAAGAGGTTTGCTGCTCTTTTATTTGAAATGCATAGCCATGCAGTTATTCAAGATAACTGTTGTAATTATCATAAATTTTAATAATAATTATTATTAATTATAACTAATAAATATCTTTCATTGCTATAATTTCCTGCCACAGGATGCATGCATACAGTTCATTGCTCTTTTGCAGTGTTTACAGTCGTTGCAGTTTGTAGCTAGTGTCAGAGTCTGAGCTTTGATGATTTTCAGCCAAGGTTAACCTGAAAAGGCATAATGGAGAAGGTATCAGTGATAGCACCAATGGTAGTTACCCATCTGTATTTGTGACATTTATAAAATAATTATTTAGCGTTTTAAAACAAATACTTAAATACCAAATAAATTTCTCTCTCCATTGCAATTAATGTCATGTACCAGAAGGTGGAGTAACGCGAGACTGACAACTTCATTTGCTGGCACAGAGGCAATGTACTTTTTCTTAAATTCATCACTTCTTCACTTCAGTGATCTTTTTTGCAATAAATACTTAAAATATTAATTTGCAGTTAATTTTTGATGGTGGACATCAAAACTGCTATTGCTGCCTCCAGTATTATTGCAAAAGAGTGCTCCAAGCTTTAAAGAGTTTCCTATTTCTTGTTAAATCATGCATTCTTTTCTCAGAGGGATTCTAGGGACCTGTTATCAAATTTTGGAATCTTGAGGTATTGTACGGAAGAGTTCCTTGTCAGTTTGTCGTTATAATAATAACAACAGTATTTTCTTTCTGCAGAGGAACTGTAATTTCTGGGAACTATGGTCATGCAGTATTTTCAGTTCACTGTTAGTTTATGTTAATTTAAATGTGACATGTAGTTTAAAAACTCAGTTGTTCTGCTAATCTTTTTTTTCATTTCTAAACTGCCATTATCTCTTTCCTTTTTCATCATATTCGGGTTTTCTTCAGCCACCATGTTGTTTGAATTCTACTGCTTCAAATTTCCACTTTTAACAATGTATTTTTGTTCTCTTCAGTTTATGAAAAAATCCAGCAACCAAAGGCACTTCTGTTTCTTCTTGTTGTGAACACACCATATAAATTTTTCAGCTCAACATACATGCTGTTGATGTGCTGCTGCTCAAATCTACTTTATCTTCACTTATTCCTAAGTTTCTTTCCATCCATTCTTTTGGACCGTAGTATTGCTGTATACCAAAATCTTCATACTTTGGTGAAGTCTCTAATCAGGACTTAATGTAGTCTTCTGTTTTTTGTAATTAACTTTTCTTCCTGTACTCCTTCCACTTTTACTTAACTCTCAACTTAAAAATGTTTAACAACCAAATTCTCACAGAGCAGTAATTTAAGCCTTTTTATTAATTGTTTCTTTTTTGATCCCCTTTTGTGTAGTTCAGTTTTATAGGATCTCAGATGGTCTTTGCCCTGAGCATTTTTTTGATTTCTTCAAATTTCATGAAAGAAAAAGGTTTAAGTCACTGACAGTTTTTCTCTTTGCTCCATGTTCCTCTGTAGGCTTTGACATCAGTAGTTAACTATCGGGAGCCCAAGTCAATCTGCAAAGCACCTGAGTTGGTAAGTGATGCCCACAGGAAGTAAGAATTCTTGTATATAACCATCAAATGAATTGCCATAGGGTCCTTCACATGTATGTCTAGTTCTCACACTGGGTCGCACTCAGATGTGCATTTCAGTAGTAACAGCTTAACCTGCACACACATTTTGTGAGTGTGCAAAATTGCTATGGTTCTAATTTTTGATACAGACTATATTTTCTGTGGGTATAGAATGTATCATTTGCCCATGAACAGCCCTTGTGTAGAATGTGAGACTGTAGACTGTGACTTATTTCGTGTTTGAACTATTGTAGAAACATGGAAATACCTTGGCATACGTTTGTTCTCAAGCTTGACAAGTAGGTTTGGGTTTGATTTTTCTTTTTTTAATTTGAGCTGGCCAAATACTGTGACAACTTGTTAAAGAAATCAGCAAAAGGAATGACAGAGAATGAAGTAGAAGACAAGCTCACAAGTTTCATTACTGTTTTCAAATACATTGATGACAAAGATGTATTCCAAAAGGTAACTTTTCCTATTCAATAATGGTTAAAATGTTACATTTAAAGCATACTTGAAGAATGTGATTATGCTTCTTAAAATCCTCATCTGTTTTTTTAATGCAGTTCTATGCCAGAATGTTGGCAAAAAGATTAATTCATGGTTTGTCTATGTCTATGGATTCTGAAGAAGCAATGATAAATAAACTAAAGGTAAGGTAATATTCTTCTGACACAGAATAAACAAATGTAGGAGTATGTAGTGTTGAGGGAGCAGCAGAGGGTGCCAGAGGTAACTTAACAATCAGTAAATCTGTTTCCAGTAGCTGAAAGCAAAAGCTAGTGTTTTGGTAGTCTATGAAAGATAAAAGGCTGAATATCACCTAGGCATTTGAGATTTTTGTGAGGTTTTCGATAATTTTATTAGCTGTGTTCAAATCATTCATATTAACATTAGAAAAGTACTGAGGACTTTCATAAACATGTCTGTCTTTCAATTTTATAAAACAAGTTGTTCATATAGATTAATATATATAAGGTGGAATTAAGATAAATGTGATAATTTTATTTTACAGTGGGTTTTTTTATTGTAACTAGTGTTTTCTGTAAATATAGCAACACTTCTGCTGACTAGATTTTCATATTGTATAAGTGACAGAACATAATTTATATGAGTACTGTTTTCACTTTGAAACCTGTTACAATATTTCTTCACAGCAAGCCTGTGGTTATGAATTTACCAGCAAGCTCCATCGAATGTATACAGACATGAGTGTTAGTGCTGATCTCAACAATAAGTTCAACAACTTTATCAAAAACCAGGACACGATCATTGATTTGGGAATTAGTTTTCAGATATATGTTCTACAGGTACTAATGTATGTTTATTGCTGCTGAGTTATTTGTACTTATTTTTTATGTTCTGATAACGAATATACAATTTTTCTGATTATAAATACTTCTTTATATGGAAACGGATGGCTTGTGATCATTGTGGAATTACTTACTTTCCTAGTGTTTCTTTGTAAAATTAACCCACTAGGTCCCTAAACAATAGTGATATAAAATTTCAGTCTCAATACCTCAGTGGGGTGTGCAGAAGGTGCAGTAAAAAATGATCAGTAAAACTTCAGAGTCAATTGATTGTCTTATGACATAACGTACACTATACATCGATTTAAGAGTGTTATTTTTTTCTTAATATATATGTCCTTTGAAAATGTTAATGCTTTTATTTTTCCCAATACTTTTAGGCTGGTGCATGGCCTCTAACTCAGGCTCCTTCTTCCACATTTGCAATTCCTCAGGAACTGGAAAAAAGTGTACAGATGGTAGGTTAGTAGGAGGCTTCCTGTAAACATGTGGAAAATGTAAAAGAACTCCAAATGAAAGATCATCACTCTAACAGAGAAAAACTTGAGCTGCTTCATTTTGATTGTAAATCACAGCTATCATGTTTCCAGTCTATACGAAGTATGGAAGGGTCACCCAAATACCTTACTGAATTTATGTATGTATTTGTATAGCTTTTTTACATCTCTCTTCTACACTTTGTGATTTCTGAGAGAGATGCTAATAAATGCAATCAAATTAACTAGGTTGGTTCTTAGCTTAAAAATCAACTCCTAATATTTAGATAAAAGAAGATTCTAATATTAACTCTGAACAGTCTAAGATGCAAATTCAGGTTTCTTGTCCCCTGTTTCATAGAAGCTATTGAAAGTCAAACTTCATGCAAACTTCTCTAAAGCTAATTTTATGATTTCTCATAGCAGTAAAGGTTTTGTGTTAGCCAAGTATTTTCTTCTTGTGTGATTATTTCTGCTTTGTAGAGGTGGAGTATTTTGTTGCTTTTGATTATATTATTCTAAATTTTACCTGTACAATGTTTTTTAAAATACAAAATATTTGTGTTGATCTTTGTTAAGGTGTATGTAATGGTGAGGTACAATTTAGGCAATACAAATTTTGTATTATTGAACATAAGACATTTTTGTAGCACTTTTTATACCTTAAATTGTTATCTGATGTAAGTTGTAGTGGCAAATGTCTTTTTCTGTCGTGAAGGATCTTTTTCTTGTATTACTAATGAGTATTAGGACTACTTATTCTGCTTTTATTTCCACTTAAGTGGCACTTGGTTATAGCAATATAATAGTTTCTGACCCAGGCTACAGGATCACCAGGTGACTGATGATTTTGCTGTCTTTGTGGATTTAAAATAGGAGTATTGTCAGTTGTGCCTCAGTTGGAAAATTGGTGCAGAATTGTACATCAGAAGCAGCTCAGAGTCTGGGTTGCTTACCTAATTTCACCATTATGCCATTTTAAAGGAGCAAACTTATTCATGTGTCACCTTGCTTTAAATGCTTTAAATTAGAATTCCCTGAAGAAACAGAACATGACCTTGAAGGAGGAGTCTTTGAAAATTGTCTGACAATGTCTTTATTTACTATCCAATTTGATCATTTGACTCATGGAGAGAGTTCTCTTAGGATTCTGGCAAGGATTTAGAAAGAAAAAAAAAGTTTTGCAATTGCACTCCAAAGTGTGAGTACCTCTGTTACTGGGCAACCTGTTCTGCAGCTTTTTCTGAGGCTGCTGGAGCTTCCTGTAAATGTATATTTATCTGAGTGGTGTACAAGTACTGGTTTTCATACTGTACAAGCTTGTAGGTGGAGAAACACCTAATTCTTAAAGAGGTCAAAAGTCCCTTTTTTTATGTTTTCCTTCAATGTTAATCAGAGTTGCCAGATCAAATCAGAATAAGCCAAATTGGTATGTGTACATAGTGTTGGCATTGTGGGGTTTAGGGAGTTTGATCCCATTTTAGGGAAAGATTCTTTGAATCTCCCAAAGTTTTTCTCATTACCAGAGGTAGACCTTAAATTAGGATTCAGTCGTTACTCATCTTCTAAAGGAAAATGCTGTCATGAATTGATCTGCAACGTTTGCATCCAGTGTGATGGACATAAAACCAGTATTGCTTCACTAGAGTGGTAGAGTGATGATAAACTATTGTAAGGGTGATGATAAGCTATTGTAAGTAGTCATATGTGTGACTCATTGATGTTCATTTTGTTTTGCAGTTTGAATTATTTTACAGTCAGCATTTTAGTGGAAGGAAGCTTACTTGGTTACATTATCTTTGTACAGGTAAAAATAAGTGCTTTGCTAAACTTACGATCTGACAGTTATTTGCTAAAAGTTCTTTTCAAATGGCAGAAGACTGGGGAGTTAGGACATTATCTTGCATATAAAGTCAACAGACATATTTTGTATTATAAATTAATTAATTAATTACTACTTAGAATTTCCAAAATCTATGTTTTGTAAACTTGTGATTTGTTAAATCCAAGTAAAACTAGAGTTGCATGTTCTTAACTGCAAAAAAACAGTGTAGAACTGCTGAGTTAATAACAATTGCCCTGGAATTGTTTCTGTAGTATAGAAGTCCCTTAAATATTAACTAATTTTAAGAATGCATATTAAACTATTTTACTCGGGTATGTGAGTATCTACATAAATACATGCTTATATTTCCTATATAGGAATCTATGTTAAAAACACCTCAGGAGATATATATTAAATTATAGTTTATTTTAGTAAGCGTCAGTCAATCATGTTTTATTTTAAGTGCTTTCAGTATCAGGCCTTAACAACTGAGCACTGCAACATATCACATGGAGGTGAAAACCACAGTGGCATACAACAATGTAATGTAGGGAAAATCTGGTTCTGGTAATAGAAGGTTGCTGTTAACTCACACTCACCTTCTCACAGAAAATCTAAATCTGCTTTCAGGCAGATTTCTTCAGTGCTTTATGTTTTTCATGGGAATTTAAAAAGAATATGAAAAATTTTTGATGGACAAGTATTTTACTTCATTTTTAAATCTTTCCTTTAAACAACTTTCCTGTTAATCACTATTCTGAGATTCGGTGTAAGCTGTTAATTGAAGTTTATGCATTGCAATGTGTTAAGGCTACTTGGAATTTCTTTTCTATTATTATTATACTGCACTATTATATTTCACTGTTTGTCTAGTATTCATAGTTAATCAGAGCGGGGGGGTTGTTGTAGACCACATAGTATATGTGTAAATTCACAGCATCAGTTGTCATTGTTCCATTTCATGTGTTAAATACAGATTTGAGTTGAATGTCTGGAAATGTAGGAGGAGCTCAGTAGTTAGGCTTCAGATGACTTTTCAGCACCTTTCATCAGTTTATAAAATAGTACTTGTATCATTACAGGTGAAGTAAAAATGAATTATTTGTGCAAACCTTATGTAGCCATGGTCACAACATACCAAATGGCAGTGTTGCTTGCCTTCAACAACAGTGAGACTGTCAGTTACAAGGAGCTTCAGGACAGTACACAAATGAATGAGAAGGAACTGACAAAAACCATCAAATCTTTGCTTGATGTCAAAATGATCAACCATGACTCAGACAAGGTATGCCATAATGATATTAAAAAGTTTCTTGTTTTCAGTCTTGTCATGCTGATACTTGCTGAGGACTTTTTTTTATGTCCATTGTTTACTTTTATTTTTCTAAGCTTTATTTTTGACCCTTGTGAAAAATTGTAAATCTCTGTTTATAAGGAAAGAGACAGGAGGAAGTAGAGTGCCTGTCACACAGGCTTTCTATGCCTATAGCAGCATGGTCTGCTGGAAAGGTAATAATGCAGGGACTGTTTGTTGTTTCTGTTGCATTGCTTTCCAAGTTGTGCTGAATCACGGGAAGGAGCCTGAGTAGTAAACCAGAATCTTACAGTGATCCTGAAAAAAAATTTGTGGGATTAAGAGACTGAAAGAAACAGCAAGCATATTCTTCCTTGCTGACAGATTACAGGAGCAAGAAAGAGAGCAAGGAGGACTTCTGTGAGAGGATTTTTGCTGCAATTTGCCAGACTTATCATTCCATGAGTTTCATGCAATTCCAGTCATATCTGAGCTTTGTTTGTGATTAAGGCAATGGTTGATACTTCTTTTTCTGACTCTGTCTCATCCTTCTGTATAGCCTATGTGAAACCCTTTTTCCCATACAGCAAAGGGCACAAACTTTACTCTGCTAAGTAAGAAACACTGCAGAAGTGCCCATGTATCCCATACAGACATTAGCATGTGCTTCCGTCTCACCCAGAAAACCCGCTATGCAGACACTGTCAGACAGAAGAAACTGAGATAAGCTATTCAGTTCACTTACAAGAAAAAATTCAAAGCTGCTCTGATAGCTGCTTTTGTTTTTAACCAGGAAAATTTTAGAAAATGGAAAGTGAGATCACAAGGAAGATCTGATGCTTGGCTGAAGCATAGGACATGCTTCCAATATCTAGAAATGAGCTCAGGTTGGAACAATTGCTGGGAAGATGTCTGTTAAACCATGGGTCAAATAAAACACTGGGAGCTATTACAGAAAACAGTGAGACCTTTCATAATCTTAGAAAGTTACCTGTTATTTAAAGGATTTACATTTATTTATGTCTGTTCTATAAGGTTCACTCAGTTTCTTAAAGCTTATGTTATGGAAGAAGGAATAATACAGCTTTCCAACCCTTTTATTTTTTAATGTTTACCGCTGCATTTTCCAGTTCTTTACCTTCCAGACTATTGTATTCAAGCATCTTTACTATTTGTTTTCTTTGCACTCCATCCAGCAATGTGATAGCAGATCTGTAGACAGTCTATCAGCTTACTTATTAAATAAACAACTGAACTTCAGTGGCTTAAGCAGTGGAATCCAATTCACAAACTTCTCTTTACCTGTATCTGAGCCAAACAAAAAAGTACAGGGTATTAAATGTTATAGTTTACTTTTGCTTGTTTGTTTATTTTTTAAACGAGTGTGGGGGAAAGAGCATGAGAAGCTTTGGGGAAGATCCTTATTGGTTCATGAAAATCATGCTTTTTGAGTTCATGTTCAATACACAACTTATTTTGGTTTATATTCAACCATGTCAGCAGAATAATGCTAAAAGTTAATGTTAGCCTATTTTTTGTTAGCTTATTATTTTTAAAGCTGT
This sequence comes from Cnemophilus loriae, assembly GCA_013397755.1. Taxonomy (NCBI): domain Eukaryota; kingdom Metazoa; phylum Chordata; class Aves; order Passeriformes; family Corvidae; genus Cnemophilus; species Cnemophilus loriae. The sequence goes on from VZTF01001314.1 coordinate 2,253,235, forward strand.
TAGTCTCTCCCCTTTCATGTTATATATTCTATACTATGCTTGGTATCCTGGTTTTTATATATGTTGTAACAAAGATTCTTTGTTGCAAGATATAAAATTAGAATTAATATTGGTTTAAGTGCATATTTAGATAAATATGTGTTTACTAAAATGCTTGTGCTTTAGACTGTTTGGCAATATTCTAAGGTCTCAGAATCCCAGTAACTTTATTCTCCTGGAAATTGGTAATATTTGTACAGATTCTTGCCTGGAAACCACAGAGATCAGTCCAGTCATGCTATGTTGAATGTTAAGGTGTTTTTACTGCAGGGAAAAAATTATATATATATATATGTATATATGTGGAAAATAATTGAGATTCTGACAGGAAAAAAATTGGAAATGTGCAAATAGATGTGCACTGTAGAAGTTGCAGTTTGTCAGCTGTTTCTGCTATAACATAACAAAATGGCTTAGATGCTTTTCCTTAAATTCTGGAAGACCACTTTTGTAAAAATTATGAAAGCAGCGGCTTCCCTTTGAGGTCCTGTCGTAAATAAATGCAAATCCTACTTTCTTTGCAGGGAGAAAATGACTTTAGATGGAGAGTGTTTGCAACAAAGATAAGCTATGGGAGTATTAAGAGAAATTGCTTGTTAATAAAATTCTTGTATGGCAGAGTTCCTCATAGTGTTTTCTGAAATAGACTTGATTTCTAGGTTAGTTAAACTAGCTTTAAAAATTGACCTGGTTCGAGTGGCATTTTGGAATTTCCAACAACAAATCTGAAATTTTTTGTGTGTGTGTAAGACCCTAACTGTGACTTTTCAAAGTAAATTGTTCCTGTTTTCTGGTTCCTTTCCTGATTTTTGAAAATCATTCTCTATTGCAGGAAGATATAGAGACAGAGTCTACGTTTTCATTAAATATGAACTTCAGCAGTAAACGAACAAAGTTTAAAATTACCACATCAATGCAGAAAGACACGCCACAGGCAAGTATTCTTTGGTGTTTCTAGCCTGAATAGCTTAGAAAGCTTATTTTTCTAAAATGGAATTTACTGTGTTAGTTTGGTGTAAGCAGATATCAGATTCACTAAGATTTACAAAAGAAAGGTTTACAAAAGAAATTTTGTAGGTTTAAAGCTTAAGCAACACAATTTTTTTGTATTTAAAATATAGGCAAGAGAAGATGAAATAGGGAACAAGAAAGTAGAAGAAAAAGATAAACAAAACGGTAATACCAAATGGTATTGATGTTTAGTTTATCTCATGAGACTTTTTTTGTTGCTGGTGTTCATAAAAGCAACTTACTGCAAGAACAGCAGAACCAATCAACCATTTTCCTATGGTTTTGTGTCCTTTGGCAACTAAAATCAACGCCTGTGTTGTTAATTCATGTTCTCAGTGTATCTCATAAGACACAGGATTTTGTACAAGATAGGTATGTGCTGCCAGACTCAATACATTATAGTTAATTCTGCTTGCTTTTCTCCCTAGCAAAAATGTTGTTTTAGATACCTCTCTCCTACCTTCCTACTGATTTTCATGAAACCTGATATCCTTGATTTGTGGACATACTTTGCCTGGAGTTGAACTACACTTACATTTTTGTGTTAGTTCACCACTTTTAGTAAAGTAAAAAGTATAGATTCAAGATACTTTTATGCAGTGTTTATTGGTCTGACTGTATTTTAAGCATTACTGTTCTTCCTTGTGTTGCAGGAGATGGAGCAGACCCGAAGTGCTGTAGATGAAGACAGGAAAATGTATCTTCAAGCTGCTATAGTCCGTATCATGAAAGCACGTAAAGTGCTGCGACATAATGCTCTTATCCAGGAGGTAAGAGAAAGTCCTTCTCTTGAGCCTGATTTCATGAAAATCTTCAAGATAGCAGGATAAAACATCAGACTACAAAACTCAACCATGTGGAAACCAGTACTCCAGTGAAATTAGTAAGAATTTCCCTGAGGTCTGCTTTGAACTGCAGTACTGGAGCACTAGCTGGGATCCCTCAATCTTATAACTGTGTCTTAGCACCAAAGCATGAAGTTCTTGCTCTTTCTAGTTAGCTGGTTCTATGCCAAGAGATGTAGTATCCTATAAAAATCATTGCCAGAGCTATGGGTTCAGTTGTAAACCTGAATAGGGATATTCTAGTTTGCAATTTCCACAGAAGCACTTAGGCGATTTTGTGCTCTAATCATTATTATAACTCATGGTTTAAATTTTAAAAGCCGTCTGAGTATGGAGACATGCACTTTTTAATCTCCCTTTTCCAGAAAGTGGTACAGTTCTCCAGATTTTTTAGATTCCAGATTAATGAACTGTCACAGGCTGGCTGGGAAGGAAGTGCTATTTCTTTAGTTTTTCTCTCACTTTCCCATCTGCTGGTTGCCTGTCTAATTGTATTTCTCATTCCACTCTAACATTTGCTCCTTCCAACCGGTTCCCAGTTTTACTTTTCTCAACCTTCCAAAGTTCTTTCTTCAGTTTCGTTCATTCTTGTGTCTCAGAGCCTTGCTGGATGGCCTCAGAGCAGACTGGTGGGAGGGGTAATAAAGATTCCTGCTTTATTCAACCATTTTGAGCACAGGGGTGGAGAGACATTGAGTAATTTGTGGTGATGGAGGAAACAGAAACAACATCCGCCACTTAATTTTTATTTCTTAAAAAAAAACCCTAGCAGCAACAGAGAGTTTGTAAGCCCAGAAGATGCTGTGTGAGACTCTTAAAGGTTTTGGATATTGAAGAAGTGTTTATACACAAATAGTCTGAAAGCAAACTTACTTTAAGAAATCTGATTTTGAGTATCTAAAAGATGAGGCAGCCTAGGTCCTGATTCTTCTCAAAATCTTTGTTTATTTGGTTTCCCGTTATTTAAATCATCCATGCAATTACGATGAAATCATGTAAGAATTTGCAATTCAAACTAGAAAATTATGGGCAAGCCCTTTCATCTTTGAAAATACTTTTTTCTGCCCACTGTCAAATTAAGAGAAAAATTCTTTAAAATATACTTTGCTTGACACCAGCTTATACGGGTGAAATAGATTACAAATTTTTATGTTGTGGAAACAAATCCTTTCTGGTTTCTTCTTCCTTTGTGAAATGGAAGGCCACTTATATGCCTCTGCTGTGTTTTGCTCTTGCAGAATAGTAACATTAGGACCTTTTTCTTCAGCTTTGCAAGCAAGGTGGATATTCTCATGGTTACTCAGTTAAAGACTAAGTAGAGAGTAAAGTTGTGATATTGTTACTAATTCTGGTGCCATTGTTACTTTTATCGTGCTGTTTGTAGTCTTATATATAATGTATCAATTAAAATGTGCTGTGTGAGTAAGAACAAGTCTTTCTGAAAGGAGTCTGTTTACTATGAATAGTTAATATTTTCTCACCGTGTTGGTATTTTTTTCTTAGCTATAAGGGCAGAATTATACTGTTAGGGAAATATTTGAGAGACTCCTAACGCTAATGTAGCTAGCTCTGATTCTAACCCTTAAACTACAGCACCACGCATTTCATTTAGGGTGAGGTGTCCAAGAGAGTACTCCAGGCCCTTGATAGACCTGTATATGTCAGCATGTGGTCTTTGTGGAATTGTTAATTGTGTTAGATACGCCCTGATAATTTCAATTCTAGCTCAGTGTTGCAGTCGCCTGCAGGACAAGGTAGCTTTTCCTGTAAAATGAGTAAGTCTGGAAGAGTAGTGGAGGGGAGACGTCAGAGCAGTCATTTCCAGAAAATTTTTGTTCTGACAGTCAGGTATTTCTGTCTATCCTTCTTACTTGTACTATCTTTGATAAAAACAACAACAACAGCAAGAAAACTCATACCAATACAAAATTGTCTCTTTCATTCTCTCTGTCTAAAGTAAATACATGAAGTGTGGTGATGACAATCAGCTTCAGTGGAGGGCTAAGTTAGGTGAAATCGGAGCAGATCTATTAGCTTGTTAGCACCCAGTTTCTCCTCACTTGTACTGCTGTGGAACATACCAGACCCTTGGCTGCTAGCCCAACAAAACTCACTCTTTTGAGCTTTTTGTTTGCTTTGCTGGGTGAGTTCCACCTGGTGAGTTCTGTTGGCTAACAGAGGGCCCCAGCAAACTCTAGAGCTGGGACAAAGCCAGCCATGAAAAGTTGTAAAGAAAACAGGAAATTCAGCTGAAATAAAAATAATTTTCTTTAAGAAAGAAGTAAGAAACTACAGGCAGAATATATTGTGACACTTGAGTAGTAAGATCTTCTGTTTGAAAAATTTTCTAACTTACAGATTTGCACGTTCTGTTATTACACACAATTTTCTCCCCTTCTCTACAAGAGAATGGGCAAATCTGAGGACTACTAAGAGACGGTGGCAATTTCTTCCACAACGCAAATATAGATTTGTTTTTACAATAAATAACTTCCTGCTGCATGTATTAAAAAGTTCCAGCATAGCCAGATGGAACTCACTAAGTTGTAGGTCTGTCTTCAGTGACTGAAGAAAGAGAGGTTCATCCTGATTATCTCCAGTTGTACAGGAAAGAAGGTTAGTGGTAGGGGAACTCCACTGTGATAGTAATGAAGAAATGTATTAATATTAGATTAATTTTTAACATGGATATTTGTCTTCATTTGTACTGCGACAAATGAAGCAAGCAAGAGGAATGAAGAGATCTGGGGAAGGTGTGGCCAAAGTAACCAGTGAGCTGAGCACTCAGTTTCAGTGTCCTGACACTAATACATAGAGATGCTTTCTTGATTGTTACAAATTAACTATTCTGGGGTTATTTAATCCTGTCTTTAAAAGAAAAATATACTGAATTTGCCTTAAAGCCTTTAGCAAATGTTTAGATGACATTTATAACTGTGAAAAATAAAAATAACACAACTGTGTCTTTCTTTTACAGGTAATCAGCCAATCAAGAGCTAGGTTTAACCCAAGTATCAGCATGATTAAGAAGTGTATTGAAGTCCTGATAGACAAACAGTACATAGAGCGAAGCCAGGCCTCTGCAGACGAATACAGTTATGTAGCATGATGTTGCTATCCTGCAGGTATGATTGTAAGGAGATCATTGCTGTCACTGTTTGGTGTGTTCCTGTGGGAAGAGGCAGGCCTGTGCCTCCATAATTGGTCACTTGGCAGCCCCTGTTTTTCTGCTGTTTACAACATCACCAGTGCCATGTCATGAGCGTCAATGAAAATGCCTATAGATATTTCAAGCTCATGTCATTATGACATTTCTTAAAACTTTACTAAAAGAATGAGTGAAGTATTGCTGAAATGTGGAGAATTGGTTGGGTACCATGCTTTTTTTTTCCCCCTCCCCTTTCACGTTTGCAGTTGATGTTTTTTAATGTATCTTAAGACAAAGTAAAAAAAAAAAATCACACAAAAAACCTAAATATTGTAATATGACAGATAACCTAATAATTGTATCTACATTAAAATGTAAAAAAAATGACGAACATGATACTGCTGCTTGTCAAATAAAAAAATAAAGTTATATAATGTGTCTCGAATGATTGTAGAGCTGGATATAGCATTAATGTCTGTAAATATTATTCAGGCCTGAAGAGTAGAAATAATGTTATGTGTTTGGGTTTTGGATAACCTCAGAAGTAGGTCTGACATAACAACTAATTTATATAAAACTGAATACCAGGTATGTCATGTTTGATGTGATTATAAAAAATATTTATGGTTAAGTGCATATCTTGTTTTATTGAGATTAGGCTAATTTACATTCTCGGTGCCTGAAGGCCTCCCCTGTGTCTGTTAATCCCACACTGTAGGAATGTGTTACAAGAGAAAATAAACTGACGTTTGAGGAGATTTAAGTGGTGTAGTTCACAAACAGTTAGGAATAGTTATCGTGAACATCAAAGATAGAGTTCAGTGGCTTGTGAAACCACCTTCTTAATGGGAAAGCATATAGCAGAGTGGTAACTGAAAAACTTTTTTTCTCTGACGTATTGGGTGGAAACACTACATGGATGGGTCTCTGTTTGTTTCCACATAAACACATACTGCTTGTTTCTTGTCTTCCCTCCTGACTCCTCTGGTTGTTTTCATCATGTTTTGTTTTCCTCTGCCCCAATTAGATTTCCAGCTGTTAGGGTGAGACGAGAAATCCACAGGCTATTTTATGTCTTGTGTTGTTCATCAGGGTTGGCATGGTGACTGTTCACTCTCAAACAAGCAAACTATAATTTTAAAAGGTACTAACTACCACTGGAAGTGAATGGAATTTAAGAGCCATTGAGAGTTTGAATGCACTGAATGCCTGCTGCAGAAAAGAGTTTCCTCATGGCTATACCTGCAGTTATGATTGACAGGATAAATATTAAGTTTAAGTGTTCTATTTTTGCCGCCTTTATTTGTGTGCATATAAAAATACATATGTAGATATATACTATTTGCAGTATTTTTTTAGATTGTGTAGTATCATCTACTAAAAATCCGCACATCAAGAAGTAATTTTAAAGAAAAAAAAACCTTTGAAAGGAGCTTTTTACTCCTCCTTTCTTTTTCTAGTTCTTCATTGTATGAAAGGTTTCTCTCCAACTCTCAGATTGTTGCTGTCTCTTATTTCTTAAGTGATATTGCATTCATATGCCATCCAGAGCGTGCAGGAAACTTTCTATGGTTAATTAGGAAATGCATCAAGAAGTGGTGCTATGTTTTTCTGATGTGGACTTTGCTAAGGATGAATAAAGGACAATAAACAAGAAAGGGCAGTAAACATTCCTTCCATATTTACGGTATTTTATCCCACTGCACTAAGATCTAGCAACGTGGATTTATGTCTTCAGGAAGTGAGGTTTTTTTAACTGACTGTAATATGGTGCAGTAGATCGTTGTCTCAAGTGTTAAAGTTGCCTCTGTGTGGTGGGAGAAAGCACAGGTGCTTATACTGTCACCAGGTGTAGTAAACAGGAGACACATCAGCATAGATTTTGACTGGAGTGACTTTTAATCTATTTCAGTGTGGAGCATTTCTGTGCTTTATAGAAAAAAAATAATTCATTACATCTTAGGACAAAAAATAGGGGCAATATTCTATTACGTAATAAAAAAAAAAGAGGAAAAAATACTGCCTGAATGCTGAATTATCAGATCCTTTCTCCAGAAAACAAACTAGCACTGACACCAAAGTTTCTGGAAACAAATATGTTTTATCTTGTAACTTGTATTTGAGTCAACAGATTTTAAGCTTTTTCATAAAAGGGTTAATAAAAGCTTTATTTAAATATAGATTGGAGTAGCAAAATTTTAAGGCTGAGTTTGAAGAAGGCTTGACCAATTTTCAGAATCATTTCTTAGACAACACAGCTTCACTGCTCTAGCCCAAACGTGCAAGGTTTTAGCATTACCTTATCTCTGAATTTTTGCGTACCTTAACCATCAAAAGTAGTGTTTTGGGTTTTAGATAAGCATGCTGCTGAGTTGAGACATGTTTAGTGAGTTAAAAACATTCATCTATTTCAGTGCAGCTGGCATCCCCAGATGATGTCTTTCATAATTACACACAAACTCAGTCTTTTCGATGCCTCTTAGGAAATGTGGTTATAGCTGGGAAGCATTTTGAATTCTACTTTATAAATCACGCCTTCCCCCTCAGGAAAAAAGCAGTGCAAAATTCAGACCCCTGTGGCTGGGTTATGTCACTGAAATCATTGCTGGCACACAGGGATGCAGTTTATAGTGTAGAGCTTCAGCCTGGCAATCAATACCTCTGGCAAGTGTAGGTTCAAAATATAAAGTGCTAATGGGTATTAACAGGAGGGGCAAATTGTAAAAAGAGAAGATAGCCAATACAGTTTTAAGTTTTTACTAGAAGAAACTGGTATAACTGTACTGCTTTTTTTGTTTGTTTGTCATAAGCCTATTGACATGTATAACCTGCTAGTATGTAGGAAGCCATACAGCTGAATCAGGAAACATAATGGTTTCGTACATCTCATACATGCCTAATATCAAAATGCATTTTATCTCTGGTATTGAGTACTGCTGATCATTCTTACACTAACTGAAAAGGTGTTTCTATGGTGTTTTAGTTTGTCTTGAGATTGATTGTGTAGTTCTAGGAAAGAAAAGTGTGTACCTGCATTTTAGTATGTTCATACACACAAGGCAGCCAGAACTATGAAAGATATTTAATCACCGTAACATAAACTGTTTGCAAAGCAGCGAGTATCATTACTTTCAGTGAGTGCATCACCTTTCCGAATAAGCAGAGTACAGAAATTGGTCAATGGAGAAATAAATTTTGTAAACTGATATCTTTCCATTATGCTTGGAAAGGCATTTCTTATCCTTAAAAAAGTTAATATTAAAAACAAGTACTGCGACATAGTATTGATACTAAGCATGAATTCTTTGTATCCTAGGACAAATATTTTAGAACTGTCCGTGCTTTACAAATATGGTAAGTACTTAGAGTTAATTAATCTAAGATATCACGATGTATGAAAACATATTCTCCAGAAACAATTGTTCTTGCACTGATTATTTTCTCTTATTACAAATCTGAATTTGTCTTTACTTGTTTATGGTAGGTTGTACTGCACTTCTGAGCTGATAAGAAAACAGCATTTTTTCAATTTTGTCAGGGAAAAGAAGAATGGTCAAAAAAGTGTTTGAGTATAATAATTTTAAAACAGTGTAGGACTTTGTTAAACACTTGATGTGTGGGTGTGTGTGTGGTTTTAAAGAGGGAGGGTGAAAAATATGATGGTAAAAGTAACCAAACCTATCCATATACATCTGGATGCTTGGATGTGCATTCATTATTGTCTCCATTCTGTGGAATTCACACTTGCATCAATAAGGGAAGAACATAACAGGCACCAAAAGTAGAGAGGTAGATGAGAGCCTGTCTGTTTGGCATCTGGCAGCTCCCACCAGCTGTCCCAGGAGCACAGCACATGATATGAAAGCTCCCTTAGTCTCTCCAGTAAGCCCAGCCTTGCACAGGCATCTGGGAAGTGAAGTAATACATAGCAAGCCAAAGGGTATTGTTAGTCGCTTCTCAAACAGTTCAAGTAATTTAGGGATTTACTTCCACCATTCATGTCCACACTCTTTTTAGGGCCCCTGTGACTGAAAGCTGAGTGGTGATTTAAGCAAAACTGAAACACTTACTTGTTTGGTTGTTTTGGCTGGAGTAACAAGCAGCTGGTATTAACATCATCATAAGTTCTTCCTCCTCAGCTGGGGGAAGTGCTGGGTGCATGCATTACTAGTCTGTTACAGTACCAGGTACAAAGTACACTTGAACCACTGCTGAACTTGGTGTACGTGAACCCTTTTCTAGAGCTTCTGGACTAGCTGGAAATCTCTGATATTTTACAGAGGAGGGCTATACTTGCTTTGTGTGTCCTTCCCTCCACTCTTCCACTGACATAAATAAAATCACACACTGACGTTCTGTAAAATCTGCTGTCCAAATTTTGCTCTCCAACTTTGATGTAGTTGTATACCATGAACAGAAAACCATGTATTTTAGGAATGCAGAAAGTAAGGTAGGACAAATTACTTGCCAATAACTGTATATCCAAGGCATCAGTTCTTTCAGTCTGACTCTTATCCAACCAAACATTTAATACGTTGGTGTTTACAGGAGCAATGGGTGCATAAGGAGATTGTTAGGCATGTTCTCATCTGAAAGAGACCTTGTTCTTAACATAATCACTGGATGGCAAGCACTGTAATTATCACCTTTAGGTGGAAGCTGGTGGTTCTGATGTGTGTCAAACTGGCTTTTTCCAGCAGCTGAGAACAGTAGCACTGTAGCTGTCAACAGTTAGTAAAGAGGAGTGATTTGAGGGCAGTCTTGAAACTTGGCAGGTTGCTGTTGCCTGTCTTTTAATGTTGGTTATATAATCTATAACCTACTAGGTATGTATGATAAAAAGTGCAGTACTTCTCTGGTAGTATTGCACATTATATTGAACAGTTTCAGTTGAGTTTCATAAGATGTACTTGGTCTGTTTTCTTAAAAACTCTACTCATGGGTCCATTTTCCTTTCTTTCCAGTCACCAGCTTAACAGAATTTGTGATCATCAAAACCTGAGTTTGCGAGAATTAAAAAAAAAAAAATGTCTGAAACTCATGATACTGTGTACTCATCTGTATATTTGAAGCCAGTTCAGGATGTTTTATGGGATTAGTTTCAAGAAATGCCAGGTATTTGGCTCCTTCAGAGTGGTGAGAGGCATGGAGTGAGGTGCTGCCTGGAGCTAATCAAGAGGAAGCTGTCAGTGGAAGAGTATGAACGATCTGCTGATCATTACACTTTGAAAGTTGATGTAGTGCACAGAATCCAGCACATCACATGCTCTCTTCAGGGTTTGTTCTCTTTTAAAGAGAGGTGCAAGCAGTGATGCCAGTGGGCATTCAAGAAACGTGAGACTTGGCCTTTTCGAGTCTGTCTTCATTCTTTCCTTGACCAGAAGAGTGCCCCAGTCTTAATCAATAAGGCAGGCAAGGCCTGTCACCTCTCTTGGATGTGTACAAACTTAAACTGGTCTGAAGGTAAATCAAAAAGGGTGAGCTCTTACCTGTTTCCCAAGGCTTTTTTGTGTATTTTTCATTGCAATGTTTGAGGGACTAGAAAACAATAATTTAGACAAGGGACCTGTAATTTAGTCATTAGTATATTCCTGTGGGAGCTGGGGCTGGGAGTGTGGGTTCCCATCAGTGGTTTGGTAACTGAAGAGCCATCTGCTTCTCGGTGCAGAAGGAAAGCGGCAGTGGCCAGAATTCTGTATGCAATCTACATCCTCTGTGCTGGTTGATGTTCATAATAGACTTAAGTGATAGCTAGTAATCTAGATAGCAGTAATTAATATTTGAACATTTAAGTTTGGGGGTCATCTCACCATCTGGTGACTCAAAAAGGCTTGGAAATTGGGCTTTCAAAATTACGTTTATGGGTTTGCCCGTATGTTGTGCCTGATTGCCATCTGAAGCCATGAAAAGGAGTCATGTGAACCTCATCTGTAGCCTTGTCTCAGTGATTCCAAGTGAAATTCTCCCTTCCCCCAAGTGGGTGTCTGCTGGCACATGTTTTAGTGTACTGGTGATGGTGTATGTAAGCCTTACTGTAGCCACAAATTGAAGAGAATAGATGTACACCCACAAAACGTTCCTTGCTTAAAATCTGAGTCATGGCTGTGAATCAGAGATGTGCCCGTTGCAGCTGGTGAAAGAGATCTGGGAAGATGTAACATTCCTCTTGGGAACAACAGTAGTCTGATTTTGGGCTGAGGAAACCATCCATCTGCATGAAAATAGGCTCTAGCATTAAAAAACCTCTATCCATAGAGAAGACCCCACAAATTAATAACTGTCATCCATCCTGGAAGAGTTCAAGGGCAGACTGGATGGGGCTCTGAGCAGCCTGGTGTAGTGGAAGGTGTTCCTCCCCATGGTGGCAGTGGGATTGGAGCTAGGTGATCTTTGAGGACTTTTCCAACCAAAACCATTCTATTATTTTTGAGTGAAGTAGTTGAGAAACTGCACTAGCTGCTCCTCAACCCTCTTTCCTCAAGGCAGTAGCCTTGCCTGTTTTGGATGTTCTCTCTTTCAGAGCACTGGACATTCAGTTTTTTAAAATATGTGTTTTAAAGGACATGTGTAATTTGACAGGTAAGATGGGAAAGAAATGGGGCTTGTGCCACTGAGCGCGACTGGTATGAACTCGGTGGGAAGGGGTGGGTGGGAACGTGCTCCGATCCTGAGCGGCAGCCTGGCAGCTGGGGCAGCAGAGTGTGGAGTTTTGCATATGGACTGGCAGACCCTCTTTATTCTTTCCCACACCCAGGCACAACCTTTGAAATGCAGACTTGACAGGCAGAGCTGGAATATCTGCTCCTTCCCTTCCTGGTACAGCTCCCGTGCGCGTAAGGGCCGCGTGTCAGGACAAGCCTTGCTTTGCCAACAGAGTCCATAGGGAGCAGGGAGCGGTAGCGCCGTCACCCTTTCGGCAGCGGGGGAAGGCGCAGGGCTGGCTGGGACGTGGCCCTGGGGATTTGCAGGTGGCAAAGGGGGCTGTGATCTGTATGGGCTTAATTTTAATACAGGGACAAAGATCAGAAACTCTGTGCGTAAAAAACGCCAGGAAGCATGGGATAAACCTCTTAATCGTTTGTTAGCTGAGGTGGCTCAGGAAACTGTAGATTATGTGGGTCTTACTTACAATGACAAAGATGAAAATATGACAGGTAAAATAGCTGCTTTATGCTCGGATTTGCCTTCTACTTTTTTTTTTTGGTTATTGGTTTATAAATCCTTTTGTAAAATAAAATACAGGCTTTTGAAAAGTAGATCTTCAAGAAGTTTATTTTGGAAGGGTTTTTTTTGTGGAATATTTAATCCACATTTCCTGTCAATGTGCACTCTGGGCTTTGCATCCTTCAGAATTCCCTTCCACACTGTCTAAAATGGCCGTTGTGCTGTTGCACATCTGCAGCAGTGGTTGGGTGGCTGAGCTCCAGACACAGGAAGGTAGTTTCTCTTTGCAGGGGCTGTTCTTGCTGTGTCCACTTCCTCACTGTGACCAGCTCTTTTCATGCCATACCTTCTAGGCTCTAGTGCCTACATAGTACATTTTGTATATGACACTATTTCATAGCACCTTAATACTTTTTTTAAAAAATCTGTACTTATAAAGGTACGTCACAAGTTTCTACTCCTCTGTCTGCTTCTGTAGCAAGTGGTTTGGCCTAGCCTGCCTTAGAATGTGATTTTATAACTGTTGTACTTATGTGAGCTCTGAGATACTTAAACTAGGTTTTCTTCAGGAGTTTGCTATGGTTGTGTCTGGTTTTTTAGTTATGAAACTAAAAATTGTATTAAACTCTGCCCATACAGACTAAAGTTTTGATACCACTCCTACAGAGCACTGAAAACCAGCATTTAGTGCTTCATGTGCTAGAGAATAGTATTTTGAATTAACTTTTTGTTGTCCTTAGAAATCCTTTGGGGGGTATATTGTTCATTTTTGAGTGTATAATATGCTTGTGCAAACTTCCACTTAGCTACGTGCTGGCTAAAGTATGGACAACATAAATGCAAACTCCTTTTCAAGCTATCCACCTGCGCTAATGGAGGAAGCAACTGTGACAGAACATCTCTGTATTCAGACTCTGCTGGAGGCTACAAAGGCTTTCAGAAATTTTAGAGCAGTTACGGTTCGGTGACAACTGCTCTAAAATCAATATTTTTAGGTTATGTTGCAGCATGGAGGGGAAATATCCTTCCATTGTTGTGGTTTTGCACAATGAGATTGTTCTTTACTCATCAGGAACATTGGCTGATTTGGAAAGTTTGGGGAAGGTGACAGAAAGCTATCAAACCTGCTCGTAGCAGTTCTGATCTTCCCTGGAGCCACTATTGCAATGTGATTCCCCTGCTAGCTCCGAGCAGCGGAATTAATTGTGGCTGTGGGAAACGTGGGTGCTTTCCTCAAAGTGTTACAGCAGAATCTCTGCTGGTTTAAAGACTGTCCAACCCTAGTGACTAGCATGGGAAGAGCAGTGTGGCCATACATTCTGCTGAAGAGGTCGAATATTAGTGAAGACAAATATGCACAAATGGGATTGTATTGCTTCTCCCCGGTCAGATCGAGGCGTTCGAGGTGCCTGAGCCTATTCCTGGAGCAGAGGCCCCGCTGCAGCCTCCTGCCAGCAGAGGTAGCTGCGGCAGCTGAGCTGAGCAGAGGGAGCCTCGCTCGGTCCTGCGCGTCCCAGCGGCAGCTTCCCACAGCAGCAGCCAGCTCTTCCTGTGTTCTAGGAGAGGAAACTCTCTCCATTATAGGCTCAGAATTTAGCAGTTGCTGCAGCAATTTTAGCTGTCCAGGGCCCAGCAAGGAGAGCTTGGAGGGCTCAGGGCATGAACAGAATGACACTTGTGCTTGGAAGCTGGGAAGACAGAGTCCTGCTGCTGCCATGCTCTTAAGATTTTAGGGAATGGGGTTGGTATTCTTGGGACTGTCCTGTGAAGGGCCAGGAACTGGACTTCGATGATCCTTGTGGGGCCCTTCCAACTCCGAATATTCTATATTATTTCAATTTTCCTAATGAATATTAGGACCCTGCTGTAATGCATTTCTACTGAGACAGCTGCAACCTTTTAGCAAATTTGGGTGGGAGGGGGAAAAGGGGAAGGTGCTTTGCGTCTCAAATAAATGACTTCTCTGCGCAAGGGCAATACATCTTGCAGAAAAATGTACTTTCTTTTTGCATTGGAATCCTGTGTGGAGGTAACCATTTGTTGTTGTAGGAAGAGGTGGCTGGGGGAGCACTGCAGCTTTTGAAAGGTGTTGATCATCCTCCTGCCCAGAGAGAGAGAAGGGCTAAGAAACAAAATGAGTGTGAAGCTGTTTCACAGACAAATCACTGTTAGAGTACAAGGGCCCTAGAAAGGTGGGCAAAGATACGGTTTGGGGGTTTAAGGGTGTATGAAATGGAGGAATAGGCAGATGCAGAGATAACAGTGCAGGAATATGTTGTGTGTCTTGATGTGTGGTGCATAATTTTGTCTAAGGCAAGAAAAATCCCTAACCTACAATTCATCAGCAGGGCAGTTTTTAAGCACGAGTAGTAACTGATGAGAAACTTCATGTCTAATTCCCCATAATTTACTTCTCTCTTAATATCCTCATTCCTTGTGTTCCTGTTAGCTGCTTCCTTAGTCCCAAACCTTCTTTCTTTGAGTTTTGTGTGGATTATCTGACGGTGTGAGTTTTTGAAACCTTATTGAAAATAAAGGGCTCCTCAGCTGAGGATGTTGCATGTGAGTTAGATGGGGGATCTAGACTTGGCTTAAGGAAGAAGCTGGAAATAGTGAAAGTAGTGAGAGTTACAGGTGCAGATACCAAACTTTCTTTCCCAGTATTTTGAAATGGGTTAGCAATGCTGTTATGTGAGTTCAAAGTGAGCAGGAGAGAATGGGAGAAGCCCTGAAGCAGAGAAACGAATTGGGAATAGAGCCAGAAATCTATACTTGTCTTACCATTTGAAACAGGCTGCAGCTGACTGGGGAAGGGGCGGAGGTGTGACAGTAGAAAATGGATATAATAAAACCTGTTTTTTGAAGGCTGGTCCTGCACCACTTAATTCCTCCTTACTGTTTTGAGATTTCTGTCTGAAAGCTGTTTGCTTTTTTTTTCTCCCCAAAGTCTTTATGGGTTTGTGGGTTTTTCCTATTTTTTTGTGTCAGAAACAAATATCAAGAAAGGATTTTTAGATGCCTGGATATAGTAATCTGATTGGAATATATAGGGCAGCCCGATAGTAAGAAGATTTAGATATTTTAACCTTTTGTATTACAGGATACTTGTCTTCATAGATTCATCACCGTGGTAGGTGGTGCTGTGGATCTGAAGAAATGTGAGGACTCATCTGGGAGCAGAAGCCAAAATTTGCCCCAGGTAGCCAGGATATGAGAGTGTGCTTTCAGTCTGGCCTGGTGGGGTCCTGAATTACCTTGTGTTCGGCAGCTTCCGTAGCAGGATTGGAGAGGCCTCACTCCCATGCAAATCTTTAGCAAAGTGCCTCTAAGAGGCTGCTTTGGATTACTTCAGGCTCAGTGTAGGGAACTGAGCTTGGGTCTTCTCCTTCCTGGGTGTGCGCTCTAATCCCCAGGCTATTAAGTAGAAGGGATAGGTGAGAAGGTTGCTGGCTTCCTTTGGCTCTATTTTAAGAGGAAGTATCTGCCATCAGTGCACTTCATGGGGCGCCTAATCTTGTTGTGTGTTCTGAAAACACCCTTCAGACAGAGCCCCTTAGGGGACATGTGGTTCTGGAGCCTGCTCAGGCTGCAGTGCTGAGTTGTTCGGCCCTGCTGAGACTGAGGCAGTTCTGGGCATGCACAGAGTTGAGACATCACCTATCCGGAACGTCTGGAAATCAAAAAAAGTAAGGTGCTTCTGCATGTGAAATTTCAGGATCACGGTTTTTGTCACTATTGGGTTTAGCTTGATAATATGGCTCAGTATTTTAAATCTGAATAAACCTTGACCTAATAAAGTCAATCTCCATCTCTGTGAGAAGCAGAAATTGCTTCAAGTTATAAAAGAAAAATAAAAGATTAAACAAATTTTCATGGGCAACCCCATTGCTGGATTAGTGCCCTCATTCAGTCAGAGCGTGCAAAACACAAACCCTAGGCAGAGCTAAACTACAAAGTGGAGGAGATTTTTACAATGCTAAATGGAGTGAAAGCACCAGGGGAAAAATATCTGAAATCCTCTTATATGATTATTAAAACAAAAACACACACACACATGAAACCAGCAAAGTCTTAGACTGCAGTGCCACAGGGAACTGGCAAAAGAACAGCCTGTTCTAGTTGGATGTTTTGTTTGATATTAGATGGAAGCTTTAACAAAGCAAATATTCCAGGATTCCTTGTAGGTCTCTGGGGAGGAGATGACCATGAGTCCGTTGGCCCCTTTCTCCTTCCATGGCTGATCCCAGCTACCTCTCCAGCTCCTCTTCCCAGCTGGAGAAGGTGGCAATGAGTCAGGCTTGGCCTCTTGGATCTGCTGCCAGCATGCAAAAACCCCAAGCAATGAGTATGTTAGTTCTTACTGTGGATGAAGACTCCATGGTGGTACCTGAGCCTATCCTGGTTGTGGAACCACTGGTAACATACCATTAATGTGAGCCAAAGCTCTCTCCCTGGCTTAGCTGTGGGTAGGACTTCTCCTTTGGTGCAGCCTTGCTGGGAAGAGCTCCTCATGGCTCTGCTGCCATAACTGTGGGCTACAAGAACATAAGAGGCTGGTACCTGAGCCCAACTTGGTAGAAGAGCTGCAGGACTGTAGAGAGTCTCTTTGAGCATCTCAGGGTTTCAAGGGATATGCTTTGATTTAAAAATATTTGAAGGATAAATATGAACAAGGTGTGGGGGGAGCATAAACAACATATAAACAAACTGGGGACATAAAAAAGCTATAATAAGGAATGGTTGGGTGAACCTAAAGAAATTTCAAGCTGAATATGAGGAAAACCTTCCTTACCATGATTTCTAACTATGCAACAGCATTCCTACATTTTGGATACTTAGAACTAGAATGTAACAAACAGTAAGAATGCAACTCAAGAGAGGCATTTGGCAGAGTTCGGTGAACTAGACCTCTACCATTTCTAATATATTTTGACTGAGACGCTGCGGGAGGGCATCCACAGAGCTCTGAGAAGCTTTATTCTTTGCCCTTTGCAGATATTACATGCAAGATCAAAAAGAAATTAGATTCATTGTCTTAAATAAAATTACCCTTGTTTGTGTCTTTCTAAATGGGCTGCAGAATAGTTGCAGCTGTCTTAGAGAACTCAATTATTTTCTAAATCTCTATTGAAAGCAAAAGCCTCTCCTTTAATTATTTAGGTTTTGTTTTATTGAGTAGACAGTTTATAATCATAAACAGTTTTGCATTTAATAAACTTTGAAACTCAGTGTGGAGGAATTGTTAAAGTTTTTGTTTGTTGAATTAATATATCCTTTTATCTAGAAAAAATTTCCATTATTTTAGCAGCATGTATAATCCTTTTTTGATGTCAAGAGATGTCTAACTTCAGAAGTCTAGAGTGTAAAGGCTTGCACCTAAGTTACTCATCTTCTGTTCTTGTATAGTCAATAGGAAAAAGCAGGTACTTTGTGGTTTCTTCTGAGCTATTCTGGCTCCTTTCAGAGAAGAAATGCTCCAGAGATGCTACTGAGTGGATCTCTACCACGGTGAGAGGATTGTTGAATGATTAGGTTATACACAGACACCTACATTTACGGAGATGAATGCTGTGCCGGAAGCTTGGCCATGAGGAATGCTATGAGAGCAAAAACAAGGCTGGGCCCAAAGTTTGGAAAAGACCTTGCAATTTCTCTGAATATTTGGGAATGTTCAGGGTTGGAACAAGACCCAGGAGCAGCTGTGGGAAATCAATTATCAGGATGCTGTAAGAAGAAAGGGCTTATTGTGATTGGCTTTGGTTGTGGGAGTTGGACATGTAGAAGAGGACATGAGCTGACAGACGTAGCCTGCTCCTCCCAGGGCTCAAGGCAGTAATCCTTTACAAAGCTCAGGCTGCTGCTGCTGCCTCGATTACTGTGAGATAAAGCTCTGTTCTTTGAGCTAATGGAATAATGCAATTAGGACAAGACACTGCTCATAAACTCTTATCTTTTAAAGGGCTGGTTGATAATGAAAAAGAAACACCATACCATGCCAGGTATAGAATCTGCTTGACCAAGCCTTGCTATGCTGGAGAGACACCACATTGTACCTGCCCATGGCTCTGGAGTGGGAAGGACAGATCTGTAGACAGGAATTAGGGAAGAGGTGGGAGCAGAGGAGAACTTCATAAAGATTATAGCTGTGAATGGTGTGGAAACAATGAGCAGGGATTAAGTTCTTTTCAACAAAAACTATGGGACACCAAATGAAGCTACAAGGAGCCAGGCTAAAAACAATAAATAGTAAAGTGCATTTTCAAAAGATGGGTAATTGAGTGGTTAGATACTTTACCTAAAGGATGTTGTGACTGCTGAAAGTTCTTGTGGCTCAGAAGGAGACCAGACAAGTTCACGGAACTCTGTGAAGGGCTACTAATACCAAAGAAGCCACATCTAGCCAAGAAATCCCTGAAAAGGCTTGGAGACAGGGAGAATATTGCCAGAAGTGCACGTTCTTACACTACGATCTGGGCTAATGCTTAAGGAGTGAAGATACTGGGTTAGAGGCACCTTAGTACTGACTTACGCAACCACTTGTAAGCATTCTCTCCCCTCCAGAAAATTATTTAAACTTCCTTCAGTTGGTAGCTTTTTTTCCAGAGCAACTTTGCATGTTCTTCATAGCATAGAGCCATGTTTTCTTTTCCTGTCTTGTTATAATAGTGATTTGTTTTGCTGGCTTTACTTATATTTATTTTTAAAATGAGATATTCATCTCAGGGGAACAAAACTCATTAAAAAAACCCTTATTCATGCCAAAGCACTTCTGGGAGATCTGTTTTTGTACTTTAGAAGATGCAAAAGTAAATTTAACTTTCTGAGGTCAGACTTTCATCTTGTTTTCCAAAATAAGCTACAAAGAGCTGTTTACATTATTGTTATAAAGCAATGTGTGCATTGACAGCCTTCAGCTTTCTGTCCTGCTATTGAGACTCCTACTGCTATCTCCATGGGGAAAACAGGGTGGTAGAGTGTAGAGATGAACACAGATTCATGGAAAGTGAGGGCTGATAGCATGACTACAGCACACTGCCCAGGATGAAGGAAAAATCTGTCGAATCTGTATCATTAGTCTGTTTTCACAATGGGAAGAGATAAGTTGAAAGATCCGTTTTTAATATTTCGAATATGATGTGTAATTGTTGTTGTGGAACTACAATTGTAAAACCCCAGGCAATTGTCTCAAAATGAAGCTGTTTCCGAATGTCCAGATTTGAACCCTTGTAACAGAGATGCTGGGTACTCACACAAAGCACTGCAGTCCATGGGATGTCTGTTTTGGATGGGCAAATCCTCTACAACGTACAAAATTTACTGGCAAGTGACATGCTTGAATTTCTGGTTGGGAATCTAAAAATCAGCATATTCTCAGCAGTTTTGGCCTTTGTTATCCTCTGCTTCACAGACTTGCTGAGAAATGGATAATGTTTTCTGCTCAGCTTGGGGTTATTGAGAAGAAAAGCCAGTATTCACAAAGTTTTATAAATGAATGGCTAATACTGTGCCTGGTGCAAAGACACCTAGTGCACTGTAAGGAAGGCTTGGGACTCTGCAGTGAATGTCTGTTTAGTGAGATAATAAGCATTTGGTGCCTCAGGAATCCTGTGACAAGATCACCATGTAGTTGTGCAATCTCAGTTCTACTTATATTTGTCTCTTTTTTTTTGTTACAGTACAGTTACATTTTATTCACTCTATCACCTTTCAGGAATGAAGATTGTACAGGCATTTGAAAATGGCACCTTGAGAAAAGCACTGTCCTTCCCATGGGCATGGCTACACAGAAGGCTTTTCTCAGTGAAGCCTTTAGGGATTTAAAATACCTCTTTTATGGGAGTGATGGTGCTCATACTGTTGCAATGGAAAGATACTGATTTTAGCAGTGAGGGGAGCTGTATAAATGCAGAGGCAGTGTAAATACACCCAAGTCAGAGAGAAATAAACCACAAAAAGCCAAACCAAACCTATACTTGTCATGAGTTAAAAGCTATCCTCAAAGAGTGCAATGAACTTTTGTCCTTGGTGGCAGCAGGTAATAACATACCAGTGGTGATTGATACCTGGAGAAATTACCCCCTGTGTAAAGAAGGTTTCGGCAGAGCGTGTGCACTGAGCTGTTGTCACAACCTGCTGGCACTCCTCAGCACTCACTCCCACAGGCAGTGTTACATTACTCAATCTGGAAATCAGGCAAGGAGAAGACCAACCTGCTGTCCTGGAAAGCAAATGTTTATTTCTCCTTTTCCTGGTGGAGAACACTTTCTGCCTGATCAGTAGATGCCAAAATTAGCAGTGAATGTGTAGGGTGAGCTGGTTAATCTCCAGGGTAAAATGCCTTTGGTGTGACAGCAGAAAGCCAGGATGAAAATTGAGGTTAGTCCCTGCAGTGCTGTGCTGGTGTACGTTGCAGGAGCCTGCTCCCAGTACTGCTGCTTCCCCAGTGTCCTCTCTGCAGGAATGCAAACCCCCAAGTGACAAAGGACGAAACATTTATGCAGATTGAACTTCAAATCTCTATGTGTAAAGCTCCCGTTTGTGTTATTTGCTCTTGCACATTATTTAGTTTGTGAGTACTTGGCCAATTCACTATAAATTCCTGAAAATAGCTTTTGAGAAGATCTGGCTTGTCTTTTTTGCTGTCAAAAATAGATGGGATGTATAGTTTCAAAGTCAGCTGAATGTATTACCAAAAGGATTAGAATTATTCCAAATTTTTGAAGATGAGTGAGAAAATTACCCTTTTTCTTCAATTTGATTCTCTAGCAACAGCAGTTTGAATCAATATGGTAAAAAGTTTCTATTTATCTTCATAGTTTTTGGACTGCTGTTTTTCCTGATTTTGAAATAGCAATGATTGAGACTGTTGTAGATGCCATGTATAGTATAGACTCCACACTCTTTTCCCTAGTCTGAGGCTCATGGAAAGCATATGGACTTGCTACCCAGCGATTTAACAGATGCCATGATCAATCGTCTCATGAGACCTGCATGTATCCTGCAGAGCTCTTACATTCTCACAGACTTTGTTATTCTTCATACAATTATATCAGACAAGCTGACATAACAAAAACAGATCTAAGGCCAAGAAATGAGATTGCTCGGTCCACTGAACCATTGCTTTAATTCCTCCTAACTACCCACTTGCTACTTTTTGCCTTATTTTCTTGTTTTGCTGCACAGCCGCAGGCTGAGGTTCATGCTTAGTCCAAATAATTTTAAAAAGCCCCAAAAACCATGAGTTGGACATTCCTAAAAAAACTCACAAACCTGCTTAAGCAGGCCCCTAAAATCTCAGTAGGATTATCACTGAGCTATCGGGTTTTGCTCTAGGCTGACGTGATGCAATCTGGTGGAGGGACATTGGGCTTTCTGATCCATATCTTACTGTTGGAAGTATTTCTATCTGGAGTGCATCCTGCTCACTGACAGGCAAGCACACACTCCTCACCAGCACAAGTTTGGCACCAGGAGCATCTGGGACTGACCCTTCAGAGGCAACTTGGATTAATAGGGTCTGATATTCCAGTCTTTGAGAAAGGTGAGTGTTGTCTGACTTTGTGCAAAGGAAAATGAGCTGTATTCAAAGGCAAACCAAGATGTTCACTGTGTTTGAAAAACAAAAGAACACAAAAACAACTCCTGAAAGCACTACACTAAGCAAACAAGAAAAACTTACAGCAGATAAGGCATCGTAGGGCGACCCTCCTGTGGGAGATGAGACCTTTTGGATATAGTCACACAAACAAACAAATAAACTGTAAAACCTGTCTGCAGTTAGGCAGTACAGGTTCAGTGATTACTCAAAAATATTTAGTTTTTGAATTCTCTCTGCTGGTATTGTTCTGCTTATGCAACACTGAAGTCTCAGAAGTCATAAAAAGATCTTATATCAAATACAAATGGAAAGCAGAGGGTATTGTAATTCACCTGCTGCCCCTGCAGTCATGCTCCACGAGATAGTCTGGAATTCCTCAGCAGAGACCCTGAAGCTGCCGTTCAGCTCATCTGATGATCTTGATATGCTGCAAATATTTATTCAAAATATTCAAACATAGATTTGTGGTTAGTTTGAAGGTAAGTGTGTTGTCAGCCAGACCATTTATTTTCATGTAATTTCTATCATTCTGTCTCTAGACTGTAATTTTTTCCAGGTCTGCCACAAGCCCCGTGTAGGTAACTAAGAGCTGTGGTGCACCAGTTGCTGTGTGCAGGGTATAAGTCAAGGGAAGCTCATTTTTGGAACTGGACTTCTCTAGAAGAGACTCTTGAAGCTACACTTGGTAGATGAAGTCTTCTGTTTAAATCCAAGGGCCACACAGTGTTGGGTACTTGGTGCTGCCTAGCAGTAAGAGACAAAATGCCAATAAGGTGGTGTTGCTGGCTATGGGCTTGAGTTCATCACAAGCTGCTCTGACTGACCAACAGTAACATAGCTGATAATTTTGGTCTGGTACACTGGTGCACTCACACTTCAGAAGTAGTTAACAAATATCTAAGTGCACACCTCCTTTGCTTCAGATTGTCTACAGTTATAGGAATACGTTCAATTGATATATACAAGGTTCTTATTTTTAAAACCCACCCACTTCTGTGCAGTGCTGCAACACATGGAAATATTGTAGGAATCTTGTCCATTGTGGTTTCATGACTCAGCCCTCCTCTGATTTCCAGCTGAGGTACCAAAATGACAATGTAAAAGCAGTCAGAACAACCAGTTCCTGACTGTCTCACTATCATCTTTCTTTTCCCTGTGCTAATCATGATTTTCACTAATCGTCTTTTTATCAGTTGCCCCAAGTTCTCCCTCTGGCTACTTTTTGTAATCTCTTACTATTACTGAAATTTGAGAATCAAAACTAAGCTGCTGCTGTTGGCATCTCTGCTGTCATCTTTGTTTCAGGAGTCTAAAACTAGCTGTGATCTTTGTCTTCTTGCTCCTCTTGAAGATATACCCCAATCATGTATCAATTAATTTTGTGGGTATGTACGAATTTCTTTCTTTTCTTTGTGACCGAACTACCAAAATCTTTATCTGAGCATCTTGTCTTAAATCCTGTAACCTTCCTCTCCTCAGGATGGACTTATCTCTGACTGCTAGGCTAGTCTTACATATTTTCAGCACCAAAATGGGGAAGTATTTCTCCTGTCTGCTCCCACCCTGATTCCTTCCCCTTCCTTGACCCATTCTGCCACCTGCCAGACCCTGGGTTCAGCCTGACAGAAAGCTCTCTACTGCTTGTTGCTGGAGTCGTTTTCTGCCTGTTTAGTGAGTTGAGTATTCTGACCGTGAGGTCCAACAAGCACCAGAGCCAAGGCAAAGCAAGGGGCAGCAGGAAGGAATGAGAGTGTGGCAAACTGGAAGAATGTTTTCAGACTGAGGATTTAGATCCAGCTAGAACTCTGCTGTTGAACTTTACCTTCAACCTCCCCTGACTGATGGAGGCCTTGCACAGTCCTCATGGTGGGTAGTTTCTAATCTTGTCTCCTTGCCTGTCACTTTGGGCACATTCCTTCTCAATGTTTCTTTCTCATTTCAGCATACAAAGTTTAAGCTCCTTGTCTTCACCTTGAATGTCTTCAGAGTTCTGCTCCTCTCTGTTGTCTTCTCCTGTCCTAACCCATAACCTTCATTTTACCAATGATACTTTCATTGTGCACCCACTTGCCATTCTTTTCTGATATCGAGATGTGTGTATGTGTATAGGTATACACATATTTGTTTCATATTTGCCTATGTACACAAAGATTCCTTCCCCAGTTCATCAGCAAGATGAAAACCCTCTTCCCAAAATATGAATCTTTGTATGAAAATAATTAATAACCATAATGTAGGACAAATGAAAGAAGCTACTTTTTATGGTTTAGACAGGTAAGGAGAGTAATGATTATTTAATTTAAATACTCAGTCACTCTCCTCAAATCTGTTTTATCTTAAAGAGTCAATTTTGTGCAACAGGGATTGTGTATTGAATGTATTTTTTGGGCCTTTTACTTAGTAGGGACCTGACTCTGATACTTGTACCCGAGCAGAAATATTTTGTAACAACAAATATAAGTGAAGGAAGTCAAATAAAATGACATCTGTCTTCAGTGCTTGAAGACAGAAAATCATTGAAAGTGTTTTTTGAAGTTTGGCTTTTCTGGAAAATTCTTTTGCATTTTATTGGAGTTTTTTTTTTGCCTAACCTAAGCAGCAGCAGCCTGTGCTGGCAGCAGCAGAGGCGTTCCCATCAGACAAGTTTTCAAAATAGAACTGCCCCAGGAATTCCAGCTGTCACCCTACACACGATGTGGCCTTTGTTGGCGACGCTCTGGAGAGTATCTTTAGCTTCTCATTTAGTAGAGGTGGTGGTTGTCAAAGAAACCCCTCACTGATGCTTTGTTCCATTACTTGTTATATAAAATGCATTTCTCAGTGTGTATCACAGATCAAAGCATGGGTGGTTATCAAAAATTTTGAAAATAATTTTGTCAAGAATTTTGAAAAGAAGCAGTACTGGTACAAAAGAGAAGATGAGCAGCATTTAGGTAATTTCAGATTTGATCTGGCCTTCATGACAGGGCAACAGCAGCAGGAATATGTGCAGAAGTTGAAGTAGGGAAGCTTCCATTCATAGTGCTCATCTCTGAGGCTGTCAGTGCTTCTGAGCAGGGACTGGGTCACATTAATAGGTTGGCTAAATTCCATGGCTGTCTTTTGTATATCCCAGTGTACTGTAGCATGCACTATCTAGCAGCAGGTTTTTTTGTATCGTCCACTAGGTAATTGAGTGTGTGGGGGGTCAAATATTTGAGAATATCCATCACTTTCTTTCCCTGAACAAGGTGGGAATAGAGTGCCAGCAGGCAGTTGCCTAGCTGGGACTTTCTGTTCCCTTCTCCCTGACACCCCACTGACGGAGCCTACTATTTATTTTCTGGTGCCTGTGTAATGTACTTTTTGTTTTTCACTATTTTGTACCACTTATGTTGTAACTCTGATAGGCTTGCAAAAGAAAGAAGGTTTGTAAGGGCAAGAAATATGTGTGATTAGATCAGCTGATACAAAATGTGGTCAAGCTTTCCAGTTTGTGTGCATTTCAGCAAGTCTGTTGCAGATAACACTGGAAACCATTATTCCCAGGCTGCTGATATATCTGTTAGAGCAGCAAAACAGATCTAGGAGTCCTTCACCCTTCCAGAGCTTCTCATTCCTCACCCCATCCCTGCATTGACTGTTCCCACAAAATGGGACTATACTGTAAAGCCAGTGAAGTTCTGCAAGTCATTTTGAAGTAACCAAACAAAGAAAAAAGTAATCTGTAATTATGTTAATGAAGTAGTCTGTTCGTGAGAGAAGTGATGTTACCAGAGAATTTCAGTACCAGGAGAGCTGACAGATTGAAATGAAGAAAAGGCATTTGCAGCACAGGAACAAGGCAGCAGGAGAGGAGATGCTGAGAGAATTGCAATGAACATAAACTCAATGTCTCTATTTATTCTGCACTATTTAATACTACATCATATTATAGTCATATTTAAACCTAAATGTTTTGTAAGTCTCCCTTCAGAGCTAGGACTCAGATGTGAGAAGGAATTACTGGTTTGCAATATGTCTTGGGGATGGGTAAATGATAACTCCGCTTTTCTATTTGTAATTCTAGTGAGTTTGTTTTAGTATGTAGAGGTTGACAGGTTTCACCCACATACGCTCTCCTGGGACCTCTGACATGCTGCACAATGTGCATCACATGCTGGCTGTAAAGTCTGATGGCTGAGGAGTTCAGAGTATTTCTTGTAGACCTTCTGGGGGCAGGCTGGCAGCTTTTGCATTTTGGGTTTGTTTTTTTTTTTTGTTTCTTTTTTTAAAGTCTGAAAGATTGAGTGTTTGCTTGAAAGCTCTGAGACTGGATTCTGGAGAAAGATCTGTCAAGGATGTCTTTCTGCCCTAATAGGCTGTATTTCTCTTCCATGTGACTGCCAGTTTGAGGCAATATGTGACAAACAGAAGTGTCTTGTTAATGGGAGTTTTCTTATTGTATGTGATGTTTGCTAGAGAATGAGCCTAATTGCTTCTTATATTTCTCATGCTCTGACATGAAGGTAGCGTTTATGCCTATCAGTTTTAGTGATATTTAAGCCAAAGTACTGGTGTAAGAAGACATGAAAAGTAGAAGCTGAAGTTTATAATCATTTGTTTTCTTCAAAATTCTTTGCTTCCTCTATTTCTGCCACCTCAGAGTGAGTAGTTATCTAAAATGTGTCTAAAATTGAGACCTTCATAGCTGTGCAAACTGCGCAGCAACCAATCGTTTCAGGTGTCCAGAAAGGAAAGCTCCTACAAGAGCAGGGGCTTTTTTCAGAGTTAAAAAAAAAGTCATATTTAAAATTCTTTTGACCCTGCATCATAGCATGAGCAGCTGTCACCACATCTGACTGGGAGCCTGAAGGATTAGAAGGAAAAAATCTGTTCACTCCAGAAAGGAAAGTTCTTGTAGAGGTTTTAAGTCATTGTGCCTAGTGGTGGGAGCCCTTCCTAATTCCTCTTCACCCCCTTGAGCTTTGTCATCCCCAGCTCTCACCTTGTCTATAAAATTTTCTGCCTTCATGATTTCCTTACTTTTATGAAGATGATTTAGTTTTTCTAAAATGCTGTCTCCCAGCACTTATTTACAGAGCTCCAACCCTGTCTGCATTAAGAGCTCCATTAAAAATTTCAGCCCAGCCCTGGCTGCCCATCCCTGTTCCGCATGACATCTCTGTGCTGGGACTGCTTTGGGACAAGGACCCCCTTATCTCAACCTGAGCAAAACCAAAACCAAGACAAAGAGAAACAATTTGAAATAGTAATCATAGTGCACAGAAGATCACTGTATTAAATGTGGCATGTGTATCCTTTCGAAGAGGTTTTTAAACTTCATTAAGTACAATCTGTTAATAAAGGCTGCATATTGCAAGTGAAAGTATGTCTTGCAGCACCAAAGAAAGCCCTAGCAGCTCAAGCAAGTGGTTAAAGCATGATAGAGCAGTAAGAAATTGATGTATTGTTATGAAAGTCATATTAAAGGAAACTACCTAACTGAATTCAATCCTTATGCCTTCTTAAAAGATGTAGCAAAAATAGCTATGATTCTCTCTTTCTCTCATTTTCAAATTTCAGAAAATAGCAAATTAGAAGGAGGGAATATCAAGTACATAGAGGGTGAAGAATTACAGGCTTGAGAGGAAGAAAGTCTGATTCTATACCGTTGTGTGTGATGCTGTTTTCTTAGTTTGCTTCTTGTAAGTTAGCATTGACAATCTGTGTTTCCTTCCATATATTTTGCTAATAATGCTGGTGGATTTATGTTGGGGAAGAATTTCGCTGACTACACAATAAGAATGTTTCCTTGAGATTTTTTGGATAAGCTTTAGCAAAAGCTTTTTTAAATTTAAACTTTCATCCCAGACACTACTCCTGTTTCTGCTGCTTAATTCAGATAATGAAACTGGCTTGATAAGAGTGGATGAAATTCAAAAGTAAATCAGTTTTAATTGCTGAGTAAAATAAAATGCAAAACCTAAAGAATTTAGACACATACTACAAGTATCTCAAGATTAAAAATTGTCTTTTAGTGAGGTAGTAAAAAGATGTTAACATTGATAACAATTATAGTTAATAGTCTCATTATTAGTAGCACAAGATGTTACTATTAATAATTAAAAATATTTATTAGTTAAGTTTTCCAATAGTTGTCAAGTGTTTTGGGCAGCGTCCCTAGTTTGTATTTAATGATATGCATATTTAAAATCAGTATTTCCATATTGTGCCACATTATTGACATTTTCCTCTCTCTGACTTGTTGGTTGTTAAAGACGTGGACATGTAGTGCTTGCGTAGTCAAACCTTACAGAGATGGAGGCACACGTCCTGCCAATGCAATGTGGTATTTTAGGCTGAGTGAAGCCTTCCAGGAGAGAATCACTAAATAATTGATCTGCTTATCTGTCTCAGTGAGCTGTCATGCTCCACTTCACCTGTCTGTGCTTGGCTGAATTCACTGTAAAATGATGGCTGGAGCCAGTGAGCAGAGCCCAGAGCCTGGAGGAGTCAGTGGCAGCACCTGTCTCAACATGGACAGGTGCTGTAGCTGCCCTTGCTCCACCAGGTTCCTTGGACACAGCTTCTGGGATCACGGTTGCTAGAGGCAGGGAAGCTCTTTTGATATATCTACATCTACTTTTTTTTATTTTAATGGCAAACCAAAACAATTCTTATTTAATCAAGACATGAGGATCATGTAACAAACTAACCAGCAGTTTGCTTTAGCATCTCACTGATGTCTACGTGGGCATTTAGAAGTTATTTCTTGTATTTTTAAACTCTGAGGGGGGTCTTGTGCTGCTCTCCAAGCAGCAGCTGGCCTGTCAAAGCAGCAGGCAGCAGCAAAACTCAGCCTGGTGAGGCATTGCAAGCAGTTTTCCTGCTGTTGCTGTGTTCGCCAGGGTCATTCCATGGGGTCTGTTTCTGGAATGCAGGATGACGACGGTGCTTATTCACCACTGGAGCGTATATTTGTAATATGGTTGAAGGGAGCAGCTGGTGCTTGCTGAGGTCCCTGTAAAATTTATTGGCAAGGGAGTAGCAGTGAAAAGCAAGTTTCATGCAGAAGTTTTGTTTCAAAGACTCCATAGGTGACTGTGCTGTGATGTTTCCTTTAGAAAGAAATATTTAGGAAAATATTTGTGTCCATATAGGAAATTGTCTTAATGTCAAATTACTATAGGTTTTGCGTGTTTATTTTAACCAAATAATGCATTGTTCTCTGAGATTAATAAAAAGGATTATATCTGAGATATATGAGGATCAGTACTGAGAATCCTGCCACGAAAGGGTGACATGGAGTTCACTTAGCAGCAGCACCAGATCAACCTCTGTCCTTCCTTCAGCTGTGTCTTTCAGCCCAAGTGTGTCCTTATACTGAGATATCAGACTTGGGGTAGAAGCCACCAGAGATGCTTAGTGTAGCCAGGGGCACCTGGAACTGGTCACTGGAACAGGTCACACTGGGTCTGCATTAGGGTTTTATAACAGGAGTGATAGTTTGACAGGAAAAGACAAGTTCTTTGTAGTGAGGACTTAGCATAGAAGTGATTATGCAGCACAATAATTACCAGGCATTGAATTATTTTATTTTTTTTTTAAATTGGGTTCTGGACACATCTATGCAGGCTTTTCTGTAAACCATAGTAAGCTGCCAACCACATTTGAAGGCCCGTCCTTTAGAGCAAGTTTCTCAGAGAAAATGTTTGCCAAGAGCTGGGCAGCTCAGTGCAAAACTGTGAGGTTACACATATAATATAAAAAACCCCAAAATCCAAACCCCCAAACCAACAGACAAAATTCGTGCTTACTGTATCTGTGACTGATTTGATTCCAGTATTAAATCGCAAGAGATTGCCCTGAGAGCAGATCCTTGTGATTCTTACAGTGGGTAATTCATGCTGCCTCAGTGAGCGCTTCCATCCCAATCTGCAAGTGTTGGTGAAGTAACTTTGAGGAAAAACCTAAAGCAGTCCATATAATTTTTAATTGTATATTTTAGGACCTTTCAAGCAGATTCATGAATTGGGAAAGACAGAATAAATTTCCTACTTGTGAAGTTCCTGGACTTGCTGTTTACAAATTTATCACTCTGTAGCTACCTAATGTAGCATATACAGTCAATGGGCTGTCTCAAGACACTGTGAAATGGCTTAATGCTTCTTCATCAGAAAAGAGATATTAGAGAAGGAAATATGGACACTTTGGTTTGGAGTTGAAATGAGTTCAAGTTAATGGAAACAAATAAAAGATTAAACTGTAAGACTGCAAATTATTTCTCAATTGAGCTAATCGAAAGCATCAAATCTTAGAAGCAGAAATGGTTTTTTGTGTCACTGTTTGTTTTTTACATGATAAATGTAAATATGTCATCTGGTGGTGATGTGTAGAGGGAGTGGATGGGGAGAGCAGCAGCCAAGCATGGGCAGGGTCAGGCTACTGCAGGAGCTGAGCATGGAAAAAGAGAAGTGCAGCACTGAGAATAGTGCAAGTTCTTTGAAGGGTAGCTTTTACCCAACAAGAAGGGCCTAGGGGATTCGTTTCTCTCTGCTGCTGCTTTATGGGCAAAAAAACCCCCCAAATCCAACATAACTGCCAGGGTGTTAGAGATTTGAAACTGAGGAATCTGTCAGCTCTGGTGGAGTTCTCCAGATTTACACTTATATTGGTGTGCTCACAGTCTGGCTGCAAACCTGCCTGAAATTGCATTAACTAATCAAGAAGTTTTTTTCAGATTGTATTGATTGGTGATATTTTTACTGCTATATGGAATTCGGGGTTTATTTCCAGTGGAGGAGGGAGAGATCAGCTTAATTTATTTAGCAGCCTGTGCAGTGCATAGTCAATACCCAGGTCCTTAGTTTTATTACTTCCGTTTAATTTTTAATATTTAAATGTTTTATATATTTTTATAAACTTAAGTATATATATATATATATAATATTTTCATATATTCTATATATTCTATGTATAGAATATATTTACTTAGTTTTATCACTTTTATTGGAAAGTAAAACACACTACATAAATTTGTGATACTATTTCATGTTTATGGAAATAATATCTAAAATTATGTTATCTGGAAGACACTAGGGATGAAACAACAGGAGGTAGTTCCTGTTCACAGCATCAGTACTTGTCCTCCCAGCCCTCTAGTCAATACAGACTTTTGTTGCCTTTTGTATGTTCTAAGTAAAGAGCTTTGATCTTGTTTCATTTTGGCTTTTCTGCTGCCTTTTCTGCTTTTCCCGGAACATTGCCACAAAGCCATAGCCCTCATCTCCTTCTTACAGCCATCCTCACAAACACCTACATTGTTAAATTTCCAGCCAGTGCAACTACTGCCTGATGCAGTAGTTTTTCTCATTTTGGCTAGTTTGTTCCTAAAAGGAACTTAGCAATTTCTTGTTTTTATTCTGAAAGAAGACTGCTACAATGTCCATGCTCTGCTTCTGTCAGGTTTTTTTAAACCTTCACACTATTAACAAAAAGCTATAATTTTTTTTGGAGAAGTTCCTGAGAAATTTTTGGTCAATGATCATCGGATACTCTGTGCTTGACAGGACAGATGCAGCTGAGAATACATGGAACCTGTGTATTCTCAACCTTCCTGTGCCAGCTCCCTTCATTTTCTCTGCTCCTAGTGTTCCAAGTCAGCCCTGGGCAGAGTGGGGCCGTGGAGCAGCTTTGGCAGCTCCTGGGCACTGTCCTGGCCTCAGGCTGCCGCAGCGTCCACCCAAGCTGTTCTTGTTGATTTTAAACAGGTAGTGCTGAGGCCTGTTAGTCCACTCCCAGTGTCCGCTGCTGCTACTGCTTGTGACTACGTGGGAATATCATAAAGACACAATCCTGTTCAGTTCAAAGGAGTTTTTGGTGGAAAACCAGTCAAAGGTTTTCATTCTAAGGCCCTTGCCGTGTGTTTGTGTGCCAGCAGAAGCTCCTTGCTGTGTGCCTGTGAAATTGATGTGTCCTGGTCTGCCTCGAGAGTGCAGGGCTGCATAGCAAAACAAGGGAAAACACGCAACTCTACAGGAAAAATAAGAAAACTAATAATAAAAAGTAGGAGCACAGAAAATCTAGAGATGAAGGAATATTTTTGTGTTTCTTTAAATTCATCAGAGTATGATTTACAGCAAAGAGTGTGCAGTGAGGTGTGATGAGTAATAGATAGTGGAGACATTAGATCCTGCTGTATGAGCCAGAGGGAGAAAACTGTCTTTTAGAAGATGTCAGGGTGAGATGGGATATTAGCAGCATGATGGAAATCTTTTTCTGGTAATAAAACCTGCAAAGGAGAAAACCTTTTTAAGAAAGCCCATTTGCTGAAATGGAAGACAGGCAGTAGAGAGAGTGGTGATACATGAGAAACAGTAAGAAAGAAAACCCAGCTGGGTAAAGAAACCACCTGACCATCTGTACCAAGAAAAGTATGCATATGGCATCCTCTTTTAGAGACAAATCCCCACAGAAAAGTAGGACTTGCTATTAGTTTCAGAAAAGTATTTGTTTCAGTCTGATTTTAAAACTTACAAAACTTTTGAAACTTTTATATACAACAAATCATTGATACTCAGCTGGGGTCTGTCAGAGGTTTTATAACGTATGGGCAATGTTAGAAAAGTTTAGACAGCTCAGAAGACAGGAGCTGCTTCATTTCATGCTTTCATTTCTTTAGGAGATAATTTCATTACCTTTTTTTTTTTGGAATAGGAAGGCAGTTCCTCACAATCATATCCAATCCCAGCAAATTCCTATTTTGTGTTCCAAGACAGCCAGATGATATGAAAAGTTAAAGTTTGTAGTAAATCTCCAAAGTTTAGAGCTTACTGATAGCAGATTTTTTGCAAAGCATTAACAGGAAGGAATAATATGATAGAAATGCAAACAAAAATATTACAAGAAAAATTAATTTTACAAGGAGACTTAGCACAGTATATGATCCTTGAAATGAGCGTATGTTAGGTTCACGAGATTTTAAGCCCTCCAGCTTCTTTCTAGAGTCATCATCCTCTAAAATGGCTCAGGAAAGCAGAAGGGCAGAGGCCAGGATCAGCTCCAGCAAGGCTTTGGCTCCACCAGGATTATCTCTGGGCTTCCTTAGTCTTGCAGAGGAGCCAGGGGCATCCCTTACCCCACCCTGCAGAGGAGATGCAGCCGGAACCTCACTGGGCCCCGGGAGAAACCTCTTCGGGAGAGGTGACAGGAGACGTGACAGGAGAGCTAAGAGAGGCTCTGTGTGGGCAGCCAAGAGCACGCAGTGGCATCGACTGCCACGAAGGCTTTTGGAGAAAATCAGGGTAGGCAGTGGCAGCAGGGAGAGCCAGAGAGGCTCGGGCTCCCTCAAGAGAGTCACAGAACAGTCTGAGTTGGGAGGGATCCCAAGGACCATCAAGTCCTACTCTTGAGAAAGAAGGGCTGAGGGGAGCAGGAGGAGGGGAGCAGCCCGGTGTCAGCTGGAGCTGTGGAGTGGTGGCAGGGACATGGGATGTCCCCCTTGCCCTGAGGGAGCTGAGCTGTTCTGGTGGCACCGAGCTTTTGTCCCAGCATCTGGTGGCAGCGAGGTTGTCACTGTGTCATGTGCTTGCATTTTGCTGCTGGGTGGAGCTGGAAGTGTTGCTCCCACAAAGAAAACCAGGGGGCTTGGAAAATGTGATTTGCAATTCCCCTTCACTGTAGCTCTTTTAATTACTGGGATTTGGGATGTGCTGCAGTAAGCCAGCACATTCCTAAAAATGTGCCATTGCAAACAAATACATGGCTATACAGTGGCCCAATTCCTTTGTTTTCTTCCATGGGATCAACAGTATTTTCTTGAATGCAAGACAGCCCTATGCCCACAGGCTAAACTTCAGTGGCCTGAGACAGAAACACAAACTTTGACAAAGGGCTCAATAAAAAGCCAGTCAAGGATTTCACCTCTGGGGCTGTGGAGCAGAAGGTCACTGGGCTGATACTTGGAAAGAGATGTGTATGTGCAGTGTTAGCTGGGAGGTTTGTAGGTATAAATAATGCAGTAACTGTGACTATGCCCTCTTTACTATGGTTTTCCCAGTGTTTTATGGACACTAATCTAGTCTCTTAATCAAATCGCTTTAATGGACTAAGGAAAATGAGTGTGACAGTGCAGAGTTTGGTGATGAGAATGACAGTAGATGGGCTAATTCTGATTAGCCTGGAGGTTTTACATCCGCACTAGAAGGTTCTTTTTATCCGCTAGCTCTGGGGGATCTGGAAACATGGAAATATGTAACATTACATCAGTCATATAAATATTTAATGTGGTGCTGGAAGCTGTGAAGAAATGCAATGTGGAGATTCACACTAGAAATACTTTTTCTTCTGTAGTCTTCCCCAACACATCTGCTCCTAGTTCTGGAGTTACAATAGCGAGCTAGATGGATCATGTTTCTTGACACACTATGGCAGGTTTTATGTTCTTATGCGTATGTGTTGGCTTAGTCTTGCTTGTGGCAGCAGTGTGTTTC
Source organism: Cnemophilus loriae (assembly GCA_013397755.1). Lineage (NCBI taxonomy): Eukaryota > Metazoa > Chordata > Aves > Passeriformes > Corvidae > Cnemophilus > Cnemophilus loriae. Next base: position 2,287,492 of record VZTF01001314.1, read on the forward strand.
CAAAGTGCTCATGAATTAACAAAGGAGGAGTGAGCAAAACGTGGATTGGAGGATGAGGATCCAGCATAATATTGCTATTTAAATGTTAACAGAGAGGATGTGTGCAACGCATCAATTAATAAAACTTGGTAGTCAAAGGTACCTTTTGACTGAGAAATATTTTTTTACTGTTTATTATATTTGAATCTAGGTGATATTCATAGAATCATGTATTACATGTTCTTGTAGCCTGGGCCACACTCTGCTTGCAGGTTCCTGGTATTAACCTGGTAAACAAGGATTCTAATTACAATACAGATTTAGAGACGGTGCTGCTGGGAACAAAATTGCACCCAGAGTTACTTTTGAATTGGCCATCTTAGAACTAATAACATACTGGATCACAGCCACTGATGAAATTCACCTGATGAGAAAGATGCCCAGCTTAGATAAGTGTTCTAAATACAGAAACGTGAGTAACTGTCAGCATGTGCATCTACCTGTAATATTTAGTAGTTCCAAAAGTTTATAGTACTTTATTAAAGTAAAAATGTCAACTTATGTTATGGCTTGCTAGCAAGTGTGCTGAACATTTTTTCAGAATTTCCTATGTACTTTTTATTTCCCTAGGAAATAAAGGAAGGCAAAATTTGTCTGAAGCGATATCACTCAACTTACATTAAACCATTTAATCTAATACAATATAGCTGTTCTATTTCTCCACAAAGTTGATTTATTTGCTCCTGGAAAGGCTCTTCTTTGGGAAGAATGTCCCATAGGAATTTGGGTCCTGAGTACTATCGATCCTTCATTACCTGCTGCTCCTGACCGAGTCAGGGAGATGGAGCAGAGATACTCGGAACTGCTCAGGGAGGTGCCTTCCCAGGATGCTGCTCCTGAGCACCTTTTGGGTTTATAGCACTGAGATGTTCCCAGAACCAAAGTAAAAGGGAGATTCAGAAAATAACCTCAAGATTAGAGCGATAGAAAAATGATCCTCATGTCACCTTTCCAATCTCTGACTTGCACTCTCCCGTTGTGCTACGCCCAGCAAGCTGGCTCTGCTTTGGAAAAAGTGTGGTTACAAGCTGGGGCAGGTTAGTTTAGGCAACACTTGCTTTGAGAAGTCATTGCCTTCAGACGCCCATGCACACCCCTACTGCTTTGTCCGTAAATAATTACATGTACATTAGATTACTCTGAATCCTAATTATGACATACATTTAGTAAATTAGAATGAAATTGTGTGTCCATGTTATATTTGGAAATGGGCTTGGTTTTTTTTAAAGTTGAAAAAAAGGCCTGAGAAAGGCTGATTTCACTGATAACTTCTACAGTTCTCTCTTTCATCCACCTGTTGTGTCTTCCTGTAACACTTACGTGGCAGGAATTAGTTCTATAGACTTTGAAATGCACCCAGTGCAGCTGCTCATCTTGAGCCACAGACATTACTGTCTGCAGGAGAGGAGGCAGCCAGAGAAGGGGCTGGCAGGAGAGCAGGGCACTTTATGAACCCTCCCTGTCTTGTATGCAGCCATGCCTAGGAGACCCAGGGCCTTCCTATCACCTCTTCTTGTTTTTCCTACCTGAATATTACATGCAATGAGAAATATTCTGTGTGCTAGAGATAAGTCACAATACTTCCAGGACTGGTGTCACACTGAGGAAGAGGTCGTCCAGTTCTTACTGATAATGGGAGAATATCTTCCTTGTAATTCACGTGGAGAAGGAGGCATTTTTTACTCTAATAACTTAAATGAAAAGGCAGTGATCATGGGGCTTACAGCTCTTAAAATATCTCTGGCTCTGCCAGAGACTCACTCCATGGCCCTAAATACCCCCCAGACTTCAGCTTCCTTCTCTGTCAAAAGGGGAGATGAATACTTGCTTGTGTTTAACTGCAGAGATGATGCAAGACTTAATTAGCTATGTTTGTTGAGATCTCTGAAAATGTGGAAATGTCACTGCTCTTGATCATCTTGAATAGCTGATGGCCTGGCTTGTCAATGCGTTACTGTCAGGCCCCTCTTCAGAAGTGAATGAGACACGTGAAATCTTCTGGCTTTGCTTGCCTGCCTCAGCTGAAGCTTGGCTTTACATGTCTAAGTAGGTGGACAGAAACTTGTTGGTTTCAGGAGGGAGGGTCACATCCCACCTGCTCCTGGGTGCACCAGTTCAAGGTTTCCTCTGGGGCCATGTTAGAGAAGGTGCTACGAGTGGCTGCCTCCTTAGCCTGGGGTTACATCTGCCTGCTCTACAACTACATTTTCTCTTCTGTTTTGTTAACATGACAGCTCACTGGTAGAGGCTATTAAGAAATTACGGCTCCTCTGGCAGGACTCTGGCAGCAGCTGTACCCGCAGAGAGCTGCCTAAATTTATAAAAACAGAGAGGAACATCATCAGAGGAGAAAAACTTCCAAGCCAGCGACCAGGACATTTCAAAGCATGAGTTTTTCAAGCCTTTTTTTTTTTTTAAATCGGGCTGTGCTCATTCCATTATCCATGGGTTCAGTTGGTTCTGAGTTCTCTCTTCCTGAGGCTCAAGCAGCCCTTGGGGAAAACCCTTGTTCAGGGCCAGAGGTTTAGGCAGGCTGCAGGAGGAGGAGGACTCCCTTCCATGAGCTTGTCCTACCACGCCACAGTGAAATTTCACACACCCAGGCTGTAAAATGGTTCTCAATGAACGCTTAGGCCCAAATATGGGCAATTCTTCCTATAGATGTACAGGAAGGAAGGAACTGGAAACATGAGTTTTGGATACAACCACAGACCTTGGTATTTCTTCATACCTCTGTTATACAAGAGCCTATATACTATTTTTGAGCTCATATTTCAAATGGCTGATGCATTTCACATCCTATACAGTTCATATATATTACCCACAACTTTAGTGCTGTTCATTAATACGAGGTTAAAGTCAAGCTCCCTTGCAGAACAGGTGGAATAAGTCTGTGCAAGTTACAGAGGCTTTCGGTAGCTTTGGGTTTGCGGTCCATGGACCTCTGAAGTGCTACCACTAAGAAATAGCAGGTAAAAAACTCCCCACTTACTGTCAGTAGGCTCTAAATTTTTATGGAAGCACCAAAAGACCCACTGATAGTTGTTTGGGGTCTACACACTGAAAAGGATTGAAACCACTAAATGTAAGTTCCCTTAAGAAAGGCAAATGGACTGTAGGTATCAAGCTATCAAGCACAGATGGCCCACAGAGAGAAACGCCCAAGCAAGATGAAATGGTTACAACCTAAAATTAATCTTTCTGTAGTTAACCTCGTGTAATTTTGTGGTCATTGAATTACAGAATAGAAAGAAATGAGGAAAATGCCTGGGGCCAAAGTACGATTTTGGTGATAAGTGATTTGGAAGTAATAATAAAAAAAACCTCTTTGCTGTGCCCACCTAAATATAGGTTAAGAAAATAAAATTTGTTGCCTATTGCATACATTTTGACAAAGTTAAAAGCATGCACACGTAATTAATTGTCTTGGAAGTTTTATTTAAGTGACAGTAATGAGACTTGCAATTCTGTACCTTTCTTTTAAGTTGTATCAGCATGTCCGTACTTGAAAAATGTTAACAGGTTTGTCAGAAAATCTTGCTGTGATTGGCCAAGTTTTTATAAGCTGCAGCCTGATCCAGTTTGAACATCTAGATAAATATTAACCACTCTCAGGCAGAAAATCAATATTGGTTTTATTTTGGTTTCTTTTTCACTCTGTGACTAGCCTGCCACAGGTAGGTCATGCCACCCTTCCTATCCACCTCTAAAATGTACCTTCCCTCAGCAGCTGACAAAATGAAGACTTTATACAGTGACCTGGCAATTTCTCCAAGGTGCAGTGCTACGTGGCACACACAAACATTCATCTCCCGACCTCCATGAAAGAGCAGAACAGTTTTTCTTTCACAGAACAAGCCATCATTACTCAATTTTATTTTTACAAGAATGCAATGCCATTACTACTACCTCTCTTCCCTCCTCCCCAGCAGGCCAACATTAATCTCTACCCTGCTGAAGATAAACTTTCCATTTCTACCTCTCCCATATCGCCCCAATACTCTCAGGCTGCCCTTGGCCCACTCCCTGAGCTCACTCTCAGGCAGCAGTTGTGGTGGGCGGTCATATTATTTCAAGCTCCTCAAGCTGGAAAACTTTGCCAGAGTGAATCACTTTGTGTTCTTATTGCTGCAGCCAGAAGCAAGCCAAAACTTGCCATTCACGAGGTAACTTTCATTTTGTTCCCCACATTGTTTCTTTGCCCTTGGCTTCCAGAGCTGAGGTTTTTTTTCTCTTCTGCCAGCTCTGCTTGGATCCAAAAACAGGCTGAGTGAAGTAGTTGCTAAAACTGTCTGAATTCAGGTTACTGCTAAGGATCTTTACTATTTGCAGTTATCTATCTTTTAAACATGCTGGGCTCTTCTGGTTGACATGAACAGTCAAGTTCAGTGCTGTGGGTTATTTCGCGGTCTGATGAGAAACTGGTGATGAAATCAGGTGTGTCTGTGGCACAGTCCTGTTTATTTATAATCAAAGCCTTGTTTTCCACTAGTATAGCGTAGATCTTAAGCAGCAACAGTTTTTCAGATCTAAATCCTATTCAGGCTCACTCAAGCCTGTTTGTGAGGCTTTTTCTTGGGTCCATGCATTCATGTATACTTCTATTGCTTGCTCTCTCAGCTTCATGAACTTCCAATCCCTCTTCATCCAACACTGCAAAATAATACTAAAGAAACTAGTCCTTTTACGTGGGTCTCTATTCTGGTTAGTGATACATGGAATGGAAGCTGTGTGTCATAAAGCAGAGTTGCACCTTATCTTCCTATCCAGCCCACTTGATTACAGATATTAACATGGTCAGATGGGAAATCATTGCATTTCTAGGGAGAGGTGAGAGCAGGCAGGTAGGGCAGACAGTCCAAAGCCTGTGTCCACGTTGCTTTTGGCAGGAGAAAATTTTGGCCAGAGAGAGAGATGTCAAGAGGAAGAAGAAAACTGGTCCTATCAGCCTGAAGGATCACTGTTGTTCTCTGGATTGCAGAAGAAAAATCAGATGCTTGAGATAATATATTGGGGTTTTCGACAGGGAGGTGTTTGGCTGTGTTTTCTTGAAGGCAGTGGTGCCTTACCAGCTGTCTTTCATCATCAGGTGAAATGCTTCTATAAAATGACTGCTGAGAATATCTACACTGGTGGAAGCTGGAAGCATAAACTGGATTAGGCAGCTCATGGAACAATGCTCTGGAGGCCAGAGGGACATCTGCCCCCAGGGAGGGCAGGACTACCTGGATGTGTGAGTTACTCCTGGGTAGGCAGTGTAATCCTCAGAGCAGATATTCAAATACGAATACAAGCCTCAGCCTCATGACAGTGAGCCAAGTTTTCCTGCAATGTGAAGGCAATCAGACTCACGATGGATCCATTCCACTCCACTGTGGATGCTAAAGCTCAGTTGGAAATGTGCTCTCTTATAAGTGAAAGTTGTTGGACTGAAGGCTTTGTCCTGAGCACACCTTTCCTGAAAATGACGACCAACACTCTCTGCTGTGGCTGATGAAACTGGTAGCTCTGATATGTCTTATATTTCACATAAGAAAAACTTTAACAGTTCCAAACAGAGCCAACAGCTGGGTTGTGTTCTTTGGCCAGTGGAAACTCCAGTGCAAAAACCTATCTATTCTTCTTCTGCCCTTCATAAAATCCCTAGAGTTCAGCGATATAAAAATATACTGCATTTCTTCTATTTGTTTAAAGTTTTCACCACAATTATCAAAATACTGTGGGGCAAGCCAAGAAATAAATTATGTTTTAAATAACTATCCTGTCTCTGGTTAGTAAGGTAACACAATATGTACTTTTTCCCAGGTGTTTCCAGAGTTTGTAAATACTAAAAAAGTGTATTGTCTCCAAGAAAGTACAGCAGAAAACTATCCAGAGCTGAGTTTGTGCCCTCCAATAACAAGTTAATGGCTTCCCTGGTTTGATGCATAAGAAAGCTTATTAATTTCCTTAGTTGTGGTACCAAAGATATATTGAATAATTTTGTGTGCATGGAAGTGCTGACTCCACAGCAGAATAGGCAGACACCAGCAAAATGATGCTCTTAATCCTTCTTCCTATACAGTACTGGTTCTCTGAAGAGAAAACTTTGCCTAGTCATTAGTGCTGCAAAACAAGTGTGCTAACAATTATTAAATCACCCCCCTAGTCAAACCAATAATGTTTTGTTCCACTGAGTTAGAGTAGACATAAAGCACTACACAAGCGAAATCTAGAGCAACATCTTCCATGTCTGATAAGTCTGGCACTTTTCACCATCACTAAAATTATCTCCAGCCTCCCACGCACTAAAACAGGGCTTTACAATTAGTTCCACTAGTGCCAGTGAGAAGAGTCTCCCAACGATGCCAACAACTACAGCCGAGTTTATCCTTCTGTATTTGCAGAGACAAGGGTTGGATCCTTCCTGCTTCCACCTGTGCAGCCTCAGGGAAAGGCCTCACTCAGCCCATGTGTTCGGATATTTGGTTTTGTGTCCCTTCTGTGGGACAAAAGAGGAGCTTTACCTTTTCCTTAGTAGCTGAAGAAATTTGAGACCACAGAGGACTGTGGCTTGCTGCAGGAATGGCTAATTCTGAGCTCTGGTGGCTAGTTGCAAGGAATATTTAGAGAGGAGAAAACTGCCAAAGGAGAAAAAGGCTGCACTTAAAAAGATGAACAGAAAGAGAAATCATGGTAGTGATGAGAGACCAGAGCAGCAATGGTAGCAATAAGAAGCTCCTGCAAGGGCTTGATGTACACAGCTCTCACATCCTTCAGCTGGGCATGTGTTTGTGTTTGCATCAGAGATGAAAAGATTTTTTTAGTAAGCAGCTGTGAATTATTGAATATATCGTGGATCAGTATACAAAAAGAGGAAACAAAAATAGAAAAAAGGAGTATCAATATTGCATAAGCAATACAGAAAAGCTGAAAAATGTCAAAGGGAATAGGTGAAGTTAAGATCTGATGAAACAGAGAAACATGCAACTAGAAAAACTGGAAAAAGTTAGAAAAAGTCATCATATCCTAAAAGCTTGAGACATTGAAAGAGACGAGAAAGTATATTCATTGCATAATAATTAAAAATGCAAGAAGATGCTGTGAATACAAAGCTGTCCTGTAAAGAAGGGCAGAATATATAAAATCTTTTCATGATGAACAACAGGAATCTAAATTCACAGTCATCACAAGAGAAGAACAAGTTCAGGTAATTGCTATATGCAAAACAGAGTGCCAGGCAGTATGGAAGAAGAAAGAGATCTAGACCTAGTAGATGTTTCTTGTCTGAAAAAAAAACCCAATCTTGAACAGGTGCATGAGTAGAAGGATCTGAATGAAGATGCGGAGGGTGTGATCAAACCGAAAATTTCTCAGGAAGAAATCACTTCCTGCACACAGCTTTCTGATGAGGCTGTTATTTAACCAGTGGGCCTTGTGGCAGAGGTGTAATCCTAAGCAAATATTAGGAGTTTAAGTACTGACCTAAGTAATGCAACGTATGAGCAGTCACATTGACTACCTTACCTTTACCAGTTTGCCCATGTACGTGTGCAGGCATTCAAATCAGCCATTTTACTGTGAATTTCAATGCTTATGTGACTGAGCTAAAAACCATAAAATTATTAGATAAATTTGTATACTACATTTTTTTCAATTTTTTGATACAACCTAGGTGCTTCAAGCACACGTAGAGATCCAAGTATATGAAAATATGCAGAGACAGTTCGTTTCCGGAATGAATACACCGTAAAATAACATGAGACATTTATAGAATGTTGCTAATAGGAAAAAAAATGTTCACATACACTGCTTGCAGTCAGGAAAAAATAAAACAAACCTCAGAGAACAGGTGAAAGCAGAAGTTGAGTACACACTAAATATGCTAAAAATTCCTACTAGATCTAAACCAGATTGAAATTTACAGATGGTGAATATTTAGTGTTTCAGAAAATTTGGACAGATAGACTTGAATAATGATCCTCCAAGCATTGCTAGCACCTTCTCTTTTGCCTGAACCGTGCAATTCAGAGGGTGTGAAAGGCTCTGGCTGGACAGAGTGCCTGCCTGCATTGGCTCCCCACAGTGCTGAAAGAAGCAGGGCGAAATATCAGAGCTATTAATCCTGGAAGACAAAACCAGACACCCTTACAGAAAGGAGGGTGACTCACGAAACAGGCAGCCCAAAGCTGTAGCTAGTGACTGCTCTGTGTCCTGCCATGGACGAGGACAAGTCAGCAACACAAAAAGCAGCTCTCGAGCTGCTCCAGTTTAGTAGCCAGGATTTTACTGTGCGTTGGCAGTTTCAGGTGCCTTCAGACACCGTGAGTGACGCTGCTGTGATTCAGAGTGTGTCATCCCGCTGTGAGGTCAGCGACCTGCAGGGGCGAGGGGGAGAAACCCTCAGGCCGGGTAAACTGTTCCTCTCCAGCTTTAAGGTACCCGTGCCCATCGCAGCTGCACTTTGCAACAGTAAGAACTGAAAAGCATGGGCTCCCTCCATATCCCTGCTCAGTAGCTGTAGACTTTGAAATCTATTTGAGGTGGAAAAAGTATAGAGAAAGCAGCATTCATTGCATTCTTATTTCAAGCTGTGAGCTGGATAAGTATTGGATTCTGTAGGAAAAAAGTTGAAAGACTTTAGAAGTGGATTGCTAAATCTTGTGAGAAAGAAAACACATTTGCAAAACCCTATGTCAAATGAATCGTGTACCACGTTATCAGTTTAACAGCTTAAGAAGAAATTGTTTTCCTTGATAGAAAATAGTTGTTTTACCCTGTCTGATTTAAATGATTGAATTCTTGCAACAGCCTATAAGTAATTAAACTCTTTGTTGGCTTCCCTGTGTGCTGGTTTTGGCTAGGGTAGAGTTAATTTTCTTCACAGTAGCTGGTATGGGGCTATGTTTTGAATTTGTGCTGGAAACAGGTGAGGCTGTAATTGAGGTTGTGGTGTGAGAAAGACAATTTTTCAGACCTTGAGAGCAATTATAGCTTCTTTGGGTATAATGCACTTGCATATCAGTATCAGTATTTTATTTTCACCGTGTTTTTGTATGAAGCAGTATCCTGTACTAGTGATTCTCTGTACTTCAGCTCATCAATCTGGGACATAATTTAAGTTCTTAGTAACTTATTTGTAATAAATTTAATTTTTTTTTCCAAAAGAGAAAAGAAACTTTAGATAACTTACTGAGGTATATATAATGCACATTTATTCCATACGAAGGAAGAGTTTTTAAACCTAGGATAAACTGAAATCCTAGAACACATGACGTGATAGATGGAGATGCAGTGTCAGCTGGATTAGTGTGGAGCCACAGTGTGAACTTCTGGCAAAAGAGAAGGCTCCTGAGTTGCTAATTCTGGCTGCAGGAAGATGGGTAGAGCTAATCTTGTCCATCTGATCTGTTTTGGTTTAGATGTATGAATTAATCTGCTTTAAATTCTTCTCTCAAATCTGAACACACAGCCCCTGCTGACGGTAGCAGGACCTGTGCTCAGGTGTGGCCCTAAAGACCATTCTGTAATTATAATGTGTGAGGAATCTTGGTTTTTAAAGACGCTCCTAAGTGTTTCCTTGAGCCCTGGAATGTCAGTTGCTGAAGGGCCTTTTTGCCCAGTGAAACAAGATGAGACCTGAGTGAAGATTTCTTTTTGGCACAGAGCGGTGGCTCTCAGGCTGTTCTACTGCTGCTCTCCACAGAAACACTCCTGCAGCGTGCTCTAGTCCATGTGTTAACATAGTCCGTAACAGATTAAAACCCAAAATATGATCTTATCAAGTGATTTTGTTGTCACTACTTTCAGCTCTTCTCACCTGTTGCACCTTGATGGGCCTGATATCCAACCTCTGCCAGGGCTAGTTAGTTGACTTTGTGTGGGGGAAAACAGCTTGGCTTTGATTACAGATTTTGAATCTTTGCAGATCAGTTTAAGTTGTTGGGCTTCTTCTGTGAGGAATTAAAACTTTCTTATGCTGTATAGCACTGTACTGAATTTTGGAAAACCTATCCATTTACTGTCATCATCTTTTCAGTCTTGAATAAAATAGATTACTGGTGGCATGTCACAGTCTGTCATGTATTTTAGCTCTTGGGGATTCTCATATTTCATGTGAGTTTTCGTTTTTACTGATTTCAGCAGCTGCAAATACTTTTAAGCAAGACAACAAGAAGTGAAGGCAATAAAAGGATGTGAGATGGAAGGAGAAGTGGGATTGAGTACGGAAAAGAGAATAAAATAGAGAAAAAACACAGAAGAAAGGAAATTTTGAGGTTAATGAAAGGAAAATAAGAGAAATCATAGAGTGAAACAGATCATGCGTCACCTCTTTCTGATTCTTTTTTTCTTATTTCGTCTTCTCTAAGTCAAGAACTAACTCAAAAGCAGTGTTCAAATTTCAGCTGTCTGCTTTTGCCCCATTCCTCATTCAAGTACTTGACTCTGGTCATAGCATGTATTTGGAAATTTTTGGAAATTTTCAGTGAGTAGTTCTGCAGCAGCAGTGAAGGTGACCATGTGTGTCCTGGTCACAGTCCCTGCAAGGAAATGTGTAACTCGTTCCCTGCTGGTTCTTCATGCTTTGACACTTGACTGCTGGCCTGTGCCCAGAAAAGGCTTTCTGCAGGTGCTATGGGACTTTGCTCGGGAGCAAATATTTATGCAGGAGTGATGGCATGTGTTTGCAGTAGGAATGTATTTAACTCCATGTGTAACAGAGATGAACGTGTTCCAAGTGCATGCCTGTATTTTTATCACTCTAAATTCCTGTGCAAAGTGGAAAGTCTCTGCTGTAATATTCTTACCCCATGCAGGGTAACCCCTGTTTACCATCAACACAGGGAGAAGTTGAGCAAAGGATATATTTCCCTTCAAGCTTTATCAATGTTTTCCTGCAGACATCAAGATAACACATTATTGAAAGCCATGACACTATCCCATTCACTTTCAGTCCAACGAGGATGAGAACAGGGTGTGAAATTAAACAGAGATCCCTAAAGAGGAACACCAGCTGAGAAATACATTCTTAATGTGTTTATAAACCACAAGAATAATTTGTGTGGTGGAATATATGTTCTATCATGTTTTGATAGACCTTTTGACTAACACATCCCGTGGGTGTTCATCTTCGTGTCACAGGAAGGTATTTTTTCAGGAATGCTCATCAATAGATAAAACCTGATAGTGGCAAATAATTTGGCATAGCTTCTCTTCAGCAAATGGGTTCCTCTGGCAGTATCTGAATTTGTTCCAGCTCTGGCAAATACTTGACAAATGAGCCCAGTACCGTAGCTCTGTGTTGATATTGTTTATTCGTTATTTGGGTAGAGTAGATAAGGCCCGAGGGCTTGATCCAAAGCCCACAGAAGTCAGTGAAAAGACTCCGCAAGCCTTTTTTAGTCACTGGAATTCTGTATTCCATGTTTCAGAGTCTGGAAATCTGTGCCAAGAACTTCATCAATAACTGAAAGGCTGGAAGAAAAGCAAAGAGCAAACTTCTGGACAGGCAGAAAGAAGAAAAGGAGAAGGAAAACATCCAATAAATTCTCATCAGAAAAGAAATGTCTCCAAGTAGCTTTTATAAGTGAGGCTTAAAAGTGAAGTAACCTCTGACATTTTTAAGAAAGTACCAGGCTTCTAAAAACTTTAAGATAAAACTGAAATGAACTTCCTAGAGTCTTAAAATCATATATTCTACAAGTACCCTTTAGTTCAGTTTTATGTATACTAAACAGGTTCACCTAGATTTCTGATGCTGCTTTTAAATCTCGCAAATTCTGCTATTTTTAACAGCTTTATTTTTACTATTTTTAATAGTTGCTGGTAATTGAAAAGTTGCTACATATTTAATTTTACTGATGATATGCTTAAATGTTTGTGTTAAATATTATAAGGCTAGGCAGCAATGACCCCTCTACTTAGATTATCTAGTATTTTCCATGGTGGAAAATGTTGTGTTTAGTTTTTCATTTTTTAGTTGAAGATTTGATGACTGAATGCCTGGAGCTGCCCTTTGAAATTGGTCAGGGATAAAATTCCAAATCTGTATAAGTGCTTTCTCTTTGTCCTGTGAAATTATGCAGGGATTTTCTGGTCTCAGCTGCTGACATTCAGTGCTCCCGTTCTCCCATTTCCTTTCCTCTGTAAAGCTCGCTGAAGCTATAAATGATGATGGACTTTGGGTATAACTAGCCTGATATCCCCAAAGCAAATCCTAGTGTGGCTGGAGTCTGCAGAACAGCCTCAGTGGCTGCAAACAGCTCCGTGGCATGAGAGAAGGTGACAGATCATTCTCCTCCCAGTGCAATCCCTGTGGTGGGTGTCCCTCACAGCAGGCACAGACCTGCGAACTCTCCATAGACCTAAGGGCAAATAAAAGGAGTTGGCCGGCTCCAACACATGACTTAGATACATGCTTTGTAGTACAGGCACATTCAGAACCCCACCTGTATCATTATGTGAATATAATTCTGTTCAGCCCATTGCATAAATACAGTATGTGGTATGAGAGCTGGCTAAAGCGAGTTGTGTGAACGTTTTCCTTATGACATTCCACAGCTCTAGCACACACAAAGACTATTGGGGTATTTCCTGGCAATGCCCCCTTCTGTGCTCTGAACGCCCCCAGTAACTTCACTCTTTTCATATAGATCATGTTTTCCACTTTTCAGTCCTCTAATGATTCTGCTTCCTTACCTGTGGATTGCCTTTAAGGGCCCACACCAAGAAGTGACTCAACATATCCTAGTTCAGGCCTTCCCAGATCTCAGCTCAATAAGCCATTAGTTAATATAAGTTGAAGAAAGCAATTCCATTTAAACAGTTCCATGATGGATGAAAACCACCAGAGCATTATCAAGAAAACTATTCAAAATCCTTGAACATAATTATTTTAAAAACAGCATAAGACCAGTATAGATACAGAAAAAAAGAAGTAGTGAATTTACCTGTACTCATTCTTTAACCCTAAACATCTTCCCACTACCTGAAGTTGCTTGAGACAAAGGTTGGAGCTCCTGGCAAGGTTAACAGTCTTGTGGCTTTTCTTGAAAATCATACATTGTTCTTTGTTACAATTTCCTTCTTCTATTATACCACAGAGAAAGTTCTCATCTTCCCCAATTTGTGTGTCTGCATCCCCTAAGTCTAACATTAATATATGTGCGATTCTGTAATTACCTTTTACTGATTTGAGGGCTTTTCAGTCCCCAAATCTCAGACTCCTTTGAGAAGTTGTAGAAAATAAGTTTTTATTCAGTTTCTTTTTATTTTTCTTTTTTTTTTTTTCAGACCAAGGCTAGCCACAATTACTTAATAAGCTTTAATGATTTTCTCATTCATAAAAGAAAATGATGGGAAACACTGCCTTACTCCTTTGTGGAAGAACCATCAGTATGGCAGGAAAAAAAATCACAAAATATAACAGCTGAGAAGTCAACCCACTCCTACAGCTAAAAGGTTATCTATGGAAAGATCTCAGTCACAGACACATTTACTTTGATCAGATTTCTACATCAGTAAAACATAAATGATTCAGAACTTTAAAAGTCAGATTTTTGAAAAAGAAGTTAAGGCTTTACCTAATAACTGAGCAGAAGAGTTACACCAGGTAGCTGATCTTAAATCATCAAAACCTGGTACTGTTTGTTATATCCCTAAGGCATTTTCACAAATGGCACTTTTTCAAAAAAACCCCTGTAATTCTTTAAGGAATACTCTTGCTCTTCAGTTCTACACTGGTCTTTCCACAGTACTGAATAAACTTTACTTGCCTTAAGGAAATATCTATATTTAAAACAGTGTGAACTTGAAACATACTGTACATGGGATTGGTGTTTTCTCGTCAAACCAGGGAATATCTGTACGCCATGAACAGACCATTAAACCGGAACACATCCAGAATTGTTCCATAAAAATTCTTTGATGCAGAGTATAAATGTGGGATAAACTGTGAAATAAACTGTGAAATAAACTCTGGAAAACAGCAGCATTCCACTGTCTGAATATTTTAAAATTCATATAAAAATGGCTTTTGATAATCTGCATTTAATTGCAAGATTCTCACTCCTTGCATGTTTGCAGTGTCTGCACAGGGGCTTTCGACTGGCTGGCTGTTTTGGACAGAACTTGACTAGTAATCATTAGCAGTCACAAGCTCTGATTCCCTCCTTCCCCCATGCTCCACCACCTACTTCTTCCTGCAAGACAGATTATGTCTTCATGGAAATCCTCCAGCAGTGTACCATTAATAAATGAATTACAGGTTCCATGGTATGTTAACTCAGGAAAGTTCAACATCCAGAACTATATATGTGCCACCCATATCACAACATGGATAGTAGTTGTAATTTTTGTAAACTAGCAACTCTTGCCAATTTTTCTCCTGATTAGTATAATCCTTTTCTCGTAATCTCTTATAATAATGTTTTATACTTCGTTTATCTTACATAATTAGACCTCATACAATCTCACAGCCTTGTTATATTTGTTTTTTGAAGTTCATTCTTCCTTCTAAGGAAGAACAAAACAAACACTATATGTGGTAAATTTTATTAAAAATGTTTTCGGAATGATGTATGTATAACTTGTGTGTGTATCTAGTGGGGAAGAAACTCAAATCTTAGAGATTCTCATTCCTGTTAGGTCTATCACTATTCATATGCAAGTCTAAGTTTTGACCTTAAATCAGATCCCAGGATAGACTTGTTTTCTTGTACTTCATTACTGAATTTTTCCATTTCACACATTTAATGGAAAAACTATCAATATTTCTTTCTAAACTGTTGGAGTTTTTTTCCAGGAGACTGTTAGAACAGCTGGGAAAACTGCCAAGAAACTTGCTAAAGACAGTAAGAGCAGGAATTAAATCACAGAAAACCGTGAAAAACCTGTAGCTGTGTCTGAACAGTGAAATAGTTACTGTCAACCATCAACAGTATTAAGCTTTACAAATAAAACAATATCAAGTTTTATAGCAGTGTGGAAAAGTTTCTAATACGCAACATTATGTCTTAGCAGATAAATGCAAATGATATCTTAAGTATAATGTGGGACACTACAAAGTCTAAAATTCTTGTTAAAAACGGCCTGGGAAGAGCCTCAATTGACTTCACATTTCCACAGTCCTTTCTGCAAGTTTCTTAGGTGATATATATTAAGCCAAGGATTTATACCTCTTTCATCCTTTCCCAGAAGCTCTTATGATCACCTAGAAAGTACAGAAGCAGCAAGTTAGAGGACATTTTCATCTTTTTCCAATAATAAATTTGATGAGCTACGGCCATAAAACTGCAGAGTCTACTCAGTTGTCTCAGTCATGAGCTGTAAACTGTTTACACCAGTTTTATTTCATTTCTGCCTTTCTGAACTCCTGCATGCTGCCTTTATTCCATACAAGAAAACACGGGGGATATGACAAAATATAACATGGCAGGTGTGCTTGTTTCCTGCTTTAACAGACAGACAATTTCTCATATAAAATTCAGATTTATTAGTCCAGATAACTCAGGTGGGTAATGGTAATAAAACTGGCATCTAAGGTAAAAAGTCTCTGTAGGTCAGCAAATGGATTCTTTGATCTTGTGAGTGTCCCAAAGCTTCTGAAAACTGCAATTAATAGAAAAGGTTCTACGGATTTCAATGAAATTGGACAATATGCATGGAACCAAATTAATATAAACGGACTCCTCCATTTTCCGTACTGGAAACTCCTAACTAGAATGCAAAGGGTTAGGGATGCCATTCTCACCCTTGACTTAACTGGGCAATAATTTCACCTTTGATGTTTTAAAAACATCATTAATTCTGCTCCTTAGCTGTGTACCTACTAAACCGCAGACAGCTTTGCCGTTTGTACCAGGTCTGAAGTTCTTAAAGTTACTAATACTATTGCTAAGGGAACAAGAGCAGACTGCCAGCTGGGACAGCTGCCGGGCAGGGAGCACCAGAGGACACGTGCTGAGTTGCCCGGTGTTGTAGAAGGATGTTGACATTATGTGCTACAAAGCTTACTTGAAATTCACATCTCTAGCGTTGTGTATAAGTTCAGGAAAAAAAAAAAAAAAAGAAGAAAGCTTTTTCCCACTGCCCTCCTGTCCTCCAAACTCTGCCTTCACTCTAGTTACATTGTTTTTACCATTTCTACACAAAAGATATATATTGTTGGGCCACACTGAATGTCCAATGAACTGTGCAATTCCATTGTCCTCATTGAAATCCGTGGAAAAAAGCGAGCGATATCTATAAACCCCTATGACTTCTGGCGGCTTTGCGGAGGAGATTGCTCAGCGGTTCCATTGATGCCGGTGTTACTGACGATGCACCAGTTTTCGCACCGTGTTGGTCCTGTTGCGTTAACAGATGCCCGAAAGACCACGAAGACCATCTGATTTCGGCCGTGCGCGGTGGCTGTTCCCCCCGGACACCCGGAGGGACAGCACACCGCCGCGGTGTCCTGCCGCGCAGCTTCTCTGCGGTGCCATGTCTTGCTTTCCCCGGCCCCGCGTACCTGAGGCCGGGCGGCAGCAGGCAGCGCCCCGAGAAGGAGCAGCAGCGGTGCCCATTCCCCCCAGTGCACCAGCCAGGGCCGAGGGACCAGGATTTCGCGGGGCTCCTTGTGCCCGTGCGACCCCGGCTCCGAATCTCCGGTACTCGGCGGGGTAGAGCGAGGCAGGAGCAGCCAGCCGCACCTCCTCGGGCTCGGTCGGGGCACTCGCTCCGATCGTG